>CM038004.1:15717185-16109736 GCA_021234005.1 Nephelium lappaceum
TTTTATAGTCCATTCGAACATACTGGTTTTATCTTTATTTTCAAGTCCATTTCATAATCGCTATCGCGTCCACTTGTTTTCAAGTATGTTTCATTCTTGTTGCTGCTACATAACAATCTGTTCTGCCCAATATTCCAAAACTCGCTACTCGCTACTCAATCGGCGAGCAGCGAGTAGCGAGTACTCAGCAACTCGGAGAGTACTCAGTTTGACCATCGGTCAACGGTCAAACCGTTGACCAATGGTCAAACTAGGTCAAACCTGTAAAAAATAAAATTAAAAATTTTCTATATGATCAAAATATAATCATATGACCACAAAACACCATCAAACATATCTCATACAATTTTCAAAGTTACTTTAACACAATTACATAATTATAAATACTAGATATCTTAAAAATTTCGGTAGCATAACCACTATTTTTTTAACAATTCCACCTGTAATAAACAAAAATAACAACACTTCAAAAGTCCATCACATCTAAACTACTTAGGACCTTCCATCCTTCTTTCAATCTCAAACACAAGTACACAACCAACATCATATATAATATGTAAATGATAACATAGCAAAAACAAAATAGCAACCAAAAGGAAAAGTTCATGAAAGTATGTGAAGACCCTAAAAACCTTAAGGGCGAGGAGAAAGACGTAACCACTCTTCGGATGTCATGTACCTAAAAATCTTTAAGGCCCTAAAAACCTTAAAGATGTCATGTACCTAAAAATCAATATTTGAGAATTGAGATTCGGCAATGTATATGTCTATATGATGAATTATTAGTTTTTAAAGTTATTACCATTGAATATTTTGTATATTAAAGTATAGGCAAAAATCCCATCAATGTAACAAAAAATCAAAAATACAAAACCCTAAACAAATATAAATAAGACATAATCACATAATCAACTCCAAAATCTAAATTTCTTAGACAACTATAGCTTATATAATCAATCAATCATCATCCTTAAAGAGCCTAAACAAATACATGTGAAAAAATTGTATTAAAAGCAAAAAAAAAAAAAAAAAAAAATGATAATAAAACAACTAACTAGATTCGGCCTTCGGGTCGGATGACGAAGATGATGACAGACGGCATCGGCGATGATGGCTGTGACGGCGACGGACGGCGCGACGGATAAGGCAGAGATCGGCGACAGTTATGAGCAAAATCGCAGAAGCACTGAAGGTCGCAAAACAGAATAGAAGATGAGCTGAGGAAGAAATAAGAATGAAGAAGACTGCTGCCGACTACCTCCAAAGTCCAAACTAAAGTAATAAGTGACGTTAAAACGGCGTTGTTTTGGGCATACCAAAATGACGCTGTTTTGGCAACAAAAAAATTCAAAAAAAAAAAAAAAGCGTCGAGTTGGACCGAATTAGGCCGAGTTGCACCAAGTTGGGCCGAGTTAAGGCCAAGTTGCGCCGATTTTTGACTCAGGCCGATTTGTGCTGCCAATCTGACGATTCTCGGATCGACAATCGACAGAGCGACGAGTCCTCGGCGAGAACTCAGCCAACTCGACCGAGTTTTTATTCCATGATTCTGCCTTGTTATTTTTATTTTTCGCATCAATCGTGATTCATCATCATATCTATTTCTTGATTTGCAAAGATTCACACAACTTAGGGTTTCTTGAATGATAAACACATGAGTGGAGTGACACACATAAAGGAGTGTGTGAGGTTTTCTCTAACATTCTTTTCATGTTTCAATGAAGTTTTCGGACAATAATAAAGATGGATGGCGATTTAAGGACAAATCATTTTGAAGAAAGGGTGAATGATGAAATCCAAGAAAGCAAGCAAGATTTAGGCCTAAACTACAATGGGCCACTTTTGTGTTATTCAAAATATCTAGAAAATCATGAAGATTCAAAAGACCTTCAGAATTTAATGCATATATAGCAAATCTTAGAGATTCAAAAGATTTTGTAAATTTAATGTCACCAATCTTTTATGTCGGAGGTTATTTTATCAGGATTATCTATTTTTCATGTTGGTTATATTTTTCGAGATTTTAGTTTTATAATTTAGACCTTTTTTGTTTGGGAATTAATTATGTTCAAAAACTAGTTTATTTCTTTGTCTATAAAAAGACTTGTAACCTTGAGCAAGAAAAAACAATGAAGATGCAGCCAATTATGTTTAATTGAAAGAGTGAATTATCTCTTTTGTTCATTCATGAATATGTGATCTTTTCAAGCTATACTTATAGCGATCGAAATGATGACTTATCTCCCATCTTTTCATGTATGTCTTGGGAGTGATGTCAATATCATTCTTGTGATAATTTTGGTTCTTGATTATCATATATTCAATGGGTCAAAATTCTTTATAATTTTAGTTCTTGAATGACATAATCAATAAGTCAAAGTTTTCGTTATAAACCTATTTTAATCTTTCTTGAGGTTGTGTTTCAATTGGATTGTAGGTATCGTATCTTTATATACGAGGTTCGCATAAGTTGGTATCAGAGTTTTGGATGTTAAATCAGGTTTGATCTATCCTTGGAGAAAAAAAAAAAAAGATTTGTTTTTCATTTTTTTTGTTTTGTTTTGTTTTGTTTTTTTATTTTATTTTATTTTTTTTCTTTTAGCAACATGCCATTATTATTATAGATTTTTTTAGGGTTTTTGTTGCCTTGCCGACTCAATCTTATGCTTCGTCAATTATCTTTAGTTGATTGTATTGGCCGCACCTCACAATCCACCATCTATCCACTATATATATATATATATATATATATATATATATTTCTTTTGTTTTTGAAGTCTGCGCATCACCCACTATCATCCATCAGTTATACAATTTGTTTTCTTTTGTTTCTTGTCTGCATGTCACCATTTAACATCACTTTATTATATTTGTTTCTTTTCTTTTCTTTTTCTTTTTTTTTTTTTTTTTTTGTTGACCGCATCATCTTTTCTTTGTTTCTTTTTTCGTTTGTTTCATTATCATTTTTTTTTTTTTGTACTTTTTTATGTCTTGCAGCTGCTTTGTTACTATTGGTCTGTTACATTGTTTTCTAGTCCATTCGAACATACTGGTTTCATCTCTATTTTCAAGTCCATTTCATGTCCACTTGTTTTCAAGTCTGTTTCATTCTTGTTGCTGCTGCATAACAATCTGTTCTGCCTTGTTATTTTTATTTTCGCATCAATCGTGATTCATCCTTGCATCTATTTCTTGATTTGCAAAGATTCACACAACTTAGGGTTTCTTGAGTGATAAACATGTGACTGGAGTGACATACATAAAGAAGTGTGTGAGGTTTTCTCTAACATTCTTTTCATGTTTCAATGAGGTTTTCGGACAATAATAAAGATGGATTATGATTTGAGGACAAATCGTTTTAAAGAAGGAGGGAATGATGGAATCCAAGAAAACAAGCAAGATTTAGGCCTAAACTATAATGGGCACTTTTGTGTTATTCAAAATATCTGGCAAATCATGAAAATTCAAAAGACCTTTAGAATTTAATGCATATTTAGCAAATCTTAGAGATTCAAAAGATATTATAAATTTAATGTCACCAATCTTTTATTTAGGGGGTTATTTTATTAGGATTATCTATTTTCCATGTTGGTTATATTTTCCGAGATTTAGTTTTATAATTTAGACTTTTTTGTTTGGGAATTAATTATGTTCCAAAACTAGTTTATTTCTTTGCCTATAAAAAGACTTGTAACCCTGAGCAAGAAAAAACAATGAAGATGCAACCAATTATGTTTAATTGAGAGAGTGAATTATCTCTTTTGTTCATTCATGAACATGTGATCTTATCAAGCTATGCTTGTGGCGATTGAAATCATGACTTATCTCCCACCTTCTCATCTATGTATTGGGAGTGGCGTTAATATCATTCTTGTGATAATTTTGGTTCTTGATTATCATATATTCAATGAGTCAAATTTCTTTATAATTTTGGTTCTTGAATGACATAATCAATGGGTCAAGGTTTTCATTATAAACTTGTTTTAATCTTTATTGGGATTGTGTTTCAATTTGATTGTGAGTGTTATATCTTTATATACGAGGTTCGCATCAGGCTACACATGTGTAAGTCCTAAATTCGTTCAGCAAGTGTATGGTAGATGTCGGAAGAGTCATTGAATTGACAGGAGATTCTTTGAGTCACCTAGTACGTGTATCAGAGATGTTATCTCTCACTTTGTGTGTGTGTTGAGTATCTTCATCACGTATGACAGATTTTCTTAGGTACTAGTTGGTGTAGATTTTCATATTACTGGGTACTAGTTGGTGTAGATTTTTATATTACAGATGTTACATTTTGAGTTTGATCATTATAGAAATAGATTTATGGAACATCAGTTTTATAGAAAAAGATTTGATAAAGAGTTTTTGAAATTATATGAGATTATTTATAAAATAGATTTGATGAGTTATTCAAGGATTTTTGGATAAATTATTTAGTTAAAAAATATATATTTTTTATTATATCAGATTTAAACATTTTTCTAGCTTACTTTTTATAGAACAAATTCAAAATGTGCTGGGTTATTGGATTGTTGGGTCAAGTCCACCCAAGTTGATCCAAACCCATGACCCAATCTAAATAAAATGGATTTGGATATAAACAAATAACCACTGACGGTTATAAGAAAATAATCGCCACCTTTATAAATATATGATGTTTTGCTTTTGAGATTGATGCAAAATCAACTTTCCACACCATGCTTACAAAATACACAATGAGTAAACATTGAGAAAATAGAGAGAATACATGGCAAGGTTCTTACACCGTGATTTGAGAGTTTAGTCCCGTAATTGGTGGCTGAACTTTGATCAATTGAACAATCCGGATTTAGAAGAATTTTTCATTGCGTAAAAACGGATACGCTTTTAGTTCCGTTTTACCGTATTTGATTAATTTAATAATGCTTTAAATTATCTTCATTGGTATCAGAGCATTGTTAGGATTGTTTGCTGGCTTAGTATCATGATTATATGGCTAAAATTGTTATGAAATTTGATTTTCGGAATCGAAACCTGAGAAATAGAGCCATGAAACCCGAAATTTGAAGACATGATTTCTCCCTTGTCAGACCGCCGTTTTGTGTGATTCAAGTTTCATAAGAAACTAGACTTTAAGACGAGTTTGCAGAACTTTGAATTGCTAAATTTCATAGAGAATCGAGAGAGAATGGATCGATATAAGATTGGATTCAAAATTTGTCTTCAATGTTGAACACTGTTCTCAATTTAAGTTTTTTAAAAAGAAAAACACTCTCATAGTTGGAAAGTGCATTACAACCCACCTTGAAATTGCAAACTAAGGGCATAAATAGAACCTGGATGAAATTTTGAAAGACTAGTAGTTCCCCAATCATCGGAAAAGGTCGTCTTTGTGGCGCGTGAAACACACGTGCCTTCGTGGCACGTGTGAGGCAATGGGCTAAACAACCCTAGCCATGCGAGCACCACGTCGGCGACACATGGTGACACTCAGGCGACAAGTCATCGCCATATAGACAACACATGGACACGTGGATCACAAAGGTGAAGACACGTGGACGAAGTTTGTAACGTGGTGCACTGCGATTATGCCATGTTGCACAATCAGAGAACGACACTTGGCCACATTGAAATAGGACGCATGTACCTAATTGAAACGCATTCGCACATAGAGCTAGACATGTGGCCGCCAACATTAGAGCGCGCCTGAAGGCACGTCCAACCATGTAGCTGCGTGTGACTGAGCCGCCATTGCATGGCCGGCACCTTCGACTCGTGACAACCATGATTGATCCAAAATCAAATACATGGCAAAATGGTTGCCCGGAAGAAGTAAGTTGAAAAAAGGAAAGCAGAAAAGATAAGTACACAAATGTGAAGACACTCATGGATAATCCCATGATTGATCCAAAACAAAAAGGATTAATTAGCTCTCGAAGATAAGCAAGATAGGAGAGAATTGATTTTGTTATAGTGAGCAATCACGAGAGAGGACTTGAGTTGCTTTTATAGGCAGCAAAAGATTCATTTAAATAGTAGATGCGTGCATAATTAGCAGGTTGTCATGAGTGAGTACAATTTCAAAATTATATTGCTGTGTACATTTTTGCCTACTTTATATATGTTGCACATTTTTCCTTTTTCCAATAGCTTTTAAGAAAAGTTAATTTAATCTTTGAAAAACACAACCATTCGCAATTCGTATGCATGGTCAAGCACAATCACAACTGTTGGAATTTACAGTAAACATATTCTTTTTATTATTATTATCCTTGTTTCATTTTTTAATTTTTCTTTAATTATTGGATTGTAGTCCACTTCATGTTAGTATTAAGCAATCACACCAAAAATGCATATATAAGTTGAATGTATTGCTTAACAAATTTTGAATCGTATTGAGCTTTTAATCCTCAAATTTCTTCTTCCAATTATATTCAACTAATTTGTAGTTATTCGCAATTTTTTTATATTATAAGACTATTTCACCAAAGATATATTCTATAAATCATACGAATTTGTTTTATACTCCAACTTAAAATCCTTAAAGCTAGGTGAAGAGAATTGACGTTAAAAATATAATCATTATGCTGAGCTGTGTTATATCTTCTAATTATTTTTTCAATAAATTAAAGCATTGAAACAACACTACTAATGTCCAATTTTCAACGACAATTACATGTTTAAAAATATTTATTAAGGGAGATGTTTTTCTAATATACTTTTTAATAATTGGTTTTCTTTTCCCTTTTTTCAAAAAAAAAAAAAAAAAGAGCAGTAAAACGATATTTATAAAGAATTATAATCTGATTAATAAATAAAAAAATCATGACAATTATCTAATTACATACACTTAGTACTAAATGAAATTACGTTTGTATGACAAATACTAAATTAATCATGTTATGCATGTCAAGTAAGTGGAAACTTTTCTAAGTTAAGGTATATTGGTCCTTTATGTGTAATGTGTAAATTCTTTCAAACTATTCTTATTTTCAAAGTAAAGAGTAGTCAGTGTAGAGCTAAAGATTTGTGATAGTCAGTTTATCAATTTAAATCAATTTTTAATAAGACAAAAATATATTGATATTGACATGCACCTAATTGATGATGGTCAGATCAAGAATATAGTACAAAGTTTGAGAGCTTACTTAATTATCAAAGTTGTAATCTAGGTTCGAAGATGTCACTTTGGAAATATAGAAATAATAGGTGGGATCACAAATTTTAAGGTCTTAAATTCCAATTAACGTTGAAAAATAAGTTTACACATCATAAATGAAAGTAGATACTTCGAATTGTACCAACAGTTTAAGATTATATATATATATATTTAATACAAAACAATATTTGTATTAGGGAGTGAAAACAATTTAGAGCCAATAGATATTATTTCTAAGATTTTACATCACTATGTTAGAAAAATATCTATATTATTGGGTTCTATATGTATAACATTTTCTAGGTGAAAAGTTAAAATAAAAACTAAAAGTTTATTTTCAACATTGGTAATATCAAATCATAGTAGTGATCATTTGGTGACAAGCTACTTTCACTTTAAATGTTTACAACTGGCTCAAATTCAAAAGATAATATGCTAGTGGAATCATTAAGTCAAATCCTTTTAATTATGGTTGTGTTCATATGATGTGGGAGAATTAAATGACCAAACTAACCATATATATGCTCTTTTAAATAGATGCGTCGACATCTCAACAACATAATGACCTTGTAATTGTGAAAATTACTTTTCTTCCAAGTTTCATAGAAGATTGTCCGATGAAGAAAACTATTGGCTTCAACAATACATATACACAAAATTGACTAATCATTAGATCAAGTATGTATAATTATCTTTTTAATTTGAATGATAAGACCTCGATTATTAGTTGTCCAATATGATCAAAAGCATATTTGTCTTAAAACAAAGCAATAATAGTATGATTATAGGATTTTGAGTTATTAATATTTTTAATTAGATTGGCAAATGAATTAAGATATTATGATCCAAAATACTCTAAATTATGTTGTATAATAACTGTAATCTGTAAGTATTCATTATCTTATTATACACATAATTATTCCCCAAAATACATTAATTATGTAAATTCATAAGAATTGGTTTTATGGTCAAACTTATAACCCTCGAAGCTAGTGAAGATAATCTACTATAAGTCAATAATTAAATCTATAGTTTTTGTTTATTGAGCTAAAATATATTTATTGAATCTAAAATGCTTTCTTTTTGAAAAATCAAAGTAGTTGGTGCACTTCCTTTTTGCATCCTTGTATCATATTTAAATTGTTTAATTTACCCACCTTGTAATTAATTAAAAAAAAAAATTCATGATGATTACAAGCTCTGAAATGGTTATTAAAGGAGGTGATTTTTATTTTATTTATTTTTTATATCGTTAACAATTGATTTTCTTTTTTCCTTTATTATTCAAATTAGAAAACTAAAAGGAAAAAAAAAAAAACAATTGTAAAAAATTGTAAATTTAATTAATTAAAAGAGAATAATTATTTTAAGTTTCCAATTACATGTATGTAGTACTAAATGATATAAGCTTTGTACAAAAGATACTAAATTTATCACGATGCATAAGTATCATGTTGGTAGAATTTAACCTAAGTCAATGCTTTTATGTCCTTTCAAACACGTTATGCACGGGTGTCTTTTTTAAAGTTAAACGCCTCACCTTAAAAGATAAAAACGTATTAATGTAGAAGATGTAATAGTTGTTGGAAAATGGGGACATAAAATTCCAATTTTACTAACCATTTTGATTGTGGTTTTGGAAGATCAAGGTAGATTTGTATTCTTCTCCACGAAAACGTCAAATTAACATATTTGTTAGGTCAAAATAGTGCTTGAGTAAATGAGAAATTGAAACTCAAAAGTGCACCTATGGGAAGAAAATAAGGTCTTTTATTTTTTAAAATTTGAATATTAGCTAACAGTTTCTACAGGATTAATTGCTAAATAACTTTTGTCTTTGCAAATGCAGACATGATTTTTCAATGAATAAATGTAGCCATTAAAATGATTAATTCTGAATTCAATTTGTAGAATTAATTTTTAAATTTTGTAACTGCAGACATGATTAATTTTGAATTGAATTTATAGAATTAATTTTTGAATTTTTTTAATTGTAGACATGTTTAACTTTGAATTGAATTTTTGAAATTAAATATTGGATTAATACTTTATAATTGCAAAAATCAATAGAATTAAAGGGAATTTAAAAATCATTATTTTCTTGATTTCAAATCTTATACATAAAGCATATAAATTGGCATCATTTTCTAGTTGTTTTGAGACAACTGAGAATCTATAGTTCTACTTTCTCTCAAACGTTGTTATTAGTTATAAGTTTTCAGAATGATAGAGATTTGGCCTCAATTTGATTTGCCGAAATTTGGTATTGTTATATCCTGAGAGACAAATGCAAAATCAATACTTTGTAACTGCAAAATCAATAAAATTAAAGGGAATTTAAAGATCATTATTTTCTTGATTTTAAATCTTCTACATGAATCATATAAATTAGCATCCTTTCTAGTTGTTTTGAGACAACTAAGAATCTATTTTATTTTTCAGTTTTACTTTCTCTCAAACATTGTTCTTAGTCATAAGTTTTTAAAGTGATAGGAATTCGAACTCAATTTGGTTCACCGGCATTTGGTATTTTGTATCTTGGGAGACAAGCGCTGAACAACATAGACGATGGGCAACAGGTTTGTCTTAAAGACATTATGTTACACACAGGCCTCAATAATTTTATTTTATATTTTTATTGCTGCAAATTTATTGTAATCTAAAGAGCCTCCAAAATTTTAATTTTTAGATTATTATCTGTAATATTATTATATTACTAATAATAGTCAATTCATCAAATATGTAAATTTCTAAAAACATATTAGAAGAAAAAAGTTATTGATTATTTTGACAATAGACATGCATATAATTGATGGTTGTCAACCTGACGCGACCCAACCCGGATACCTCTAACTTTAATCCAGTAGGTCACACCGGGCACCCCAACGGATCCCTCTCAGACCCGACTCGTCTGGCTAAACGAAACCCGTAGAGCGAACTCTAAACTCTCTTATGCTTTCTGAAACATCGTTGGGTTGGTTTTCTTTAAAAACTGAAAACGTGTAGAAAAATTTTTGTTTTTAATTTTAAATTCATTTTCGAAACTCATTTTTCTAACAAAATTTCGGCAGCATAACATCTGCATTTTTTTCGTTCAAGAAAACCTGTTTACAGAAAAACAACACTTCGACTAAAATTTATCACCAACCCAACTTCTGGTTGCCCGTAGGCCTCAATCATGCATTTGATTTTCAAATCAACTCAATAAAATCCAAACACAATTTAATAAACCACATTTAAATCAAAAGAAATTTAAAAATAGTTATGAGCGAATAATTACAAATTATTTATACACTTTCAAAAGAGATTTACATGAAAATAACTGATGTAAAGTCAGTTGCTCAAAATATTGTCGTGTCGCGCTAGCTTGCCCGCTGGAGGTAACGTCACTGCTCGGCTACTTGTTGAGAGTACCTGAGGAGGTTTTTATATAAAACAGAAAATAATGAGCTAGAAGCTCAGTGAGTGATAATTTATCTTTTCTTTGAAAATCTGATTTTCAAAACTTCCTCCTCTAAAAACATTTGAAAACTATTCTTTATTTCTAAAGCGTTTCAAACTGAAATCTCTTAAAACTCAATTTAAACAAGAGAATTTATATGTAAACATAGGTTTGCTTTTAAATTCAAAACTTGTAACTTTAAATTATAAATAACTGAAATAACAATTTTAAAACTTCTTTTCTCTCAAATCTGTTTTTTTTCTTTTCTTTTTAAAGCTGTTTCTTGATATTTGTCAAAATTACCATAGTACCCCTAAATCTGTACTCTTGTGGCTATGTGCGGAATTGTCCAACGCTAACCATAGCTCGCCTGCTCTGAGACATCTTGCGGCTATGTGCGGAATTGCCCAACGCTAACCATAGCACACAAAACACAACCCCACATCAGTAATGGCGACTCGACTAACAGACTCTGACACTTATCCCCCCAAGTTAGTAACTTATCCCTACCCAAGACTGTGCCAACTGATGTAAGATAGACCGGCCGGGTCTAATCTGATCTGTAAATCTCTCAGGGTATACTTATGAGTTTGAAAATACTTTTCTTTTTACTCTAACTTTCTAGTGCAAAAGCACAAATCTCTTTTCTGGGTGCATAAAGCACTCAAATCTTATTTCTGAGTGCAATAAGCACTAAAACTGATTTTCCGAGTGCATTAAACACTAAATATCTTTGATAAGTGCAAAAGCACAAAATAGCATCATTTCAAACTCTAAATTCATGCTCATATCAATGCATTTAAAATAATTTCATACTGTTACTTATCAAATCAACTTAATAATAGCAAATACTTTTAAAATCTTTCAAATAAAGTTTACTCACAAAATTAATGACTGAAAATGGTACGTGCGGAGCCCCTACTCCTCTTGCCTCGAACCTCGAGAGTCCTCGTCACCTACACAACATATGGAAACGTAAATTTTCATTCACGTCAACTTCTGGAAACTCGAAATTACACAATCGCCACTATATGACTCGTTTTTACGCACAACTCTCTATTTTCGATTTCTAACTTTAATCTTTCGTTTTTAATAGCTTCAACATGCCTAATTAAACTCATTAAGGTCATCTAAACTCTCAACGGACGTCATATGGGCTAATTTATGAAATTGCTCTTCAACTAAATTATTGCGCGATTTAGTTTCTCTATAACTCTTTGATATATTCTTAGTTTTCTAAACTCCCAATATGCATAAATCCACTTGTTTTCTAACTTATTTTTACTCAAAATCAACCAATAACCAAATCATAATAAAGTCCATTTCGAACTCAACTTAAATCATCAATAAAATCATCAACTTCAAGAGTAATCAACTCACCCCCTTTTCCTTTGCGAAATCACTCTCTTTCTCTTCGCTTTGACTTCGTTCTGGGCTGTTTTGGTTCACGTTTGGGGTCTGATCTTCCTCTCTTCCTTCTCCCCCGCGCGATCTCTCTCTCCCTAGCTCGATCTGCCCGTTTCTGATTCGATTCTGCGCGGTTTGGTTTGTACTCAATTCTGCTCTCTTTCGGGTCAAATTAGCATCGGTTTTGCAGCCGAATCAGGGAGCTTGGCATCGGAATCAACTGAAGATCGAGATGGCAGTTCATCGCCGTTCTCTACCTCGTGTGATCTGCTGCAGTTCTGCCGTCGATCGTGTCTGGCTTGTCTTTATTTCTGCTCGGTCTTGGCAAGATAGCTATCGGCGAGCTGTACGGTGATCGGGCTGAGTTGCTTGGTCGAACAACTGGATCAATGTCGATCTTACGCGATCGGGTCTGATCTGCAGGTCGGAGAGCTCGGTTCTGGTTTGCGGCGAGTTCTACCTTGCTTCAGCTCGAGCTCGGCGGTTGGATGGCGTGCTTCTGTTGTCGACGCCAGTGGTGAGTCCGACGATAGCTCCTCCTCCTCTTCCTTCTTCTTCTTCTTCTTTCTTCTCTTCTTATTTCTTCTTTCCCTCTCGGTCGGTGACAACTCTCTCGTCTGTTTTGATTTTGATTTTTGTACAATTTTCTTGGCTTTTATTTTCCTCTACAATAGATCTTAATAATTTCAATTACGTCCTGAGAAAATTTCATTCTCCTCCCTTATTTTTTAGCTTAATTTTACTTCGACCACAAATATTAAAACTTATCTTCAATTTAGTCCCTTATTTCCATAAAAATTATTCAATTTCATTTACTATTTTAACCTTTCCGTTTAGTCTCCAATCAAGTTTGATTCAATCTTTATGGGTTCCCTATAATCTTAAGCACTTTCATGAACCAATTAGGGTCTCCAATAATTATTTAAGGATTATTCCTGGAAAACCCGTACAATTTAAAAATAGAGGGTTTACACAACCCATCATCTAAGATAGAAATATAGGCATGTATATAATTGATGGTCGTCAAACCCGTCATCGAAGTTAGAAATATAAGCACACATGTAATTTATGGTTGTCAAACCCATCATCCAAGTTAGAAATA
The DNA here is from genome assembly GCA_021234005.1 of Nephelium lappaceum. Taxonomy (NCBI): domain Eukaryota; kingdom Viridiplantae; phylum Streptophyta; class Magnoliopsida; order Sapindales; family Sapindaceae; genus Nephelium; species Nephelium lappaceum. Next base: position 15,730,278 of record CM038004.1, read on the forward strand.
TAGGCATGCATGTAATTGATGGTTGTCAAAACCCGTCATCTAAGTTAGAAATATAGGCATGCATATAATTGATGGTTGTCATACCCATCATCCAAGTTAGAAAATATTGCTTGGCTCTTCAATATTATTAGTGGATTGTGATAAATATGTACAACTAGATCCATATTCTAGGTAAATCACTTAAAGTTCTTTAGATTTTCAATGTCTGCCATGTGCAAATTTTTCAAGTTGTTATACCTTTATTTACTCACTAGTCCCACAAGACATGGATGTCCAATAATAAATTTGTAATAGATATTTTATAGGCCAGTTTTTATAGGCCGATTTGCAATCATTGATCATCATTTAAATAGAATTATTTAAAGCAATAATCGAACTAATAGAAACTCCACTTCAAACAAATGCATTAACTTTATGTTTCTGCTAATCTTTAAGGTAAAAAATGTAAAGTAATAATGATCACATGGTAAGTGCATTTGAGTTATTTATTTTGTAGTAAATGGTTTTCTTTTACTTTTTAATAGAGCACTGACAAAGGCAATTGCAAAGAATTTTAATTGAAGGATGAAAGGCCAATAAGATTGGAGCACTAGAAGGAGAAAAACCATTTTAAGTGTCTAATTACCTAACACACAATATTAAATTAAAGTATGGGAGGAGAAAGTTTATTAACATATAATTGACCAAGTATTTTTTAATTGGTCTTTTGGAAGCAGCACCAACCATCTAAATGCCTTTTCAATTCATCATTGACCATCTAAAAGCTATTTCAATACATAATTCAAATTCATTGCGGTCCTTTGCTATATGTAGAAGGCAAATTATTAAAAGTAACAACAGAAATAATCGATCAATGTTCTAACAAGTTGATAATCTTTAGGTTTAAAATTTATTCAATCAATAAGAAACATAATTTGTTGAATAATCTATCAAATATGTTCAAAATTTTCAAGTTTTAAGCAAAAGAAAATGGTAGAACTTGGCTCAATAGTATAAATAGGTTTCTGTTTTTTAACCAAAAAAAAATCCAATTATTTTATTTTGTGAAGCTTAACAAAACTGTAATTTTATCAACTTCTGTTATTAATTACTAGTTAAGTTAGGATAAGTGGTTGGAAATAACCTTATAATCAATTAATTTTTATTAGTTGTTAGCCTAGGCAACTGTGCACTTATCAATTAATAAAGGACACTAAATGATACCAAAATACCTCTAAACCATTTACATTTTTTTTTCTTTTTTTAATTAACATAAATACAAATACGAAACTTCTTTTCTAGAAAGGAAAAACATAACTCCATCACCAGTGGAGACATGCCTTTTGATGGAGTAAATATGATCTACTCCATTGGAAGGGAAAGGATCACTCTTCACTAAAGGAGGAGATCAGATCTCCTACTTGGATGGAGAAAAGGAAGAGTTCATTGAGATCTCATATAAGAGATCGTCAACAAGCAAGAAGAGATCATCAAGGAGAAGAAGAGAACTCAATGAAAGGGAAAAGAGAAAATATGTCTATCATTCTCGTGATTGACACACAAATTTTAAATCATTAGGATGTTGGACCCATTTAAATCTTGCTTTGGGCTTTAAACCAATTGTGCTTATGCAAGATATGAAGTGGAGCACAAATATGGAATTTCACAAAATCTTCTAGACATAAACACTTTAGGTGGAGTTATTGCCACCCATAAAGATGATTTAATTTAAATATCATTTTGTAAAAAATATTTATACGTCAAAATTATCCTTAAATAAAATTATAGAGAATGACAAACACATACTAATAAAACAATTTGTTTACATTTAAAATTTGAAACAATTTTTCTTTTTTAATTTTAAGTTAACAAAATAAATACAAATCCAAAATAATTTTGAAAAAAAACTTAAAAAAATGTTTATGAATCTTACATATATCAAATGATTATTTAGATTTTTTTTAAAAAAATATAAATGCTATTTTCAATTTGTTTTATTCATCTAAACAATAAACATTGATTAAAATATTTAAAAAAAAAACCCTCACTTGATGAAAAATTTGATGGCTTCAACTTTCAAATATGACTTATTTTTCTTCTTGATAAAGTGTAAAATTAGGGTTAGTGTTAAGAATTTATGTTTAAAAGAAATAAGAAAATAATAAATATAAAAATTTTATTTTAAATAAATATAATTAGTGTTGTTTAAACATGGTTAATTTTAATATATTATGAGTGTTTATATTAATATGTAAAATTTTAAATTAATGAATTAATTAATTTAGATATAAAAATCATATTTACGGACAATATCTGCATCCAAACACTTTTAACTGTCGGGTGACTCGACGGCAACATTAAAGAGCCAGCGGGAACTGCCACAAAAAACTCAGCAAAAGTGTTGATAACACAAAAAGGGTTTGTGCTTGCAACTCTTTCTTGTCTTGTTCCTAAAAATAACAAAACCCCATCTCCACATTTACATGTTTCAACATCGCTAGTTTTCAACTTGGTAAACTCTCAATTCTGGTGAACGAAAAAAAAAAAAACCAAAAAACAAAAAAAAAAAAAAAAAAGAAAAGAAAAAATGAAAAAAAAAAAACCAAAAAACAAAAAAAAAAAAAAAAAGAAAAGAAAAAATGAAAAAAAAAAAAAAAAAAACAACCACCTTTGGAAACCCTTCCATTTTAGAAAATTCAAATTCTAAGAAGGAGTTTCTTTGTTTGTTTGTTTTTTTTAACTTATGATTTAATGATATTAAATTGTACTTATTAAATTATTCTTGTTTATTTTTTTTAAATGAACAAATTACTTAAAATTTCTTAAAAACAACTTTAAAAAATAAGTAAATTTTTTTTATTTTTTACTTAATTATAAATTATTTAAAGATATTTCAAAAAATTTATTCTAAATCCATCCTCCTAAAATAAAATATCTCCAAATTTATCATAGTTTTATATTATACAAATTTTTTCCTTGATAGATACAAGAAATATATTTAAAAAAAAAATCAAATATATCTCATCCCAAATTATCTTAAATTATTATATTTAATTTATAATTTAAACATTCATTTTTTCTAATTACTTTCTTTCATAAATTAATATATTTAAATATATAAACATAATTAATTCTAGGATAAAAATAATTTTTCCCTTAAGTTTTGAGAAATTATCAAATTTTTAATTATGTTTTGAAAAAAAATTAAATCATTTCTAACGTTTCATTAATGAACTAATAGTCAAACCAAACAGAAAATATGAAAAAACTTATTTACCCTTCAACTCTATTAAAATGGACAAAAAAAAAATGTTCCTATTCGTAGTTAAATATTATAAAAGTACCATTTATGGTTTTTTATGTAATTACAATGATGTTACTTGATTTTTTTTAAAATGTTATTTAAACACCCATAAATTAAAATAAAAAAAAAAAAAAACTTTAAAAAACAAATTAAAATTAAAAATAAAATAGAATTAAACACAAAAATTCATTGATATCATTCAACATTAAGATTCACCTTCAATCAAACAAACAACATCCATCAAATCAACCTAAATTTCTCATTCATCGGTAATTCAATAAAAATCAATTCAAAACAAGATAATATCAAAAAAAAAAAAAACCACCAAAAAAAAAAAAAAAAGACTTGAATGGAAGAATCTACTCAAGTCTGGTTTCAAAACCCAGGCGAAGCAGAATCTCGGTTCAATGAAACGGTTCATCTTCGAACTCAGGTCAAGAAGTTCAGATTCCACTCATTTGAACAAACCAATTTGATCTCTAAATTGTAAACTCACTTTGAAACTGAATCCGGTGACGGTAATTCAAGGCCGTCGCTTTCGCCTCCTCTGCTTGACTTTTGTTGAGAGGACTTAATAATTATCGTCTGCGGCTGCGGCGGTTGCTGTGATTGTGACTGCGGTGGAGGCTGTGGCGGAGATTTTCGATACCCAACAGGCACGCCGTGCTCCGATCTGTCATCATCGGAGAACACCCTATTCACATACTCGCCAGGAACCACCATCCCCGCCACACCAACCGGCGTTGCCGCCGCCGGCGATGACAACACCACAAAACCTCTTCTTGCTGCTTCAGCAACCCACCATCGCCATCATTCATCTCGGCGAACTGCTCTTCAATACCCACCACTGCCTTCTGATCCAGAACCTTGACACTATTCTCCTCCACATGAACCCTTATCGGCGGCAAATTCGCTAACGAAGGCAAAGAAGAGCTCGACTCGAAAGACGGCAAATTCTAAACCATTAGGATTCCATATCTATAAATATAAATATATATATATATATATATATATATATGTATTGTTTTTGGTTTTTTTAAGTTCTTTAATTGATCTGGATTCTAGATTTTTTTTTTCAAGTTTTTTAATTGTTTAATTGTTTAATTTAATTTCTTTTTAATTTTATTATCTTCAATTTAATTTATATTTAATTTTTTTCTCAATTTATCTAGTTTGTATGTTTGTTACCATCCTAGAGCATGATTAAAAATAACGATTTTATCCCCACCCACCATGTTATCAATTAAGTTGTACTCAAAATTAATTGATAGGAAAAACTAATTTGATACTTTTTCGAAATATTAGTGATGATTTGATCATTTTATGAAATATAATTAAAAATTTAATCATTTTCAAAAACTTAGGGATCCAAATGATTTTTATCCTTAATTCTATTATATGTTTAATCATATTTTAATTATGAATAACATTTTATTAATATATATATAAATATTTTAAAATTTATTAAATTATTTATTTAAGTGGTTTACATCAAATTAATTAAAAGTACTTAACAACAAATAGTAAAAATGATATAAATGTTAAATTATTAGTTTCAAATCATTTTAACTTTGAAAAACAAATAAATTTACACTCTATTCAAATATTAAAAAAATAAAAACAAAAATGTTATTCAGATTTCAAGTTTCAGTTTCTATTAAGTTTTCAGTAAGTTTTAGCACTGTTCAGTCTTAAAACAAAAAAAAAAATAAAACAAATACAATTAAATTATAAATAGAAAAAACAAACAATCTCTTACTCTCGTAATAAGAAGAAAACTCTTCGTATATATTTTATTATCAACATAATTTTTTTTAGAGGGAAGTAGAACACTATCCCATTGCATTGACTTAAAAAGATCTTCTAAGTCATTATATAGAGTCCAACTAACCAACCTAATAACATTTATGATTTTCAGGCGGAAAAACAAAGAATGTGCCGTCTTTGACTCATATATCGAGTCCTAAGGAATCTTGTTTGGATGTAATCATGTTGATTAACCGACAAATTTTATATAAATATTTTCAAAAGTTTTAGTAGTCAAGCTAATAATTTACGGTTCTCTCATAAACACCAATGTAGGATTGGGTTGGGTCCTTTTGTAATGAACGCTCAAGAAGTTTCAATAGACAGAATCATAGGGATATATTCAAGGATTTCAATACATCTACCATGCCCTACCATAAAACTAATTTGAAAAATCATATATCTCATATATTTCTGTGAGAAACGGAAATCTGGAAATTCACATTTGTCATTGTGTTCTACTAAGCTTTATAATGTAGTCTTTGTTTGACACAAACTACCGATGATGCAATCGAGTCATTTATTTTAAAGATTGCACACTCATCTAAATGAACAGTGGCCGCCAATTATTTCTCTTTTTAGTTTTTTTTTTTCCTTTCAATATTTCATGGGCAAAAAGTAAATTTCTTACTATAAAGGGTTTGGAATCCTGGATTCTGACCTCAATAGGCAGAAATCCTCTTCCAACTATTTCTATGCAATTCAAATTCTATAAATTCAATTAACTTAATTACAAAAACAAACAAAGGAATTAGGATTCTCTTTTCCTTTCCCACCTCAATTCTCCAAACACCAAACACCATCATATTGAAAATTAGTGATGATAAGAAATAGAATATTCTTCTGAGGGGTCCAATATATAGTTAGAAGATACGTACAATAAATCGTCCCATGTATTTTTAGTAAAGTCACCAAAAAAAGGTTTCTGATGACAACTTTTTGCGACTAAACGAGGTCTTCGAAAACACACATACATATACATACATGGGGCAGGATCGAGGGACACAAGTTTTGACACAAATTTTGACACGATTTTATTGACCATTGGATGAAGAGGATTTTAATGGTTTAGATTTACTCACACCACTACATACAACTCCATTTTACACTCTACATAAATATTTTCTCTCATCTCTCTCTTCATTATTATATTAGCTCTCTCATCTCTCTTTATTATTACAGCATTTCTCTCCTCTCTCTTCATTATTACAACATCTCTCTCCTCTCTCTTCATTATTACATTATCTCTCATCTCTCCTATTAATATTAAAATCCCAATATTTAAATTATTTTTTTCTCACCCAATCCAATTATATTTAAAAACTCATCAAGAAAATTTGAAAAAAAAAAGCAGCAATTGTTTTTTTTTTTTTTTAACTTGATAAATTTATTATTTAAATGATGAGTTATTTTTTAAAATAGTTTAAACCAAGCAATTTTTAGTAAGAAATTTTTACTACCACTAAAAAAAAAAATCTTATTTCAAAAATAATTTCTAACCAAAATAAGTAAAATAGATTTTATTTTTCAAAAACACAAAACACTTAACCAAAAATTTTTTCTTACTAAAGATTGTTTGGTTTAAACTATTTTAAAAAATAAATTATCATTTAAATAATAAATTTATCAAGTTAAAAAAAAAAAAAATTGTAGCTTTTTTTTTTTTTTTTTAATTTTCTTGATGAGGTTTTAAATATAATTGGATTGGGTGAGAAAAAATAAATTTAAATATTGGGATTTTAATATTAATGGGAGAGAGGAGAGATAGTGTAATAATGAAGAGAGAGATGAGAAAAAATATTTATATAGAGTGTAAAATGAAGTTATATGTAGTGGTGTGAATAAATCTAAACCATTAAAATCATTTTAATCCAATGGTTAATAAATCGTGTCAAAATTTATGTTAAAACTTGTGCCCCCCGATCCTGCCCCTACATACATATATATATATACATATATATATTTCTACATATATGATTCCACTAATTTTTCTTGAAAGACAAGAAGAAAATTCTTGTGTTACAAATTATTGTTGTTGAAATTAGATTATTGATACAACAATTTGAGATTTTGACAAGTTACACCATGAAATAACAAATTATATAACTGTTGTCTCAACTATTACTTAATAATGGTTCAACATCTACTAATGAAACAATAATTTAAAAAGTAGAACTTGCTGGATTAAAAACATCTCGAGGCTTGAATATTAGTTCCGTTCTCACATACTCAACCTCCTCAAAAGTGGAAGTAGAAGCAACGTTACCATGTTTTTGTGATACTTCAATTCCCTCTAGCACCTTTGCAACTTCTCTCATTATTGGCCTTTTCTCCCTATTTAAGTTCAAGCACCTCTCTGCTAGTTTAGCAATTGTCATGATATCTTCTTTCTTTCCCTTCATTACTTGTGGATCAAGAATATGAAACAAATCATTCTCCTGCATAGAAGAGATGAAATTTTGTGCCAAACCTTTATTGTCTCGTGACTTTGTTGAAGATATTGGCTGTTGCCCAGTTAAAAGCTCCACAATGACTACTCCAAAACTATAAACATAACTTTTATCAGTGACATTGCCATATTGTAAGCATACTGGATCTAAGTACCCAAAGGTCCCTTGTATTTTTGTGGTCACGTGAGTTTGATCAATGGAAAGTGATTTTGAAATCCCAAAATCTGTTACTCTTGCTCTGTACTTATCGTCTAAGAGTATGTTTGCAGGTTTAATATCTCGATGATATATAGGTGAGTAAGCTATCGAGTGCAAGTAAAAAAGATCTCCTGTAACTTCCATAGCAATTTGTAAACGCATTTTCCATGTGAGCGAAAGCTCTTCAGTTTGACCATGAAGATATTGGGAAAGAGTTCCATTGGGGATGAATTCATAGACTAGTAAGGGGACCTCAGTCTCCAAACAACATCCGAATAATTTAACCACATTCCTATGGTTAATTTGTGAAAGAATTGCAACCTCATTAATGAATTCTTCAGCATTACGTTCTTCAATTGCTATGGATTTCTTTACAGCAATGATTTTTCCATCTGTCAACATTCCTTTATAAACAGTACCTTGACCTCCCTGACCAAGTATTCTATTCGCATTAAAATGATCAGTAGCTTTGTCTAACTCCTTTGAACTGAAAAATTTGCTTCTATCTACACTGCCGTCAAAAGAAGTTAATATTTGTTGCAGAAGTAAACTACCATTTCGTTTGAAGTATTTCTCTTTAAGCTTGATATCCCTTCTCTTCTTTATTAAGATACGCCCCCACCATGCCCCAATCAATAGAAGCAAACAAAATAGCCCTATGGCAATACCTGTGTATTCAATTTGGATCAGAAGCTGTATATGTTTTTGGCTATTTTCAACAACGTTCATAGCTCACTTGAGAGGGAACCAATGAAAGAACACAGCTGATACGGAGATGAAAATGGACAGTTGTTGTTTGATTACTTAATTATATATATATATATATATATATATCCATCAATTTAATTAGTTTCCAGCCCCACCCTCGATCTTATCATAATGAATTATCAATAGTTCTATCTTGCTTTGGGTGAGACTGGTGGGTTGTTCATGAGGTTGGGGTTCTTATGATACAACTTTAGCCTTGGTCTAACCTACTGACATTGCTAGGTGTTTGACATGTGATCTATATATAGCTTTTAGTTTTTAAATAAAAAAAATATACATATTTTTTGTAGTGTTATATATATATCTATAATTTTATTAAACAAAAATATTGGTTTTAGTTTTAGTATTATGTGTATTTTATTTAATTACTTTTCAGAACTTAAAAATTATGTGTATCTTTAGTCCTCAAAAATTATTTTTGGATCAAAACAATCATAAAGCTTTTCTTTGTTTTGTTTTAAAGTAAAAATATACAAATTGAATACCATGGTCAATCAGGTCTATCTCGACAACATAATTTTTTGACATTCATTTCGTTTGAAGCTCATCAAATTGTGAATACTTTTATAATTTTGGAGCAGTTTTGATGTTGTCCTAAACTTTTTAAATATTTGAAACTTTTGTCCATGCATGGTAAGAGATAATTCAATAGAAACAGATTTTTGGATTAATAAGAGATGATTAAATAGAAACAGATTTTGGGATTAGAGATATGCTTTCTACGAAAAAAAACAAATAAAACTTTCTAAAATGTATCTTCTTTTGATCAGAAAAGAAAGCAAATTATTTTCTGACAGAAACTAACGTAATTATTTTTCAAAAAGCAATTCTAAATGCTTGGAGAAAATACAATTAAATTAAGAAGAAAGTTCCTAAAACCTCCTAGGTATACAAAACCACTTCAATACGTATAAATAATTTACCTTAATTTTAACTTCAAAGAGGTGAAAAGTGACATTTACCTAAGATGACCGTGATAATTTTGGGTCGCGAGTAGCACTCGTAGCTTCCTTCATAGTTTCGGCAATTCATATGCCTGCATATGTTCTTTTTCTTCTTGCATTCATCAATATCTGTATTCACACATATGGCAAATAGAATCAAAATATAACATATTAGTAATAAGAAAGTTATTAAGTAATTAAATCTACTATATATTAGTAATAAAAAAATTATTCAAATATAAAAGGGATAAGAATATTTTGGGTGGCAAATAAAGCCACCCATGTATTATTTATGTAGGATTGATATGTCTTATTCTCCTAATTTAAGAAAATAGTTTTTAATTAAAATTCTAGTGGCATATAGAAAAAGTATAGTTGCTATAGAGAGTTTACTATTAGTTTTTTAATTTTTTTAATCTTAAAATTATTTTTTTTCTCCGAACTAATATTAGATTTAAATTTAGTATAAGATCATGAGTCTCTATTTATTGGTAACTTTAATTATATAATTTTGTATTTTTAAGTAATTACATATACCATATGTCAGTAATAAAAAAAATTATTCAAATATAAATGGGATAAGAATATTTTGGGTGGTAAATAAAGCTACCCATGTATTAATTAAGTAGGATTAACACATCTCATCCTCCTAATTTAAGAAAAGAAATTTCTAATTAAAATTCTACTAGCACTTGAAAATTGGGTAATCGTAATAGAGTGTTTTTTTTTTTTTTTTTGGTAATTCTTTTATCTTTAAATTAATTATCTTCTTTGAACTAATATTAGATTTAAATTCAGTGTAAGATTAGGAGAATTTTCCAACATGAACAACTTGTATTTTGTGTTTCTGTTGACAAGCCCATAAAGATTTTCCCTTGATATAATTTGTTAGGTAAGTAAAAGTAAGACTTTTGCATGATTTATAGATAATATATAAAAAGAGCACATATACTTCTTTCAAGTAACAAATGAATAAAAGTTAATGGCGATGTGCTAAATAATACTGTAAACATGAACTGACAAAGGAAGCTCAGAGATTTCTGTTAAGTAGTTCAACATAGTGTAAAATTAAATTATTGGATCAGTGATTGGAGTAGCTTACCTTGACATCCTTTGGAATCATAGGGATTTCCTTCATAGCCGCTGCTGCACTTACATTGATGATGAACTGAAGAATCGGCAAAAACATGACAACTAGAGGTACGAGAGAAATTACGACTCCGGTACTGATAATCCTGTATCCCCCAGTTCAATACCACAGGAACACTTGTGAAATTACCATTAGCAAAATTAGGCTTCCTTATGTTTCCAGTGAGCCACTTTTCTTGTACCAAAAAGGCACGCCTGCATGCCGTTTCCGTTTTGTTGTCATCACCCTTTAGGGCAAGCACAGATGTATTGAATACCTGAGGACTTGAAGGGATTCTGGTTTGGCAACATTTGGTTCCAAAGCATCCTGTGGTTTCGCTTGTTTCACTTTCGCCGTGAAGGCGACAGCTAGAGTAGCATCCAGCATAGATTTCATCGTAATCTATAAGGGCGAAGTTGTCACAACCTAGGCCGGTGAGTACGTTTTCAGTTCGAGAGAAGAAAAAGGGGCTGCTCTTAAGGTTAGCACTTCCCAAATATACCACGTCGTTTGGACTCTGACAAGTGTTATTTACTGGATGGCTTACAAGCACCGTGTTACTTTCCAATGAAATATTAAGCACTTGCAGGTTGACATTTCTGAGGAATGGCTTACCAGAGTTGCAGACTATTGCAAACCAAATGTCAAGGTAGCAACGGTATCCGATTCCAAAAGGATATGGAATGTCAACGTTTCCGCAACTTCTCGGACAATCAGGCTTTACTACTGTTAGCGATGATAGCAAGATCATCAACTGGAACACCAACGGTAGAACCATTTTTCAATGTCTCTGCTCTGTTAACTTTTTTGGCTTTCTGCTTACTGAGAATGTTGAGGTTAATTAAAGCTTACACTTCCTTTGAATCTTTATATAGATTCCATCTTTACATGTAGACCAAGTTGATTAGGTCAAGATGGGGTATAAACAATAAATTAAGATTTTAAGTTATTTTAAGCTAATTCATATATATTCAACAATTAAGGAAAATAAAATGAAGTCAATGAAATCTTTGCTGACTGACAAAAAAAGTTCCTTTTAAGTCAATGCAAGTCTTTAGGTAGTTAAAGTAAAGCAGCCAAAAGAAAAAGCGGAGTAGACTTTTTGTAGATTCCATTATTTATTTATTTTTCTTTTTAAGATTGCTAGCCAAAAAGGGTGGACCACTTCAAAGCAATTAACATTTCATTTTGTTATTTTCCGTTGCTCGTCTTGTCTGAATATATCGCTTAATGAAACACCACAAAAACAGTAATGTGCTGTTTAATTGACGAGGAGTCGAGGACGCATTGTTCCTGTCAGATAAATTAGATTAATTTTTTCTTTTAAAAAAAAAAGGGTTTATATTTAGTTTTGACTTTTGAGCAATGTTGGATATCCCACTTTTTTTTTATCCCAACCCATTTGATGAATGATACTCATAATGATTATTTTAATTTAGTGTTTATTCATTAATGATATATTATAAGTTGCGATACAAAAGATAAAATGTACATATTACTTTCCTTAAAATTAAGTAAATTATATCTCTAAATGTATTATCTTTTTTATTTTCTAATAGAGTTTATATTTATTTATCTCTAACCTACCTAGAACTTTAATATTCACAAACACATGCAACTTTTTGGTTTTTGGTTTATTTGTAGTGTTCTACCATGAACTAACGGTTGACTGACTTTTACCATTAGTAAATATATTTGATTGTATAAAAAATATTGAAAGATAAAATTATCTCTGAATATACTCACTTTTTATTTTTCTTTTAAAATCAATTTTAAAAACTTTAAATAAATTAAAAATAAATTTAATGAGATCTCCACCATCCATCTTTAGATGGATATGAAGATGGACGGTGGAGATTAATTTGAAAAAAAAAATTAAAAACCAAAACTATTTTTTTTTTTTAAATCTAAAAATAAAGATGAAAATTCATTTTCATCTTCATCTTATCTTCAAACAAAATAAAATTGAAAAATAAAAGTTAAAAAAAAAAAAAAAAGAGTTTGGGTTGAAAAAAATTATTTAAAAAAATTAAAATTAAAGACAAAATTGAAGTTGAATCAAAACAAAACAATTTAAAAAAAAAAAAAAAATGAGAGATCTGGGTTGATCCCAGATCTTCAAATTTTGATTCAACCTAGATCTTTCATTTTTTTTCTTTAAATTATTTTGTTTTGATTCCACTTTAATTTTTTCTTTAATTTTGATTTGCTTTTTTAATTTTGTTCAAACCAGATTTTTTTTTTCTTTTTCAGTTTTGTTTTGTTTGAAGATAAAGATGAATTTTCATATTCTATTTTTAGATTTTTTTTTTAATTTTTTTTTACTTTTGTTTTTTAAATTTTTTTCTCAAATTAATCTTCATCGTCCATCTGGTGGAGATCTTATTAAATTTATTTTTAATTTATTGAAAGTTTTTAAAATTTATTTTTAAAAGAAAAAAAAATGAATTTATTCAGGAATAATTTCGTCTTTCAATAATTTTTACACGGTCAAATATATACACTATCAATCAAAGTCAGTCAATTATTAGTCCAAGGGAGGATGTTACAAATAAACTAAAAAATTATATACACCTGTAAATATTAAAGTTCTAGATAAATTAGAGGTAATTCTCCTATATATATATATATATATTCATTGTTTGCATAAACATAAATCTACATTGTCGACACTATGGCACGCCATTGAGATGACAAATTATTGTATTTGATCAAATGTTTTTAAAGACCTTACACAAAGTTATTTATGTTAAGTGTTTGTTATTACTAGACTCAAAAGTTTAAGCTTATAAGAAAGAACTCAACTATAGTATTCAAGATTTGAGGTTAATACGTGACACGTATTCTTATGTGTAATATGGACAGATGACAAATGTTGGACACATGTGTACACGCCCCCTAAATCTATATTGTTGACACTATGATATGCCTTTGAGATAACAAATTATTGTATCTGATCGAATGTTTTTGAAGACCTTACACAAAGTTATTTATTTTATGTAATAGTTACCATCATATCCAAAAATTTAAGTTAATAAGAACTTACTCAACTATAGTATTTAAAATTTGAGATTGACACATCACACGCCTTCTCACGTGTAACGTGAACAGATAACAAATGTTAGACACATGCTAAACGTCATCTACCTTTATAACATATGTAATAAGAATTTAAGATAAAGAGGAGAGAGAAGATTTGAACCAGAAACCTCAAAACTCTGATATTATATTAGTTATCACCAAACCCAAAATTTTAAACTGATAAAAAATGACCCAACTATAATATTTAAGATTTGAGGTTAACATGTGATATCATGGATGAATATTGTTAACATTTATTCAAAAATTATAGAAACAAAAGTACAGAACCTGTTATTCAAAAAAAAAAAAAAGTACCAAACCTTATAAAATTAATTTAATAATAATTGGCCCTTTTTCAAAAGCTTAGCACTTGAACCCTACCCAATCCCACTCACCGCCAAATATTAAACACCAGCCTTGGAGGGGGCCCAAGGAGACCGATCCTAAAACTCTTAATTTCACAAAAGTTCTAATTAATCAGGCTATCTTCTCCATACAAGAATTTGTGTATTCATTTGTCTGCAGTATTTTTTTTTTTTTTCAAGGCTAAAACCTAAATAGGCAAAGGATATCCTCTAGAGAAAATTTATGGGTTATATATATATATATATATAACCAAAACACTAAAGTATCAATGAATTTGAAAAGTGACACTAAACTATTGAATGAGTTTTAATAGAACTAAAATACTGTTAAACTTTTTTAAATACAAAACTATCCTGTTTGTGTGGTGTTTCACATGACAGTTCATGTAAACTACATTACTTCGAGCAAATTATCTACGCGAACTATGTTAGTTTGTATGAATTGTCTCAAGTTTCTCATTCGAGTGAGTCCCAAAAAATTATGAAATCTTTAATTAAAATCTTTGGAAAGAACAAATTCAAAATTCAAAATTCAAAATCAAAAAATTTAAAAAAAAAATAAAGTTGCAAAAAAATAAAATAAAATAAAATAATAGAAGATCTTGATTCAACTCAAATTGTTAAAGTTTGAAGATCTGGTTCAACCCAAATCTTCAAAATTTGAGTAACTAAGTTGAACCCATACCTTCACAAACCAAAAATGTCTCTTCTTTGAGGAAAAAAATATTCACAAAAAAACGAAAGTCTCTTCACAAACCATAAAATAATAATAATAATAATAATAATAATAATAATAATAAATTCCCTTCTTCTTCCTCACTCTTCTACTTCACTTCCCTCCTTTGTCTAATAAACCCCACTCGTCTCCATTTTTTTCCATCTTCAACTTCTTTAATCTTCCCAAACAAAAAAAGAATCCACACCATGTCCTTTTATTCGTCAACCTCATCATGGTCACCATCTCCATCTACTATAACAAAACCAAAAGATGAAAAAAAAAATCCCGAAAACCTCAAACCCTCAAAAGCTCTCACAAGTCCTAAAAACCACAACCAAACCAACCACTCATTCACCAACTACGCTCGCGGCATTTGTAGCCTCGATTGGGCCAACCGGTCTAACCCATTTCGCTAATATGTTGCTTCTCCTCTGCTTTCTCTTGTACATCTCTGGACAGA
Source organism: Nephelium lappaceum (assembly GCA_021234005.1). Classification (NCBI taxonomy): domain Eukaryota; kingdom Viridiplantae; phylum Streptophyta; class Magnoliopsida; order Sapindales; family Sapindaceae; genus Nephelium; species Nephelium lappaceum. The sequence goes on from CM038004.1 coordinate 15,745,480, forward strand.
CAATCAAAACCAAAACCCATTATCATCTTCTTCAAGCGATGCTTCCATGCATGCTTCTATTTTCAAGTCTTTGCCTCCTCTTGTACCCGTCTTGAAATCATTGATATTTCTCAGCTCTTTTATGACTCTCTAGCTCTATCTGCCTAGAAAACAACTGTCATTGTTAATGGAGCATGGCAATGGAGCTTGATGCTCCATTAGGCTCCATTGTTGATGGTGATTGGCAATTGGAGTGCTCCATTGCTGCTCCATCGGTGATGAAGCTTGATTTGTCTATTACTATATTATTTATTTATTTTTCCATTAATTTTTCATATTTTTCTATTAATTCATTTTTTATTTACATAATTTAATTTCTCAAATTTTTTTGGTGTTGACACATGCCATTGAATGTTTAAAGATAAAAATACCCGTATCACCGTTAATTTTAACTAATAATTGATTAATGTGATGAGTTTCTTGATAGTTTGGGGATTACGGGATCATAAACAATTTATGTTAAAAAATCGAAGTTAACTAGAAAGTTAGGGATAAAATTCAAGATTGCCCTTTATTAAATAAAATTTTAAGAAAAATTGTTTAAGGAAACAAAACATATGAAGCATTAAAATCCCATTCAATCCAATGAAAAATAATGAAAAATCCAATCTTGACTTTTCTACCAAGTTTTTCTATCATAAATAGAAGATATGAATTTGCGGAATAATATCAAACATAGACATCAATGCATTTTTTTTTTTTTTTTGAAAGAACCAATATATTAACATGAAGAAAGGAGAGAACAAAGGTTGACATTCTGCCAAGAATTAATAGAGCCAGAGCTCAGAGCCAAGGCAGCTAAACGATGGGCGACTACAATGCCCTTTCTTGGGATATGGCTGCAAGTGCAGCCACCCACATCACGACTAATAATCCTAATATCATTGATGATGTTAACAGCATCGTCATTACAATCAGCCCCGGAGGGGAAAGCGGCAGCGGAGATTCTGGATGCCACATTACTTGCGTCCACCTCAGTCGACCAGATTTTCAATCCTAACGATTTAGCAAAAATGAAGCTCTCTCTCCAAGCCAAGAATTCCCCCATCTCAGCAAAGAAATTACCTGGGAAAGGCTTGGAGAGGCGCCCACGACCCAACCCGACTCATTTCTGATTACAACATCGATGCCAAAGGATGATGATTTGTTTTTGACAGTTGCATCTGTGTTGAGTTTGAGACAGTTAAGCGGGGGGAGGGGGTCTAGGAAGGAGACAGTGGTGTAGGAATGATGACCCTCGAGGAGGAAGTGCTTCCTTGTGAGCTCTTGAACTCTTCCAGGAATGAGAGTGAGAATTCAAGAACATCCCTGGGAGCCTTCACCCTACCCTCGTGAATGGCAGCATTACGGTTCCACCAGTTACTCCACATTAGGACGCAAAAAAGCCCAGACCATCCCAACCACAGGTTTGGGAGACCAATCTGAGCAAATCCAGGATTGAGACCTGCGCATGACTTCTGAGGAGAGAAACAAAAGAGGTGGGGATCCAGGAAACCATAGCTGGCTTGCACCAGAAGATGGCATGAGAGGTTGATTCAAGGAAGTCATTACATCTCGGGCAGCTATCAGAGGGAACGATTGCCCTACAAAACAGATTTTGAAGAGTTGGGAGAGTATTAGCACAACACCTCCAAGAGAATATTTTGATTTTAGGGGGGATACTCAGGTTCCAGAATCTACACCACTAGAGTTGGGTTGGGGAAGTGCATGATGGGGAGCTAGGATAAGCGAGCTGCAAGGCTAGTCTGTATCCGCTTTTGACCAGATAGTTAGCTCTCTTATCGTAGTGCCAGACTCATTCATCCCTCGGGGCTTGGATGGAGATTGGAATAGAGTAATGAGCTCAATATCCAGCGAGTTGAAAGTTTGCTTCAGTTTGCCCAAATCCCAACAGTGAGGAATATTTGTTTGTGTGAAAATATTTCAATAACCAAACCGAACCACCAAGGAATTAATTATTGTGCAAATCAAGATGGAAATGTACTTTATATCTTTCAACCACTGAGGAATTAATTTGGTATTAAATTCTACTCGTGCAAAATTTTGTAAACACGTATTGACGCGACCCGACCCGGATACCTCTAACTTTGATCCGGTCGGTCACGCCGGGCACCCCAACGGATCCCTCTCAAACCCGACTCGTCGGGCTAAGCAAAACCCGTGGAGCGAACCCTAAACTCTCTGATAACTTTTTAAAACATCGTTGGGTTGGTTTTCCTTAAAAATTGAAAACGCTTAGGAAAAATTTTTAATTTTAAATTCATTTTCGAAACTCATTTTTCTAATAAAATTTCGACAGCATAACAGCTGTATTTTTAACGTTCCCGAAAAACCTGTTTACAGAAAAACAATACTTCAACTAAAATTTATCACCAACCCAACTTCTGGTTGCCCGTAGGCCTCAATCATGCATTTGATTTTCAAATCAACTTAAGAAAATTCAAATAACGTTTAATAAACCACATTTAAATCAAAAACAGTTTAAAAACAGTTACAAACAATTAATTACAACTTTCAAATTGCTTATACATTTCAAAAGGTATTTACATGAAAATCTAACTGATGCAAAGATGAGCTGCTCAAGATGTCGTAGTGTCGCGCTGGCTCGCCCATTGGAGGTAACGCTACTGATCGGCTACCTGCTGAGAGTACCTGAGGAGGTTTTTATATAAAACAGAAAAATAATGAGCTAGAAGCTCAATGAGTGATAATTTATCTTTTCTTTGAAAATCTGATTTTCAAAACGTCCTCCTCTGAAAACGTTTGAAAATTATTCTTTGTTTCGAAAGCATTTCAAGTTTAAATCTCTTAAACATCAACTTAAACAAGAGAATTTATATATAAATACAGGCTTGCTTTTAAACTCAAAACTTATAACTGTAAATCATAAATAACATGAATAATACTTTTAAAACTTCTTTTCTCTCAAATATGCTTTTCTCTTTTAAAACTGTTTCCTGATATTTTTTAAAATTACCATAGTATCCCTAAATCTGGGGTCTCTCGAATCTAACGGCTATGTGCGGAATTTCTCGGCGCTAACCATAGCTCGTCAACTCTTGAGACATCTCGCGGCTATGTGCGAAATTTCTCATCGCTAACCATAGCTCGCCTGCTCTGAGACATCTCGTGGCTATGTGCGAAATTTCTCAATGCTAACCATAGCACACGAAACACTACCCCACATCAGTAATAGCGACTCGACTGACAGACTCTGAAACTTATCCCCCCAAGTTAGTAACTTATCCCTTCCCAGGACTGTGCCAACTGAAGTGGGATAGACCGATCGAGTCTAAACTAGTCTGTAATCTCTGAAAATTCCTAAGGGGATACTTTCTGGTTTTGAAAACACTTTTCCTTTTTACTCTAACTTTCTGGTGCAAAAGCACAAATCTCTTTTCTGGGTGCACAAAACACCAAAATCTAATTTCTAAGTGCAATAAGCACTAAAACTCATTTTCTGAATCCATTAAGCATTAAAATATCTTTGGTAAGTGCAAAAGCACAAAATAGCATCATTTCAATCTCTAAATTCATGCTCATATCCATGCATTTAAAATAAGCTCAAGTAAACAATTAATTTATCAAATCAAATTTGATAATTTGAAATATTCTTAAAATCTTTAAATAAAACTCACTCACAAAACTGTTGACTGAAAATGGCGTGTGCGAAGCCCCTACTCCTCTCATCTCCATCCTCGAGCGCCCTCGTCACCTACACAACATATGGAAACATAAATTTACGTTCACGTCACTTTTGAAAACTCGAAATTACACAATCGTCCCTATATGATCTTTTTTACGCGCAACTATCCATTTTGATTTCTAATCTTAATCTTTCGCTTTTAATAGCTTCAATACTCCTAATTAAACTCATTAGGATCGTCCAAACACTCAACAGATGCCATAAGGGTCAATTTACGAAATTGTCCTTTAAACTAGTTTATTGCGCGTTTTAGTCTCTCTCTAGCTCTTTGACATTTTCTTAGTTCTCTAAGCTCCCAATATACCTAAATCCACTTGTTTTCCAACTTATTTTTACTCCAAATCAACCAATAAACAAATCAAATTAACATTCATTTCGAATTAACTTAAATCATCAATAAATCATCAACATCAAGAGTAAACAACTCACCCCTTATTTTCCTCGCGAAATCGCTATTTCTCTTCGCTTTGACTTCGTTTAGGGACTGTTTTGGGGGTGGCTTTGGACTGGGTTCGGTTGGATCTTCCTCTCTTTCCTCTCCCTCATGCGATCTCTCTCTCTCGCGGCTGATCTCTTTTCTTTTCTCCTCGTTCTACCGCTTATCTGTGCGGGCGCGAAAGGGCTGGTTCTGGTCGCGTTTGCAGCTGGATTTGAGCTGGGTATGGCGAGCTTGAAGGACTGGTTCAGCTGGGCTGGGTTCCGCAGATCGGCGCAGCTCGGACGGCAGCTCATCGCCGTTCTCTTCCGCTCTCTACCTCGCTCGATCTGCTGCAGTTCTGGTGGAGCTCTGCTGGTCGGTCGGCGAGCTAGATCGGCGTCGAGGTAGCTGGTTCTGCAAGTCGGCGACAGGACAGCAGCTTGGCATCGTCTTTCTCGCGCGATCGGAGCTGGTTCGTCGGCGATCAGCTCGGTTTCTGCTCCGTTTTTGGCGTCGCGCGGCAGCTCTGCTTCGACCTGCTCGATTCTGCGGCGAGGTACGGTGATGGCGCTGCGACGGCGAGCTTGGTCGGCCGGTCGGCAGCTTCCTCTTCTTCTTCTTCTTTCTCTTCTTTCTTCTTCTTCTTTCTTTCTTCTTTCTTCTTCTCGATCAGCGACTGACTTTGTCTTTTATTTTTAAAAGTCAACTATAATGTTTTGGCTTCTATTTTCCTCCCCAAAAATCTCAATAATTCCACTTATGCTCTAATAAAATTTCATTCTCTTCCCTTAGCGTTTAGCTTAATCTTACTTTAACCACAATTATTAAAATTTATCTTCAATTTAGTCCCTTTTTACTTTAAAAATTATTTGATTTCCTACATCATTTTATCTTTCCGTTTAATCTCCAATTGAGTCGAAATCAATTTCTATGGATTCCATATATCCTTAGGCACTTCCATGAACCATTTAGAGCCTCCAATAATTATTTAGGGACTATATTTGGGGAAATCCGTAAAATCCAATTCGAGGGCTTACACGTACTAACTATTAAAGAAATAAAATTTAATTTTCTTTATGTGTAGAAAATGTTGTAAAAAAAATATTGTTTCACAAAGGATTTGCTTATTAAAAACATATATTTTTATAATTTCAAATATCGATAATAATTAGATTATAATTACATAGTTATTATCTCGACGGTGTATATAAATTTTATTTATGTCATCATTACTTATAACTATATTAATTTATAATAAAAAGGAATTCATTTGATGTATTATTAGTTGGTTTCCATGCCGCTCCGTCGACGATGGAGCTTGATTTTTCTATTATTTTATTTTGGATATTTTTCTATTAATTTTTCAAAATTTTCTACTAATTCATTTTTATTTATATATTTTAATTTATCAAATTTTTGGGTGTTCACACTGTCGTTAATGTTTAAAGACAAAAATTCTCCGACCACAGTTTATTTTGACAAACTGTTGACATATATCAAGGACAAATGTGATGAGTCTCTTGCTAATTTAGGGATTACGGAATCATAAACGATTTTATATAGAAAAAATCGAAGTTAACTAGAAAGTTAGGGATGCAATTGAAATTTGCCCTTTATTCAATAAAAATATTAAAAAAAAAAATTGTTTAAGGAAACAATACAGATGAAGCATCGAAATCCCATTCAATCCAATGACAAATAATGAAAATTCCAACTTGACTTTTCTACCAAGTTTTTCAGTCATAAATATAAGATATCAATTTGTGGAAAAACATCAAACATAGACATGAATTGATATTTATTGGTAAGGAAATATTCCAATAGCCAAACCGGACCACAGAAGAATTAATTATTGTGCAAATCAAGATGGAAATATACTTTATATGTTTAAACCACCAAGAAATTAATTTGGTATTAACATTTACTTGTCCAGTTTTGTAAACATGTACCATCTATTAAAGAAGAAAATTTTATATTTATTTATGCATAGAAAATGTTGTAAAAAAAATATTATTTCACTAAGGATTTGATTATTAAAAACGTACATTTTTATAGTTTAAAATATGTATTATAATTAGATTATAATTACATATCTATTATTGCTACAATGTATACACACTTTATTTATATCGTAAGTACTTATAAATATATTAATTTATTATAAAAAGTAATTCATTCAATGCATGATTAGTTGGTGATGGACTGCTACCTAGCCGCTCCATCAATGATGGAACTTGATTTTTCTATTAATTTAATTTTGGTTTATTTTCTATTAATTTTTGAGATGTTTCTATCAATTCATTTTTTATTTATACATTTTAATTTCTCAAATTTTTTGGTCTTGACACATGGTGTATAATGTTTAGAGACAAAAATACTCCCACCACCGTTAGTTTTGACTAATAGTTGACTAAAGTCAAGGACAAATGTGATGAGTTTCTTGATAATTTAGAGATTAAGGGATCATAAACCAATTTATGTTTAACAAATCAAAGTTAATTAGAAAGTTAGGGATGAAATTCAAATTTGCCCTTTATTAAATAAGAATGTTAAGAAAAATTGTTTGAGGAAACAAAACGGATGAAGCATCGAAATCCCATTCAATCCAATGAAAAATAATGAAAAATCCAATCTTGACTTTTCTACTAAGTTCTTCTATCATAAATACAAGATATCAACTTGTGGAAAAATATCAAACATAGACATCAGCTGATATTTATTTGTGTGGAAAAATTCCAATAGCCAAACTGGACCATAGAGGAATTAATTATTGTGCAAATGAAGATGAAAATGTACTTTATAGCTATAAACCACCTAGAATTTAATTTGGTATTAACTTCTACTTGTGCAAAATTTTGTAAACATGTACTAATTATTAAAGAAATAAATTTTATATCTCCTTATGTGCAGAAAATGTTGTAAAATAAATTATTATTTCACTGAAAATTTGATTATTAAAAACATATAATTTGTAGTTTCAAATATATATATTATAATTAGATTAAAATTACATATTTATTATTGCTACAACGTCTATACACTATATTTATATCATAATTATTTAAAAATATATTAATTTATTCTCAAAGCAATTCATTTGATGCATTATTAGTTGCTGATTGAGTGTTCCATTGCCACTCCATCGACGATGGAGCTTGATTTTCTATTAATTTATTTTTCTATTAATTTTTCAAACATTTCTATGAATTCTTTTTATTTATGTATTATAATTTCTCCTTTTTTTTGTGTGTTAATGGATGCAGTATAATGTTTAAAGACAAAAATACTCTTACCACTGTTAACTTTGACTAACTATTGACTTATGTCAAGGACAAATGCGATGAGTCTCTTGATAATTTAGGTATTATAGGATTATAAACCGATAAATGTTTAAAAAATCGAAGTTAACTAGAAAGTTAGGGATGAAGTGAAATTTGCCCTTTATTCAATAAAAATGTTAAGAAAAATTGTTTAAGTAAACAAAACAAATGAAGCATCGAAATCCCATTCAATCCAATCTTGACTTTTCTACCAAGTTTTTCTGTCATAAATATAAGATATCAATTTGTGGAAAAACATCAAACATAGGCATCAACTGATATTTATTCTTGTGGAAATATTCCAATAGCCAAACTGGACCATCGAGAAATTAATTATTGTGCAAATCAAGATGGAAATGTACTTTATATATCTTTAAACCACCATCGAATTATTTTGGTATTTACTTCTACTCGTACAAAATTTTATAAACATGTTCTAACTATTAAAGAAGTAACTTTCAAATTTCTTTACGTGTAGAAATGCTGTATAAAAAATTATTTCACCAAGGATTTGATTATCAAAAACATATATTTTTATAGTTTCAAATATCTATTATAATTACATTACAATTACATATTTATTACCACAATAGTATAAATAAACTCTATTTATATCATAATTACTTATAAATTTATTATTATTTTTTTATCAAAAGTAATTCATTTGATGTATTATTAATTGGTGATGGAGAGCTCGGATCCATCGTTCCTCCATTGGTGATGGAGCTTGATTTTTCTATTAATTTATTTTTGATTTATTTTTCTATTAATTCATTTTTATCTATATATTTTAATTTCTCAAGTTTTTTGGTATTGACACATGCAGTATAATGTTTAAAGATAAAAATATTCCTACCATCGTTAATCTTGGCTAACTGTTGATGTACGTCAAGGACAAATGTGATGAGTCTCTTGATTTATTTAGGGATTACGGGATTATAAACAAATTTATGTTTAAAAAATCGAAGTTAACTAGAAAGTTAGGGATGGAATTGAAATTTGCCTTTTATTCGATAAACATGTTAAAAAAATTTCTTAAGGAAACAAAACAGATGAAGTCATTGAAATACCATTCAATCCAATGAAAAATAATGAAAAATCCCAATCCAATGAAAAATAATGAAAATTCCAAGCTTGACATTTCTACCAAGTTTTCTTGTCATAAGTATAAGATATAAATTTGTAGAAAAACGTCAAACATGGACATCAACTGATATTTATTTGTGTGAAATATTCCAATAGCCAAACTTAATTATTGTGCAAATCAAGATGTAAATGAACTTTAGAAGTTTAAACCACAAAGAAATTAATTTGGTATTAACTTTCACTTGTCCAAAATTTTGTAAACATGTACTAACTATTAAAGAAGTAAATTTTATGTTTCTTGATGCGTAGAAAATGTTGTGAAAAAAAATTGTTTCACTAAGGATTTGATTATTAAAAACATATATTTTTATAGCTTCAAATATCTATTATAAATAGATTATAATTACATATTTATTATTGTTACAGTATATATGCCTCTATTTATATCATAACTACTTATAAATATTTTAATTATTATTAAAAGTAATTGATTTGATATATTATTAATTGGCGATGGACTGCTACCTTGCCGCTCCATTGACAATGGAGCTTGATTTTTCTATTAATTTAATTTTGATTACTTTTCTATTAAATTTTCAGATGTTTCTATTAATTCATTTTTTATTTATATATTTTAATTTCTCAAATTTTTTGGTGTTGACACATTGTGTTTAATGTTTTAGAGACAAAGATACTCCTACAGTTGTTTGTTTTGACTTAAAATTGACTAACTTCAAGGACTAATCATTTAGGGATTACGGGATCATAAATCAATTTATATTTAACAAATCGAAGTTAACTAGAAAGTTAGGGATGAAATTCAAATTTGCCCTTTATTAAATAAAAATGTTAAGAAAAATTGTTTAAGGAAACAGAATAGATGAAGCATCCAAATTTCATTCAATCCAATGAAAAATAATGAAAAATCCGATCTTGACTTTTCTACCAATTTCTTCTATCATAAATACAAGATATCAACTTGTGGAAAAATATCAAACATACACATCAACTGATATTTATTTGTGTGGAAATATTCCAATTGCCAAACCAGACCACCGAGGAATTAATTACTATGCAAATCAAGATAAAATTGTACTTTATAGCTATAAACCACTGAGGAATTAATTTGGTATTAACTTTTACTTGTGCAAAATTTTGTAAACATGTACTAACTATTATAGAAGTAAATTTTATGAATAGAGAAATTTGGGGGTTGTGATTGTTAAACTAAAGAAAGTAATAGAATGATACAGTATAAGTATTGATTTTGATTTCTGGACATCCTTTTTCTTTCTTTTTTTTTTTTGTTTTTCTAGGAACACCTTATGAAAAAAAAAAAAAAAAAAAAAGCAATTGTATATTGAAAATTTTAACCACTTGAATTCTTAGATTTGTTCACCATAAATTTTCATATCTACAGAAGCTAGTAATGATACTTGTGAATGCAGAATTGCTAAGACCCTCTTTTTTTAATTTTTCTTTTTATTATTATTATTTTTTATCTTCAGTTTTCATTTTAATTTATGATTAACTTATATTATATTATAAATATTTTTAGTGACTATAAGAGTAGTTTTAGTTTAAAATAATATTAAATTTTAAAATTAATAAAACTGCGGGGTGTACAAACAGATTATGAGGGGTGTAAATATCGGGGACTCCATGAGCCCAGAGGATCAAGTAAAATATAACTAAAAACTAGTATGGGCGAAGCACTGTTTTGCATCGATAGAGAAAAACACATGCAGTGACATGTATATGTTATCACAATTTTGCAACAATAGAGAAAAACAAAACTCCGTCTCAAAAAAAAAAAAAAAAAAAAAAAACAAAACTATACAGATTATTGTAATACACGATTGCATTAAAAGGAATGTTACAAGTCTACGTATCTTAAGTGCTTGATTTACCCACAGGCCAAACTCACCGAATGCTATAGTGAGTTGGATTTCACCTTTAGATATTTTAAAATTCATCAATTAAAAGCAATTGTCTTTTGAAAATTTAATGAAACCAGCTTTTAAACTGATGAATTAACGTTTTAGCAAATAATTAACTGTAAGCCCTCGAATTTGATTTTACGGATTTCCTCAAATATAGTCTCTAAATAATTATTGGAGACCCTAAATGGTTCATGGAAATGTCTAAGGATATATGGAACCCATAGAAATCGATTTCGACTAGATTGGAGACTAAAAGGAAGTATAAAATAGTGAATGAAATAGAGTAAATATTTAAGGTGATAAGGGATTAAATTGAAGATAAATTTTAATAATTATGGTTAAAGTGGAATTAAGCTAGAATTTAAGGGAGTAGAATGGATTTGTCTTAGGGCATAAGTGGAATTATTGAGAGTATTGTGGAGGAAAATAGAAGCCAAGAAGTATGGTTGACTTTTCAAAGTGAAAATCAAACAAAACCAGTAGCTTCTCTCTCGCGAGAAAGAAAGAAAGAAAGAAAGAAAAGAAAGAAGAAAGAAAAGAGAGAAGAGAGAAGAGAAGAGGAGAAGAAGAAGAAGAAGGAGAAGCCACCAACGCCGACCAGCCGTGCACCATCGCCGTCCAGCCATCCAGCCGCCGCGAACCGAAGCAGAAACGTGCAGCAGAACCGTGACAGACCAAGCTGAAACTGTAGCGAAACAGCCCCAATCAACGCCGATGAGCTGCCCCATCCCAACCTGCACCAAGATCAGCTCAAGCTAGACCTGAATGGAGCTGAAACGGAGCTGATCCAGCGGCCAAAACAGCTCTCTGCACGTGCAGATCGGCGACAGCGACGACGGCGAACCGCGGCAGAACCAAGGGGAAAAGAGAGAGAGGAAGAGAGGGGAAGAAAAGAGGAAGGAAACCAGCCCAAACCCAGCTCAGATCCATCCCAAAACCAATCCAAAACCACCCCAAAGCGAAGTCAACGCAATAGAAAAAGGGGTGAGTTGTTTAAGTTTGAAAATGATGATTTTTGTTGGTGTATAAGTTGATTTGAGATGGATTTCGTTGTGATTTGTTGGTTGATTGTTTTTGAGTGAAAACAAGTTGAAAAATAAGTATTTGAAGTTGATAAGGAGGTTAGAATACCAAGAAAATATCAAAGAGTTATAGAGAATCCAAAACGCGCAATAAACTAGTTTAAAGGGCAATTTCGTAAATTGACCCTTATGACATCCGTTGAATGTTTGGACGACCCTAATGAGTTTAATTAAGAGTATTGAAGCTATTAAAAGTGAAAGATTAAGATTAGAAACTAATATGGAGAGTTGCGCGTAAAAATGGGTCATATAGGGACGATTACGTAATTTCAAGTTTTCAGAGATTTACGCGAATGTATTATGTTGTGTAGGTGACGAGAGCACTCGAGGATCGAGACGAGAGGATTAGGGGCTCCGCACGCGCTATTTTCAGTCATCAGTTTTGTGAGTGAATTTTATTTAAAGATTTTAAAAGTATTTCAAATTATCAGATTTGATTTGATAAGTAATTGCTTATTTGAGTTTATTTTAAATGCATTGATATATGCACGAGCATTAGTTTGAAATGAGAATGTGATTTTATATGCATATATATAAGTTGTTGAAATGAAATTTCAGAAACTAAGTTTTCAAGCTTGAATTGAGAAAATCAGTTTTAGTGCTTAATGCACTCAGAAAATGAGTTTTAGTGCTTATGGCACTCAGAAATCAGATTTTAGTGCTTTACGCACTCAGAAAAGAGATTTGTGCTTTTGCACCAAAAAGTTAAAACAGAAAAGAGAAAAGTGTTTTCAAAACCAGAAAGTATCCCCTCAGGGTTTTTCAGAGATTACAGAGCAGTTTAGACCCGATCGGTCTATCCCACTTCAGTTGGCACAGTCCTGGGGAGGGATAAGTCACTAACCAGGGGGATAAGTGTCAGAGTCTGTCAGTCGAGTCGCCATTACTGATGTGGGGTAGTGTTTCGTGTGCTATGATTAGCGCTGAGAAATTCCGCACATAGCCACGAGATGTCTCAGGTTAGGCGAGTTATGGTTAGCGCTGAGAAATTCTGCACATAGCCACGAGATGTCTCAGAGTTGACGAGCTATGGTTAGCGCTGAGAAATTCCGCACATAGCCGTTAGATTCTAAAGACCCCAGATTTAGGGATACTATGGTAATTTTGAAAAATATCGAGAAACAGCTTTTAAAAGAAAAGCTTATTTGAGATAAAAGATATTTTACAATTGCTATTAAAGTTGTTTATGGTTTATAGTTGCAAGTTTTGTATTTAAATACGTGCATGTGCTTAGAGATGAATTCTCTTGTTTAAGTTGATATTTAAGAGATTTAAGCGTGAAATGTTTTAGAAACAAAGAATAGTTTTCAAACGTTTTCAGAGGAGGACATTTTGAAAAACATATTTTCAAAGAAAAGATAAATTATCACTCACTGAGCTTTTAGCTCATTATTCTCTGTTTTATATGAAAACCTCCTCAGGTACTCTCAGCAGGTAGCCGATCAGTAGCGTTACCTCCAGCGGGCGAGCCAGCACGACACGACATCATTGAGAAGCCCATTTTGTTTCATCCATTAGATTTTCATGTAAATATCTTTTAAAATGTATAAATGAATTGTAATTATTCGTATGCAACTGCTTTTAAACTGTTTTTGATTTAAATGCGGTTTATTAAATATTGTTTGAATTTATTTAAGTTGATTTAGAAATCAAATGCATGATTGAGGCCTACGGGCAACCAGAAGTTGGGTTGGTGATAAATTTTAGTTGAAGTGTTGATATTTTTGTAAACAGGTTTTTCGGGAACGTTAAAAATACAACTGTTATGCTGCCGAAATTTTGTTAGAAAAATGAGTTGCGAAAATGAATTTAAAATCAAAAATAAAAATTTTTCCTACGCGTTTTTAATTTTTAAAGAAAACTCAACCCAACGATGTTTCAGAAAGTATGAAAGAGTTTAGGGTTCGCTCCACGGGTTTCGCTTAGCCCGACGAGTCGGGTCTGAGAGGGATCCGTTGGGGTGCCCGGCGTGATCTACCGGATCAGAGTTAGAGGTATTCGGTTCGGGTCGCGTCATTAACACTAAGAAGAAAAAGTTCAAGCCAATTAAAATTATGAGAATAGCCAACCATGAGGCGCTAACATCGCATACGCTCCTACAATAAAAGCAATATCCATTGCTCCCATGGCAAAATGGGTGAAGTAGAAAGCATACCAGACCATGAAAACATACTTTCGAAATGTCTCCAATGACATTACGAAGTGGATAAAGATAGCTGAAACTGAGAGAACCATGGCTATAGCCTACAACATATGATATAATAAATGCTTTAAAAGTTGAGTTTCTTTTTAGGATGGCAGTCCTTAGACCTGAGCCATCATCTTGGATGTAAGGTGTACCCACCTGGCAAAGTGAAAGCTGGTGCGATGGTTACTGTTTCTATTAGTGCAGCCACTACCAAATGTGACTCTCTTTCTCTCTCAGTCTCAGCCAGCTCTTCATTATACTATGAGATTTCTGTGATAGCAGCACTACACCATATCTATATGGTTCATGAAAGACAATTCTTGGATTTCTTGCCGCATGTAAATGATTTAGAGGACCAATAGATTACAAATAAGATAATAAGAAGTAATGAAACGAGAAAAAAAAGGCTTGGTAAGAGATTTTTCCTCCCGTACTTTTTCACATGTTATCCCTAAAATTATATGTGGAATTCTATTGCTGATGATTATTTTTTGTTGCTAAGTGTGAACCTCACTATTTTAGAGAGGTAACACAAGCAAAATTTCGGGCCTGCCCCAAACTCGACATGAAATTTTTGGGGGTGCCCCAAACCCGATCAGTGCTCCAAACGGATCGTTACTTTCTGTCTCAAATCTAAATCTGATTGGAGGGATTTTCCCCGAACCCAACCCGTTGATCTGTTTTAGTTTTTAACTAATGATATAATTAATATAAAAAACAAGAAAAAAACCTTAAAACCCCTAAAATGATAAATAATCTCAATTTACCCTAACTTTTCAAAATACTAGCCAAAAAACTCGATTTCCATCCAAGTTTTTAGTGATTTTATGATAAAACCACAAAAAGACAAAAATGCTCTTGCTAGTTAAAACAATCTAAAGAAAGAAATCAATCCAGATTCATCTAAGTTCAATCATTACAATCAAAAACCAAAAAGAAATTCAAAAAGCAAAACGTTTATGTCCTCTCCCATCACCTGTTTATTACCATAAAAAAAAAAACAAAAAGAATATCAAAAATAAAAAACTATCAATTCGTCTGCAAATAACCAACATAATCCCTGCAAATAATAAAAAGGAAAAATCCTAATTTTCCCTCTGTAGTTTAACGTAATCGCTAATTACCCCCCTATAGTTTCTAAAAATCCTATTTTACCCCTTCTGTTAACTCTGTTAGTGAGAGTTGATTTCTGACCATAATAGTGAGCGAAAAGACCAAACTGTCTCTCAACACAATAACAGTCCAAAACACCAAACTGCCCCTCAACTGGAAATCGTCCAGAACACCATCACCATCCAGATTCAACCAAACCATCATCCATCACCATCATCATCCAACCCAGATTCAACCAAGCCATCATCAAGGCAATAGCAACATGACACAAAAAACATCATAAAAAATACACAAAAGCAACATAACAAAAAAAACCCAAGACCAAAAAAAATTTTGTGTTGGGTTTCCGACGCCGGAAACCCCAGAAATCCTTGGGTTTCCAGCACTAGAAACCCAGAGATTGCTGGGTTTTCGGTGCGGAAACCCATCTACGAGTTTTCGACGTGGAAACCTAGAGATCTCTGGGTTTCCAGCGCCGAAAACCCGTAGAACTATGGGTTTCCGATGTGGAAATCCAGAGATCTTTGGGTTTCCGCGTCGGAAACCCAGATCGAATCTGGGTTTCCGGACGCGGAAACCCAGCTTCGAGCTGGGTTTCGTTTGGGTATTGCCGAGATCTCTGTCGAGAAAGAAGAAGAAGAAGAGAGAGAGAAAGAGAGAAAGGAAGAAGAAGAAAAAGAAGAAAGAGAGGAAGAGAGAGAGTAGAGATTTTTTTAAATTTTAAACTTTTTTTAATAGTTTTGATCACCACCGTCCATTTTAAAGATGGACGGTGGAGATTTTTTTCAATTTTTTAAATATTAAATTATTATTTTATTAAATATTTATATTTTTTATATTTTATTTCACTTGGACAGTTTTGCCCTTCTATATTAACGGTCAACTATTGATTTTTAACGTCCAAATTGACGGTAAGGGGTTTTTTTGGATATTTTAATAAACTACAAAGGGTTTTTTTTATCCATTTTGTAAATCAATAAGGGGGGATATTAGCGATTTTTTAAAGTAAAGGGAGATTTTCGTTATTTCATCAAACTACAGGGGGAAATTGGGATTATCCCTAACAAAAAACAACACCAATATAAGTGAAAGAAGGAGAGAATCACAGTGAGAAGATGGCTAATAAAAAAAAAACAAAAAAAAAAAAACAAAACCAGTACAATAAAAAAATGCATTACCACCTAACAACACCAGCATAATCGCTGCAAATAACGAAAAACAAAAAAACCAAATTCACCAAGATTCGAAATTACATATAAAACCAAAACAAATCCTACAAGCTTTCTTCAAAACCAACACCTAATACTCCAAAAAACTACAGCCCTTTACCTTACAAAACTTAACATTCTCAAAACCTATAATCTCTTCAAAAACACGTGTAGCATAGCATTTAAGTCCGCAAAAATTTCAACAAGCCAAGCCAAACCAAAACAGTATCGACTTTGATCCAATTTTGAATTCACGACCCACGACCCTAAATCGCATCAAAAACCAAAAAAAAATTCAATAAAATCTCTTCAAAACTAGTACCAATGGCAACGATGATACACCTACTACTTCAAACAGATACAATCCTTCACATTACAAAACTTAAAAACATCCAAAACTACCAACAACACAAACATCAAAACCCCATCAATAACCTCTCCAAAAACAACATACATAGCATAGCATGCCAATTGACCAAAATAGTCAAAATCCATTAATCAAACCCATCAAAATAAAAAGCCCAGAAAAAAAACGCCATAAATAGAAATATAAAAAAAATAAATCAATTAATAACTAAATAAAAATGACCAAAAAAAAAAATTTGGGTTCAATCAGCGGCAAACCCATCCCACCACCACATGGGCCCCCAGAATCAAACCCAGAATCAACAGCTTCATGCACTCCGTCGCACACCGATCTTCAACAGCTTTGAGCACTCTGTCTTTCAACACGAACCACCGCGACCACCATCCGTTGCCGTTGTACTCATGCCGCCGTCGTTGCCGTTGAACAGCTTTGGCTCTCGTAACAGCGTTGTCGCCGTTGTCGTTGTTCTCATGACGACAGAGGAGACCTGAGTGGAGAAGCGGTGATGAATGGGGGTGAGAAAATGAAATGGTGATGAGTGGAGAAAAGGTGAAGAATGGAGACCTGAGTGCACAATCTCCTCCACTGGAACGAGATCCGACCGTCGATTTGAGCTAGGGGATGAGCGAGAGAGAGAGAAACGGTGATGATAGAGTGAGAGAGATTGGGGGTGAGAGAGAAAGTGACAAAGATGGGTGAGACAACAGAGAGTGAAAGTGGTGGCAACATTTGTCTCACGTACGTTTAACACCCGCATTTGCCCATCAGCCCTTTGTTTCTAATGGATCCATCAACTTATGGATGGCAATCATTATCGACCCATTAACGTCTGAATTTTTTTTATAATATTTTTGAAAACAAAGTGGATTGATATTATTTTCAAAATCAGAAAGTAAAATGATAATATCTCAAAAAACAAATATACGAAAAAAGATACACGTTTCAAATTCTAATATTTCAATTGCGCTATAATATTTTATTCAAAAAAATTAACTTCAATATATCATCACATCTAATATTTATTAATATAAAATTCATAAAATGAACAAATTTTTTAAATACAAATGCAAATGACTTGCTACATTATAAATGTTTCATTACAAAATCCAAAATATTACTACTACTTAGTCACTCACAAACACCAAAATAGTAACAACAATATAGTCAAGTTTCATTACAAATACTAAATAAAAAATAAAACATTAAACTTCACACCCCACCCCCCTCCCCCCAACCAAATATTTTTAGGAGTATCCCAAATCCAACCTGTGCCCTAAACAAATAGTTACTTTTCACCTCAAATCCGTCCCGAATAGATTGGGTTCCCCAAGTTTGGGTTGCATTAGTTATTTTCGTCTTCCAGCTTCTTGATATGAGCACCAATACGGCTAAGATAAAAAAAAGCAAATATAAAAAAAGTCAAGCCGATGAAACAGGTGACAATGGCAAGCCATAAGTAAGTTGTCAACATTGCATATGTGCCTGTGACAAATGCAATCACCATTGCTCCTATGGCTATCATGGTAAAGGATGAAGCATAACTATACAAAAACAAGAATTCCGGTGATGTAAACTTTGAAGAAAGGAAGTGGGAAAAGACAGCAGATAAGGATAATATCATCGCTATGGCATCTGTTATAACAAATGCTTGGAAAACTGACCTTTTACTTAGAATTGCATTGCCCTTGTCCGATCCTTCTTGGTTTACACCACTTGGTAACGTAAATGCTGCAGCAAAGGTAACGGTTGCTATGAGAGTAGCTACTATCAAATGTGTTTCTTTTACTTTTTGAATGCGTTCCCTAAATTCCTTAGTATCTTTTTCATCTTGTTTTGCTGCCCTCACAACTCCATGTTGATATGGCCCAAATGCCTCCTTCAGTTTTAAGATGTCTTGCTGTGATACATTGGGAGAGTTAAAATATATATCAAAGCAAAATTAACAAAACTAGTAGGGTTGTAACAAGTATTATAATATTACTCTGTGCTTTTTTTTTTTTTTTTGTGGGGATTGGGGGGGGGGGGGGGGGTTATGTGTGTGGGGAAAGACTTTGTGCTGTTTATTATTAAACAAAACATTCTTTAAGTTTATATTTTACTACATAAGACTGTCCTTAGTTGTTTTAAGTCAAGATCAAAACAATCGTTCTACCTTGTTTCAAAAAAAAAAAAAAAACAATCGTTCTACCTTTTTTTTATTAAGGCTCTTTCTGTTTAAGAAAGATTTTTTTTTATGCCTTTTAGATTTCAATAAATAAAAAAAATTATGTAATTTATAGAAACTTGTTCGTGATTTTAAAATTCATTTAAATAAATTAAAGATACAATTTTCAATGTACTGTTTTTTTCCTTTCTTATTTGATATCGATAATATGGACATATTAATTCTAAATGATTTTTTTTTTCAATAAATGTTAACGAAAATAATAGCAATGACCATTGATCATAAAGCTTATAATGTGCAAATAATAGGGACATATTTTTCACATTTTCCTCAAAAAAAGAAAAAAAAAAAAGTGGTTGGCTAAACACGGCTTATTATTTCTTTCCTCTAATCAAATTTATGGCATCAACTGAACCTATTTTGGATATTTAACATACAAAATACATGTATGGTTCCAAAATTAAAAGTGACACACACGCACAGTGGTGCTCTAATAAGAAATTCGTCATATTAAAAATTGTGAGAATCTAGAAGAATGCCAATAAATTTTAAATGAAAATTATTGAGTTATTTTTTGTGAATAGTAAAGGACAATAAAGTACACTCGTAAAAACACATACAAAAAATTTTGAGCACTGGAACTATTACGTTGCCTATGGTATCCCATTTTCTAATATTTCGAGTGCTGGAACAATTATTTTTCTTGCATGTTATCCCATTTTCTAGTACTTAATTTTCAAAAAAAAGAAAAAAAATTAGTTGTAGTACTTTAAAAATCTTCAAAATATATATTTTAAATAATATAAATAATTTTGAATTTAAGAGAGGGGAACATGACTCAAACCTACAACTTGTTATATCACTAGGCAAATCTTATTTTATTCATAATCTTCAGAATATTATCACATGTATATGTCATACATCTTATATAAACATCAAATCTAATCCAATTTTATTGATAGTTGGAGATGTTGATACCAATAGTCTATAAGACTTTTTATAGTCCAATTACAAATTCTAAAGTTTTGAAGATGAAAATATAGGGCTTGCAATCACAATTAAAAACAAAAAAAAATAAAATTGAAGAGTATAATCAAGAAAATCTATGAGTGAACAAAGGTATTACACACCTTCAGTGGTGGGGAGTCGGATTCACGCATTTTAGAAACACTCATATTGTGATTGTTAACCACTGCAATGTCCGACCGTAAAACATTCACCTCATCAATGATTTTCCAAAATTCGCATGGACGGATAGCGGCAAGTAAGTGGAGAGGAGTGTTTCCATCAACATCTTTCTCGTTTGTAAGATTTCTAATTAGCGGATCTTTTAAAAGACTTATAAGTAGAAATTTTGGTAAAGATAGCATGGCAAAGTGAACAACATTCCATCCTCTTTCGTCAACCAATTCACAACAATCTGGACAATGAGAAATAATCTCATGTGGTATGTGCCCTTGGCCAATTGTTAAATGAAGAGGTGTCATCTTTCTATATTTATCTTTCATATACGCCGCTGATATGTCATGCTCTAGTAATATCTCCATAACGTTATGATTACCAGAATATGCGGCGTGATGGAGAGGAGTCCATCCGTTTTGGTCAGTTTCTTTTATCAAACTCGCCTTTTTCTCCAATATTTTCTTTGTCATCTCTGAAGCAAATAAAATAAACAAAGCACAAACAAAATGAATAAGTAGGCATTGTTTGAATTGGATAGCGGATAATATCATGAATTATCGATACTGTATTATGAACCTTGCCATGAATGATGAATCTCATAAATTTTCCACTTTCTTTTTGAATGGGGGACGGCATGCATGCATGAATGCAAAATGCTTGACCTTCCGTTCCTCACAAATTGTTGTTTTGAATGAATGATTGAGTTCAACAATAAGGTAACTGTAATTTTGCAGTTGAATATAACGATATTGTATGTTGATACTAGTTCGGTTAGTTATAGAAAACATGTTTTGTTTTGAAGGTCCATAGCATTAAAATAAACTACCTCCTGGAGACCAAAATGAGACAAATAAAAGTTTTAATTATAATTTTATATTAGTTTTAAAGGGAATATTTTAAATTTTTGAACCAAAGGGGCATGACCCTATGAGCCCCTTATTATCTCCGTCATATGTTGGTAAAACCAATTATTCTTGTGTAAAAGATTATAAATTTAAATCTTACTCGCATATAAAATTGTAAAATGTTTGGCCTACATTTATGTAATAAAAAATTGAGAATAAAATAGGGGAAACTTCATTTAATCCCTGAGATTTTGGAAAATATCAAATTTTTAAAGCTCTTTTGAAAACAGCTCTTTTTATCTCAAACTTTTCAAAAACTCTTCAAAATGATCCAAACCGTCAGTCAATTAACGGTCAACATTAACAGAATACTTAAAAAAATATTTTTACCATTGATGGTTATTAGTTTTATACAAATTATCGGATTATATTAATAAAAAAATAAATTTATAAGTTAAATAAATTAAAATGTCTCTGAATTTAAGTGGTCAAAAATAACCTAAGATCATTATTGACCGTCAATTGACTGACGATTTGAAATTTTTTTAAGAGTTTTGAAAATGTTAAGGATGAAAATAGCTATTTTCAAAATAACTTTAAAAACTTGATATTTTCAAAAATCTTGAAAAATATAAATTAAGTTTTTCCAATAAAATATTACCGTTTGATCATTCGACCAAGCCTAATCATTTATTGTTATACTAGTTAGTCATGTAAATTATATTGAGAAAATCAATTAGGCAGTGCTGGATCATCGTTGAAATAGATGCTAATAATGCTTTTTCTTCAATTAATTTAAAAAGAATTTATTCGACAGCTTTTTTGAACTATTACTATGTATAAGGATAAAGATCTTTTATATTCTGCTAAAAGAAAGAATGCAAATTTAAAAAATTCTAGTGAAGAATTGAAATAAGATTTTTAACACGGTTCATAAACTATAATTTACAAATAAAGGAAAATAAAAACCCAGAGTTTGTGACTTTTGTTCATAACCCAGAGTTTCTGACTTTCGTCAACCAATTCACAACAATCTGGACAATGAGAAATAATCTCATGTGGTATGTGCCCTTGGCCAATTGTTAAATGAAGAGGTGTCATCTTTCTATATTTATCTTTCATATACGCCGCTGATATGTCATGCTCTAGTAATATCTCCATAACGTTATGATTACCAGAATATGCGGCGTGATGGAGAGGAGTCCATCCGTTTTGGTCAGTTTCTTTTATCAAACTCGCCTTTTTCTCCAATATTTTCTTTGTCATCTCTGAAGCAAATAAAATAAACAAAGCACAAACAAAATGAATAAGTAGGCATTGTTTGAATTGGATAGCGGATAATATCATGAATTATCGATACTGTATTATGAACCTTGCCATGAATGATGAATCTCATAAATTTTCCACTTTCTTTTTGAATGGGGGACGGCATGCATGCATGAATGCAAAATGCTTGACCTTCCGTTCCTCACAAATTGTTGTTTTGAATGAATGATTGAGTTCAACAATAAGGTAACTGTAATTTTGCAGTTGAATATAACGATATTGTATGTTGATACTAGTTCGGTTAGTTATAGAAAACATGTTTTGTTTTGAAGGTCCATAGCATTAAAATAAACTACCTCCTGGAGACCAAAATGAGACAAATAAAAGTTTTAATTATAATTTTATATTAGTTTTAAAGGGAATATTTTAAATTTTTGAACCAAAGGGGCATGACCCTATGAGCCCCTTATTATCTCCGTCATATGTTGGTAAAACCAATTATTCTTGTGTAAAAGATTATAAATTTAAATCTTACTCGCATATAAAATTGTAAAATGTTTGGCCTACATTTATGTAATAAAAAATTGAGAATAAAATAGGGGAAACTTCATTTAATCCCTGAGATTTTGGAAAATATCAAATTTTTAAAGTTCTTTTGAAAACAGCTCTTTTTATCTCAAACTTTTCAAAAACTCTTCAAAATGATCCAAACCGTCAGTCAATTAACGGTCAACATTAACAGAATACTTAAAAAAATATTTTTACCATTGATGGTTATTAGTTTTATACAAATTATCAGATTATATTAATAAAAAAATTAAATTTATAAGTTAAATAAATTAAAATGTCTCTGAATTTAAGTGGTCAAAAATAACCTAAGATCATTATTGACCGTCAATTGACTGACGATTTGAAATTTTTTTAAGAGTTTTGAAAATGTTAAGGATGAAAAGAGCTATTTTCAAAATAGCTTTAAAAACTTGATATTTTCAAAAATCTTGAAAAATATAAATGAAGTTTTTCCAATAAAATATTACCGTTTGATCATTCGACCAAGCCTAATCATTTATTGTTATACTAGTTAGTCATGTAAATTATATTGAGAAAATCAATTAGGCAGTGCTAGATCATCGTTGAAATAGATGCTAATAATGCTTTTTCTTCAATTAATTTAAAAAGAATTTATTCGACAGCTTTTTTGAACTATTACTATGTATAAGGATAAAGATCTTTTATATTCTGCTAAAAGAAAGAATGCAAATTTAAAAAATTCTAGTGAAGAATTGAAATAAGATTTTTAACACGGTTCATAAACTATAATTTACAAATAAAGGAAAATAAAAACCCAGAGTTTGTGACTTTTGTTCATAAACTATTATCATTTATTGTGAATTCGACTATGAATCGATAGTGCCAAAAAAGTTCATTTCAATTTTTCGTTGACATTTTTAAAATCTACATTTTTTAGTGCTATTTTTTTATTGCAAATTAGACTATGAATTGATGATGCTAAAAGAATTTATTTTAATTCTTTGATGACATTTTTAAAACTAGTGCTTTTTTAGTGCTTTCTCACTCAATTTTCTTCTCAAGCCCTAAACGTTGTTAAGGTTTATAATTAGGTTTTAACTTAATAATAAATTAAGGGAAAAATCAGCATAAAAAAAATTAAGGGAAAAATCTAAAAACTCCCCTGAAAATAAAATTATTGTTAGAAAACACCAAATTTTGAAAATTTTAACCAAAAAAACCTCAATTGTTAGGCCAAAAGTGGTTTCCATCCAAATGTTAGGTGGTTTTTATCAAAAATCTCAAAAAGATGAAATTACCCTTATTGTATTAGAACTTAAAAAATAAAAAAAAATTAAAATTAAAAAATTAAAAAATTACAAATTTAAATAATTGAAATAAATTAAAATTAAATAAAAAATTAATAATAATTAAAATAATTAATAATAGCTATAACAAATAAATATAATAAATAAAAAATTAAATGAAATTAATATTTAATAATTAAAACAATTAAAAAAAAAAAAAAGAAATGGCGATGGAGATCCCAGGTGTAAGCTCCACCATTCATGAAGATAGATGAACAATGAAGATCCCATCTTTTTTAAATTATTTGGGATCCAGGTGTGATCCCTAGAAAAAAAATTGAAATTTAAAAAAAAAATAATTTAGTGTTATTCACAATTCATCACCACCTCCAAACCAACACCATTATTGTTCATTATCACCCATCACCTACACCAACAAACACTAAACCATCATCATCACCATTCAATTCTTCGGTGACATTTTTAAAACTTGCATTTTTTTAGTGCTATCTCACTCGATTTTCTTGGTGAGCCCTAAACTTTTTTAAGATTTGTAATTTGGTTTTAACTAAACAATAAATTAAAAAGAGATAAATTTTGATTAATTATCCATTATTGATTATAACAATGTGTTATAAGATTCTTAAAAGATAAAGCAAGAAGTGAGAAAGGTAAACTGACCGCTATTACGACACCAAGTTGCTGCATGCAAGGATGTCATATGATCGGGGCCTTCATGTTTTGGTGATCTGCAAGTTTCCAATATTTCAACTACCATCTCTAAAGATTGTTTTGCGGCTGCAAGGTAAAGTGGAGTTTCGCCACGCCTGTTGAAAGTATAAGTGAAATCAGGATCTTCTTTGGTCAATATTTTCAAAATATCCAAGTGTTGACACCGCACTGCTTCATGCAATGCAGTGTTTCCTTCATTGTTGACCATTCTCAGCATCAACTTGGCAGGTTCTATTCCACTCTCTAGCTCTTCATGTTGAGCTTTTGCATGTTCGATAAGAATTTTCACCATTTCAAACTTCCCGTATTTTGCCGCGACATGTAGCGGTGTTTCATCTTTGACATTTACTTGAAGAAGTAGTGATGGATAACTGACAAGTATATCTTTCACAAACTCAGTTGATGATCTAAGTTGCGACATGATATTGATATGCAAGATGGTATTCTGGCTTGGTGTTACGATCAATTCAAGGTGCTCTCTCGAAATTTCTTTGAAGGGCTCAATATTACCCTTAACTGCAGCATCAATGTACAATTTAGGATCCATGCAAGTACGCGACATGTTTCCGCGAAGGGTTCGACGGAGAGAGCTCAAAAAAATGAAAATGAAAGAAGTTTTTGTATTTGCTTTTGTGTTTGTGGATTGGTCCCACTTTCTCAATTTCTTTTCTTTTCTTTTCTTTTCTTTTCTTTTTTGGCCTTTTGTCACATGCCAATTACTTTGCTTTTGTCTCTTTTGCTTTCAATTTGACACAACACTTATTCTTTTCCAAATAAAAAATATCGGCCACTAAAATTTCTTAATTTTTTTTACTTACATTTTTACATTTTACCCCTCATCTTTTTCTACGGTCTTTTTCCTTTAATTGCCAACTTTCTTGATTTCCTTCAAAAATATCAATCCAGACAATAGTTGCCCATATACTCTTTTATTTCTAAAACTTGGACCAGACCAAATTAATAAAAAATTTGAATAACCCTCAAGGGCAATGAGTAAATTTGATACAAAAAATCTATATATATATTGTAAGTTAATGTATACTCAAAAGCTTAAGATATTTGACAGGACCCATCTCGACTCCTATCCCAAGTTCAGGAGGATCTTATGAAAATTGTGGTGTTTCTAATCAAAATATGGATTTATTGAAAATCCCTTAAAAAAATCATCGTAAACCTAATAATCACTTTATAAATGTAAATTGAACAAATCAAAATATGTTTAATTAAAAATAATATACACTGATGTAAAATGTTTTTGCATAAAAATAATAATGCATTTTGTAATCATCATGCGACCCTTCTCATGATATGTAACAAGCTGTACGAACCTACGATGAATACCTAGAAAAATGGGTTTTGTAAAAGAATGAACGCTAACACCCAGTAAATAGATATAACTTTTCATAAAAGCATTTCTAAAGCAAAACATAACATATTACTGATAATAGAAAATAATTCTCATAACTAATACGCATTTATGTGTAAAAAATAAACTAAATTTAAATCTCATATTGTAGTAAAACTAGAAACCTTTATATCAATTATCTTTATAACTTTAAGACTATATAATCTAAAAATTTATAATCTGTAAATCTTTTCTAAAATCTCTTTATGTAAATTTGGTGTTCTGTAAATCTTCTTTTCATAATGATCAATCTCATTATACAATATCTGTAATTGAAAATCTACACGAACTAGTGCCCAGGAAATCTGTTATACGTGGCATAGATACTCAACACACATGTAGAGTGAGGGATAACATCTGTCATATATGTGTCGGGCGACTCAATGACTCTAGACATCTGTCATACACGTGTTGGTCTACTTTTTAGAACTTATACACATGAAACTTGTCTGACTGTTAGAGGGGAGGGTACAACCTTAGTGTTCTGAAAACATTTTTATTCATTTCCAAATCTCAAATTATTTTCATATGTAAATTGTATAACTCAATTTATGAATATAAATATAATTATCAACATATAAACATTCTATAATCAAATCATAAATCATAATACATGATTAATAAATCAGTAAACTAATTGAATAATTTTCTACAAATAACAACTAAATAATTAAAATCTGAAATATATAATTGCAAATAATTAATTCAATTTAAATTAATAATCTATTTATATAACTCATTTGCTCAAATATAGATCTAAAACGGATTCTCATTTGATTTCTCATAATCTTGGGTTCACCCTAAAATCACATAAAACTTAATTTAGAACTCATTATTAAAAGAATAAACTAATTTTCTGGATTTCAAATCTTATTGAAATAAAAATCATTTATTTAGATAACTTAAGCGCCCAAATATTCCGCGCAAGCATCCATAAATTTTCTTCATCTTTTTCTTCTCTTCTTCTTTTTCTTCTTCTCTTTTCTTTTCTCTTCTCACTGTCTTCTTTTTCTTCTTTTCTTTCTCTTGTTTTGCTATTTGGTTTGGTTGTGTGTGTCTGTGTGTTAGTGTGGTGAGCTTTTAATTGAACATCAATATATAAAATTCCTTCATGTGACCAACGTACCCACACACACATTTTTAAATTCTCTTTTGATTGCCATTTACATTTTTGACACTTATCCCATTTTTATTGCTTTGACTTTTTTTTTTTTTTTTTCTTTCTGAATTGTTCTTCTTAACCCCACGTATTCTTACCTCTTAACTGTCTCAATTTTATATGTTTGCTTTTGTGTTTGTGGATTGGTCCCACTCTCTCAATTTCTCTCTTTTTTTTTTTTTTTTTGGCCTTTTGCCTTTTGTCTCATTCAAATTGCTTTGCTTTTGTCTCTTTTGCTTTCAATTTGGTACAACACTTATCCTTTTCCAAATAAGAAATAGTGAAAAATCTCAAAATTAACCAAACAAACAATCAAAAATATGTTTGTACCCACCATTTTAAAAAAATTCTATTCCAACCTCTCAAACAAATAATTTGCCTCCTATACCCAATGTACCGAAATTACCGCTAACCAAAAATTACGAAACTGCCAAAATATTTAGAAATTCAAAAACCAAAAATAGACAGCATAATTATGAAACTACCCTTGTATATATAAAATGAAAAACCGAGCCAAAAGTCACATCAGTCGCTCTCTGTCGAACCATGGAAACCGACGCCCGATTTGCACAGTCGCCGGCGTTCTCACATCTTCGCAGCCCGTTGCAGACCGCCGGCGAGCCCGTCGCCTACCTCCATTGGTGAAGGTAAGCCCATATGCTCCGGTTTTCTTGATTTCGTGATGTTTGGATAACTTTTTGCGATTTGAACACTTGATTTGTGCTTGATTATGTTGGGATTTGACGATTAGGGTGAGATTATGTTATATTTGGTTAGGATGTGGTTGGATTTGGACGGAAATTGATGGATTTGCCTGAGTTCGAATTTGTGCGTCGATATCGGCCTCGGTTTGTCATCATAACCCGACGTCGGTACCGTCAATCACACAAGGCCCGATCGGCCTTTGTTTGCCGCCTCGCACCGACGTCGGTTTAGGATTACAAACCGAGGCTGGTTTCGGGCGATCAGCTTCAAACAAAAGCCGATTGGCGTTTGTTGGTCAACATATGCCGAATCGATATACATTGACCAACAAACACCGATCGGCTTTTGTTTGAAGCCGATCGCCCGATACCGGCCTCGGTTTGTAATCATAAACCGACGTCGGTGCGAGGCGGCAAGCAAAGGCTGATCGGGCCTTGTGTGATTGCCGGTACCGACGTCGGGTTATGATGAAAAACCGAGGCCGATATCGCGGACAATGTCGAAAATAAAGTAGACCGAATTTACAAATTAAATAATATTAATTTAATTAATTAAAAAATATTTAGAAAATAAATTATTTAATTAATTATTGAATTTATCATTTTATTAAATTGATGATATTATGTTTATTTTAATTAATTTAATTAGTGTAATTTGATTTAATTATTAACAAATTATAAAAATTTAATTAACCGTTTGTTGCTCTTCCTTTGTACAGATGCAATTCAATTATAGGCACACCGTGCAAAATGTTCCAAACGGAACATCGGGGAGTTCACACAATAGTTTCAAGCATATTGGTTATTTAAATGTCTTTCTTTCGTAGAGACATCTTTTAGAAAGGTTCGAAAGGGAGAGCTCAATTGCCCATTTCATAAAAATGCCCGGTCAACAGCTGCTTGTTACTCCTCTTATGCTAGTCATTCTTGCTAGAGAGTTAGTATATTCTGATTCACGCCCTGATGAGATGTGGTTCGAAATTGGGGGAAGGGCATATAGATTTGGAAAGCAAGAGTTTTTACTAGTGACAGGGCTCCGGTTCGGGCATGTTGACCTACATGTTCTTAAAGCGAAGCAACAAAGTGAGAATAGTCTTCTGTTGCGATGTTTTGAAGGAAATTCCCCAAGATTGGCTGAAATTATGCACATGTTAAGGGTACGGGGGCAAAATCTAAGTGATGAGGACGTCTTAAAGTTGGCTAATATAGTTATCACCTTCAGTCTATTCTATGGCTATGATGATCGGTCTAGGGTGGACGATTATCTGTGGGTGTTGATAGAGGATGTTGATGAGTGGAATTCGTTCCCCTAGGCTACAGTTGGCTACAGTAGGCTTCTAGAGTCCCTCCGTCGAGCGCTTGATGAGGATCGGCTTATGACTGGACGTAACATTAATTTATATGGCTTTATTTGGGCATTTCAGGTATATTATAATTACAAGTAATGAAAATTGTTTTAATATTTATATAAATACTAACTAAATGTTTATTAAATTTTTGTCTAATCCTATGTAAATTGTAGTGGTGGCTAGTCGAAATGTTTCCATGGTTGGAAAAAAGGGTAGGGAAGAGAGCTAGAGGAGGCGATATATTGATGCCAAGGTGTGTGAATTGGGTTTGTAATAGCAGAAAGCAAATAAGTTGGCTGAATGAGCTTCCTCGTGTAAGTTTCTAAACTAACCTACATTTATTTCCCATTTGTTGATTATTCTTGTTTGTAATAATATTAAGTATAAATACTTTTTTTTTCTATGTAGTTGATGGGGGGGGGGGGGGGGGGGGGGGGGGGTAATACCCTTGAACCCACTGCTGCGGAGAGAGAAAAAGAATATTGGAAGTCTTTTAACCCTGAGCATTTGGTTAGCGACAGCGCCTACAGAGTAGGCGGGGGAGGAGGTGTTGATGAAAATGAAAATGATCATTCCGAGAATGAGAAGGGTGAGAGTGAGTCGACTAGGATGGAGGAGGAGCAGCAGCATCATGACATTCCAGTCCCACGAGTCGACTCAGAGGGTGAGCATGATGACACGGCAGTCCCACGGGGTCGCAGCATGGCCCCTGGACCCTCTCAGCGTCAGGTGAGAATTTTGTATGATTATGTTATTATATTCCATTATTATATGACTATCAATTTATATATAATTTATATCATTATTTAATTATTTTTGCAGGAGCCTCAGACGAAGGTAGCCAAGATTATGACATTGTTGGAGTTTATTTTGAAGACTCAACAGGAGCAAAACGAGAGATTAGGTAGGATTGAGAGGATATTGAAAATCCGTGAGCCTTCGGATGGCGGGGATGACCCAGATGATGATGATGATTATGGTGATGATTATGAGAGCTCTATCCGGGATGAGCATGTCCATCACTCTTCATCACGTAAAAAACCATCACCGCCCCAAATACCGCCTCCACCACCACATCAGGACCCACCGCAGCATGAAAGTGATCAGGTAAATTTTGTGCTTATTTTATGTTTTAGGTTAGGTTTTCATATTATTCATTACAAATTTTGATTTTCTGCAGATTGGGGAGGTCCAGGACTTAGTATCACAGCTGATGAGGGAAGTCGAGGTCCCACTACCGCATGAGGACCCACTATCCCACGAGGACCCACCATCCCAGCATGATGGTGATAAGGTATATTTTATTTATTTTGTGTTTTAGGTTAGTTTTTCATACCATTATAAATGTGTGATTATAATTTTAATTTTCTGCAGGTTATAGAGGTGCAGGACTTAGTATCACAGCTGATGTGGGAGGTCGAGGTCCCACTACCCCATGAGGACCCACCATCCCAGCATGATGGTGATCAGGTATATTTTATTTATTTTGTATTTTAGGTTGGTTTTTCATACCATTATAAATGTGTGGTTATAATTTTATTTTTCTACAGGTTATGAAGGTCCACGACTTAGTATCACAGTTGCTAGGGGAGGTTGAGGTCCCACTATCCCATGAGGAACCAGTACTCCATCATGACCCACCATCCCAGCATGAGGGTGATCAGGTAAATTATAAATGTGTGGTTATAAATTATTTATTTTGTGTTTTAGGTTAGATTTTAATTTGTAATTATTTAATGTGTAATTATAAATTTTGATTTTCTTAATATTACAGGGGAAAGTCAAAATAGAACGGGCTAAAAGAAAGATTAGACCATCGGCATCTCTATTATCACCATACACAGATCCTGAACGCCCAAAAAGAAAAAAAAAAGTGCTAAAGGAGCAGGTGGAGGAGACTGTGCCAGTGGTTGAGGATATGGTGGAAAAAGTGTACAAACAGTACAAAACCTCTTCTTTGAACCTCCGGTATGGATAAAAATCTTGATTACACTTTTATATTTAAAATTACTAATATAATATTAATGTCTTTTTCTTCCTATTTTAGGCGCTACATTGATGGTTATCCGGTGCCAGTCACCCCCGATATGTTTCTTACCATCGAGAATGAAGACTGTTGGTTGACTTCAGAGCATATCAACGGATATTTACAGTGCCTTCGGGCCAAAGAACGTGAGTGGTGGGATGAGGTGCATGATGAAAGATACGCAGTGCATGGATCGACTTTGTTTGTAAGTATCTACATTTTTAGTTACTCATTTTTTTGTGCATCTTTTTTAAGTAGTAAATAATTTAACATTTTTTTTTTCTTGCAGGTAGACATGACCGTAGTTATGAATAGGGAATACATAAATAAAGGAAAGACGTTTGATCCCGCTACGGCAGAGATCCCCCCACACTGGATAAGGACCGCTAGTGGTATGGAAGAAGCTAAAATCCCTTGGTGGTCTGTTGACAATGTAAGTATCGTTTCATGATTCAAAGTTGTTATTTGATCATTCGAATTAGAACTATACCATTAACGTCGTCAAAATGCAAGTGTTGCTCCCGTGTAGCCTATATCAGACCCATTGGATAGTCTGTAAAGTTAGCCTGAAAGAGTAGAAGATAGTCATATATGATCCACAGGCAAACACAGAGTTTATACATCGAATTAATGGCATTGATCCTTTGGTCCGTTTCATGCCATTAATATTGCGGGAGATTGGCTACTATGAGAAGACCAACACGGAAATGCCACCCTTAGAAAAATTATGGGATGTGGAGCGTATCCATATACAGGATGTGCCTCAGCAACCTGATAGGTAAATGTCATTTCTTTGTTAAATATTTAGGTTAAATTTAAATAAGAATGTTTTTAATAAAATATTTGACTTGTTCTGTTTGTAATACAACACTAGTTGTGGAGCATACTGTGCAATGTATATCCACGACTTTTTATGCTCCAAGGAGGGTGAATGGAAGTCTAAACAAGATAAAGAAAACGCACGTCAAATACGGGCACAGATAGCCCATGATATATATATATGTATTCCACCCCAAGATACAGGGTAGATGAATGGGGACAGTGGATATTAGATGAGGACGGCAATGTTATCTATGATTGATATTTGTTGATATATTCATTCCTTAATTGAATTTTCAATTTTCTTAATGTTTATGTGGTAGTACGGAGATGGATAGAGACAATGAGTCTCTTGATGAAGTAGTCGAAGTGTTGTTTTTATGCAGGTAAAATTAATGGATTCACGAAAAAACAGGGGAGACTCTGCCAAATTTTTCACAAAATTAAACAAAATAAAATAAAATGTGTAAATAAATCAAGCATGTTAGGCAGAAAAAAGAGTAAGTAAAAATGACACCAATAGCGAACAAATTTAAACAATAAACATTAAGTGATACCAATAGCGGAAATGAGAATTGTAAAAAACACAATAAAAATCAGCTTTAGTTAATGTATACAAACCGACGTCAGTTTACATTAATCCACATAAACCGACGTCGGGCTGTTCAGTGCCATTATAACCCGATACTAACACAAACCCGTCATCGGGTTTCCTGATACAATTTAACCCGACGTCGGTCTACCATTATGTATACAACTCGACGTCGGCCTATCATAATACGTACACACCGATTTTAGCTTTATTAAAAGGTCGGTGTTGGTGATGCACTACAGCCCGACGTCGGTTTGCCAATACCAATACACCGCTACATCGGCGTATAAGGTATTATACAGACCGACGAACTTCATTAACCGCAGATAATTTGAATTTTTTTTTTTTTCAATGGACAAATTGAATCAAAAGCTATAAATTTCATCTCATAAACAAACATGATGCAATGTATCTCATGTAAGAATACATAGTCACCTTATGCCACTCACAATCTAATGTGATTAACATATAATTTGTTCAAAAAAAATTTTCCTCATTTAATTAAATTAATGGAATAAATCACACCGGTTGGTGATAAGTTAAAGGGAAAAACCAATAGCAATGAGTAAAATAAAGGGAAATAAATTTGCATGAGAATTTTGTCGAATCATCAAAACCCGGCGTCGGGTTATCCTATCATACAAATACTGGTATCAGTTTTTGATACCCAATAGAAACCGACGTCGGCGTTGAGGGCTGCGTACAAATCGATTCGGCGTACGTTGGTACGCTCAACGCGATTCGGCCTACGTGGAGACGCTCAACCCGATGCCGGTTCATGCGTTTCCATATAACGCGACATCAGTTTGAATTGAAGAAGGTAAACCGATATCATTTGTCTTTGTGTTTGTGTTTTCATACTGACTTTGCTTTTTTATTTATTCATTTTTATTTTATTTTATTTCTTCAATCCGAAAACCATAAATTTGAATATATATATATATATAATTTTCGACAGAACCTCCCCTGTTTTTTTATGATCATAATCTAACTCAACCTGTAATAAGGATTGCTAAATAATTTATACACCACTGCAACTACTATGGAAACAAAAAGAGACTCCACCTCTATGCCAAATTAATCAAACAGGTACGATAATGTGCTGTATTCAGCGTTTTCATGCAGATTATTATAATAACAAGTGCTCGTCAACGGGGAACAGTCATAAAGAACCTCTAATGATTATCGTTGTTTTCATCATCTATTGATGGTGGAATAGGAAATTGTTGATCACATCGACGTCGGTTGTGCCCTATCGCACCACAAAGGCCGCATTTTTGGGAGGTCCGGACACGTCCAGTAAAGGCGCTAGTCCCTGTATCTCCAGCAGTGGCATCTACGCTCGTTCTAACCTCTCCAGTAGCTTCTGCACTGCTTTTAACATCTTCAGGAGCTATGCTTGTCCCTCCGATGGTGGATATAGGGGGGTTAGGGCAACGAAGACGATTGTGTCCTTTTTCACCACATTTTTCAGACCTTTTCTTACGACGACTTTCCCCAGCTGACGGAATCTGTAACTCTTTCGGTCTGCCTGCTTGTCGTCTTTCTTCAGGTGGAAGTACAATTACATTTTTCACTTCCGCGGGAACATGCCAATCTTTTGGGCTAGGGACAGGATTGATTGGACGTGCATATGCAGCTTTGAGTCATTCTTTGCTATAATACTCATGACAAAGTGTATAATAGTGAACACCATTGAACCTGATATGCATGACAAAGGCAAAGTGTTACCATATGACATTAAATAACAAAAAATAATAAAGAATAATTACGATACCTGGCAACAGCAATTGCATGGTGGCATGGCAACTGATCTAAGTCCCAATGACAACAACTGCATGACCGTGCAAAAGGCTGAACGAACCCATAGCCTAGTTTATGTATGACTCCGAACTTGGTCGGTTGTTCAATGGGAGATACCGTGGCACTCATCGATTCATTAGCCATCGAGTTCACATGATCCTCCACAGTTTTGGTAACCAAAGTTCTAAGTTCCTCAGCATGTACACGTCTATCGTTGTACCATTTCTGCAACATATGTCTCAGAAATTCATGTGCAGTTGTAATTGGGAGCCGACGTGCTTTCATCATGCATTTGTTGAGCGATTCTGCAATGTTAGTAGTCATCATGCCATATCTTCTGTTCGGAGAATATGCATGTGACCACTTTGTCACTCCAATATTAACCAATTTTTCATGCATTTTCGGACATACCCTTCGAATTTGTTCCAAATACCTATCACATTCATCCCTTGTATGACAATATGCTGCAAGGTAAAACATAGCCATTACATCTGTTCTTGTCTACAGTGTTTCTTCAAGTTTTGCTTCAAGTGGAAGAAACAGAACACATGTGGGACTTCAGGAAAAACGGTTGTCATCGCATTCGCAATGCTTTTATGACGATCAGATACGACAATCAAATCCGATGGCAAATATTGTGTCCCACCAACAATCTCTCGTAATCTACTTAAAAACCAAATCCATGAATTATCCGACTCTCCATCACCAAATCCAAAAGCGATGGGATAAATCATCTCCTCCCCATCTTTGCATGCAGCAACAAAAATCACCCCTTTATATTCACCTTTCAAATGAGTTGCATCAACAGCAATAACTGGTCTGATATAAGACCGAAAACCCTCAATTGCAGCTCCAAATGCAACGAACGAATATAAGAACTGGTGGTTTTCATCCGTCTGAATTGCCGTTACTGTACCGGGGTTTGTTTCTTTCAACATGTGCAAGTATCGCGGAAGCTGCTGAAATGACTCATTCGCTTTCCCATATGCTTGCTTCTTTGCATATTGTAAAGATCTCCAAGCTTTGGTGTACATGATCTGCACGCTATACTACTCTAACATTTCTACAATCAAAACTTGAAGTGTAATACTATCAAGCCCCACCTTTTTCTGGTATAATGTTCCTATGACAACAGTCTTCACACTTTGCCTATGTGACTCAAAGGCATCCTGACAACATGTATGTTCCAGAACATACTTGTACACATACCACATTGAACCACCCTTTCTACATCTTGCGCGAACCTCAAAGCTGCAGAGGTCAGATCCTTACAACCGGCCTCATATCGAACCGTACACGAACGTCTAACCTTATGTTGATACCTTGAATCAAGAACACATTTTCCAACGGCTACATTCAATTAATCTTTACTATAAAAAAATGCACCTCTGTATAATGTATCACGTCGGATGAAAGTAGACATGGCTGTTGAAGTAGCCTCAATTTCGCACTGATCTACACCGGGAACAATCCAGTATGGTTGTGATGCGTTCGTTTCAAATTGTGAACCCGAAAATCTAACTTCTGGATACTCCGCGTTCTTTGCATCACTTCCATTTTGAAAGTCATCAGCTCTATTTTCCTCATCATCATCTTCAGTGTTTCCTGAAGTCCTATCACCATCACTATCTGTGTCCCGATCTTCATCATCACGATCATTTTCATTAAAATCAATGTTGCACACTGGACTTGCTATGGATGTAAATGCGGCAACAAAAGCTGAAACCTGATTACTACCACCACAAGAAACAAAACAATTTTGACCTTCAGCTATAGTCGGCCTTACAATTCTATCCGTAGGTGTCTCCACGTACCTTGGGTCTGCTATTGAGTTAATGGCAAATGAATGGACAGTAGGGCTAATACCTTCAGAATCTCTCACATTTTTGTCAACATAAATTTCTCTGTAATCAGATTTTTTATCTGAAATCACACCCCAGACACTAAAATCAGTAGTGATAGGTATCTTAACTGCAGGCATTCCCCTAGCTCGGAGTAAATAATGCAAATGGATGTCCCATATTCTTCTATCAATGCCAGTCACTATGTAAACAAAATCCATCAATCGAGAAAAATTGACATTCTTAGGGACCCCCATCATGAATGTCTCACCGCCAATATAGTTATTCACATTCCACTCTCCATTGCATTTCACTATTATTGTCACTTCACTCATTCCTATAAAAATTGAATAAAAATAAAATAAATTAGTCTCTCCTCATACTTTAATCATATTAATATCTAATTTCATGTTGTCAAATTCATAAAAATCCAACAAAAGATAACCACATATGATCAAGAACACAAGAAAGGAAAACAAATAAAAACATTCCGGTTGTGTCAATGTTCACTCGAATCGGTTTTTGTTAGATAACATACACCGTCTTCGGTTTATGTTATCTAACAAAAACCGATGTAAGTTTTGTTGATCAACATAAGCCGAAATCGGTTTATGTGCTTTAACATAAAGCGATTCGGTTTATGTTAAAGAACATAGACTGATTCGGTTTTTATGATTCAACATAAACCGATATCGGCTTATGTTGAATCATAAAAACCAGTAAATCGCAGAAAACTGCGGTCTGTTTTTTTTTTTCCTTCGTTTTCTGCAGATCTCACATACTATGCTTAAATCACAACCAAAAATCACTCTTACGGCCTAAAGTTAAACAATGTCAACAAAGAAACTTGAAAACCAACCAACAACAAATACATACCTTTAATCTTGAAGATAAACTTGAATGTAGGACTTGTTGGAGACAAAAGAAGCTTCAATGTGTGTTTTTTGAAGTGAAAGAACAATTAATGGATGCAACCAAACATTGGAAGAGATGAAGATCGTAGGAAAACAAAAGAGAGCATAAAAAATTATACATTGGAAGAGATGAAGATCGTAGGAAAACAAAAGAGAATAAGGAGAAGGGTAGTTTGGTAATTTCGAATAGGTTTAATGGGAATTTTAAAGTGAAAAAATATTTAGGGGCAATTTGGGTAACTTGGTTATAATGAGTAATAAGTTTGTTTGAGAGACTAGAAATAAATTTATATAATTGAAGGGCCATAATTGTATTTTTTCTTTTTGTTTTGACTTTTTTGAAAAGCTCTCTAAGAAATATTGGCCATTATCTCTCCATGCACGGCCTCCAAAATTTCTGAACTTTTTGACTTGCATTTTACATTTGATCCCTCACATTTTTCTATGGTATTTTTCCTTTCACAAACAATTTTTTTGATTTCTTTAAAAAATATCCACTAATAAGATATTTGTCTATATAGTTTTTTATTTCTAAAACTTGGACAGAACCAAATTAATAAAAAATTTGAATAACCCTCAAAGGCACATGAGTAAATTTGATATAAAAAAACTATATATATTATAAGTTAATAAATACTCTAAAACTCAATATATTTGATAAGACTCATCTCGACTTCTATCTCAAGTTCAGAAGGATCTTATGAAAGCTGAGGTCTTTTTTATCGAAATCTAGATTTACTAAAAATCCCTTAAAAAAATTATCGTCAACCTCATAATCACTTTATAAATATAAATTGAACAAACTGAAAATCTGATTAATTAAAAATAATATATATTGATGCAAAAATGTGTTTGCATAAAAATAATAATGCATTTTGTAATCACCATGCGGCCTTTTTCACAATATGCAATTATCTGTACGAACCTGCGATGAAAACCTAAAAAAATGGGTTTCGTAAAAAAGTGAACGTTAATGTTCAGTTAATGAATATAACTTTTCGTAAACGTATTTCTAACGTAAAACATAACATATTACTGACAATAGTAAATAATTCTCATAATTCATTCGCATTTATATCTAAAAAATAAAACTGAATTTAAATCTCATATCGTAGTAAAACTAGAAACCATTATATAAATTATCTTTATAACTTTAATAATATATAATCTATAGATCTTTTCTGAAATTTCTTTCTATAAATTTGGTGTTCTGTAAATCTCATTTTTGTAATGATCAATCTCAATCTACAATATCCGTAATTGAAAATTTACACGAACTAGTATATAGGAAATCTACCATACGTGGTGGAGACTCAACACGCATGCAGAGCGAGGGATAGCATTTGTCATACACGTGTTGGGCGATTCAATGACTCTAGACATCTGCCATACACGTGTTAGGCGACTCTTTAGGGCTTACACACGTAAAGCCTATCTGACCGTTAGAGGGGAAAGTATAACCTTGGTGCACTGAAAACATTTTTATTCGTTTCCAAATCTCAAATCATTTTCATATGTAAATTGTATAACTTGATTTCTAAATATAAATATAATTATCAACATATAAATATTCTATAATTAAATCATAAATCATAATACATGATCAATAAATCAATAAACTAATAATAATTTTCTACAAATAACAACTAAATAATTAAAATCTGAAATATATAGTTGTAAATAATTAATTCAATTTAAATAAATAATTCACTCACATAATTTCTTTGTTCAAATCTAGATTTAAAACAGATTCCCATCTGATTTATAATAATTCAAGATCCACCCTAAAATCACATAAAATTCAATTTAGAACTTGTTATTAAAAAATAAACTAATTTTTTAGATTTCAAATCTTATTGAAATAAAAATTACTTATCTAGATAACTTAGGCACCCAAATATTTTATACAAGCATCCATAATTTTTCTTCATTTTTTTATTCTCTTTTTTTTTTGTTTTTTTTTCCTTGTTCTCTTTTCTTTTCTCTTCTCACAGTTTTCTTTTCTTCTTTTCTTTCTCTTGTTTTGCTATTTGGTTCAATTATGTGTGTGTGTGTGTGGTGAGCTTTTAATTGAACATCAATATATAAAAATCCTCCATGTGACCGACATGCCCACACACACATTTTTCAATTTCTCTTTTGATTGCCACTTCAATTTTTGACACTTATCCCATTTTTATTACTTTGACTTTTCTTTTCTCTCAATTGTTCTTGCTAACCCCACTTATTTTTATCTCTAACCTTCTCAATTTTATGTATTTGCTTTTGTGTTTATGGATTGGTCCCACTCTCTCAATTTCTTTTCTTTTTTTTTTTTTTTTTTTTTTTTTTTTTTTTTTTTAACTTTTGTCACATACCAATTGCTTTGCTTTTGTCTCTTTAGCTTTCAATTTGACACAACACTTATTCTTTTCAAAATAAAAAATATTCGCCATTATCTCTCCATGCTCGGCCACCAAAATTTCTTAATTTTTTAACTTGCATTTTTACATACCCCTCATCTTTTTTTACGGTCTTTTTCCTTTAACTGCCAACTTTCTTGATTTCTTTCAAAAATATCCATCAAAATGATAGTTGCCTATATACTCTTTTATTTCTAAAACTTGGACCGGATCAGATTAATAAAAAATTTTGAATAACCCTCAAGGGCAATGAGTAAATTTGATACAAAAAAAAAAACTATATGTATATATTGTAAGTTAATATGTACTCAAAAACTTAAGATATTTGATAAGACCCATCTCGACTCATATCCCAAGTTCAGGAGGATCCTGTGAAAACTGTGATGTTTCTAATCAAAATCTGGATTTATTGAAAATCCCTTAGAAAAATCATTGTAAATCTAATAATCACTTTATAAATGTAAATTGAACAAATTGAAATATGTTTAATTAGAAATAATATACACTGATGCAAAAATGTTTTTACATAAAAATAATAATGCATTTTGTAATCATCATGTGACTTTTCTCACGATATGTAATAATCTGTACGAACCTGCAATGAATACCTAGAAAAATGGGTTTTGTAAAAGAATGAACGCTAATACCTAGTGAGTGGATATAACTTTTCATAAAAGCATTTCTAATGCAAAAAATAACATATTACTGATAATAGAAAATAATTCTCATAACTAATACGCATTTATATGTAAAAAATAAAACTGAATTTAAATCTCATATCGTAGTAAAATTGAAAACCTTTATATCAGTTATCTTTATAACTTTAGGACTATATAATCTAAAAATTTATAATCTGTGAATCTTTGCTTGAATCTCTTTCTGTAAATTTGGTGTTCTATAAATCTTCTTTTCATAATGATCAATCTCAGTATACAATATCTATAATTGAAAATCTACACGAACTAGAACCCAAAAAATCTGTCATACGTGGCGTAGATACTTAACATACATGCAGAGCGAGGGATAACATCTGTCATACATGTGCTGGGTGACTCAATAACTCCAGACATCTATCATACACATGTTGGACGACTCTTTAGGACTTTCACACGTGAAGCCTGTCTGACTATTAGAGGGGGGGGGGGGGGGGGGGGGGGGGGTGGTATAACCTTAGTGTTCTGAAAACATTTTTATTCGTTTCCAAATCTCAAATAATTTTCATATGTAAATTGTATAACTCGATTTCTGAATATAAATATAATTACCAACGTATAAATATTATATAATCAAATCATAAATCATAATACATTATTAATAAATCAGTAAACTAATTGAATAATTTTCTACAAATAACAACTAAATAATTAAAATCTGAAATATATATAATTGCAAATAATTAATTCAATTTACCAATTTGGGTTCAGATCCACAAGCTCCCGTTGGTGTGTATGACCCATTTGGGTTCAGATCCACAAGCTCCCGTTGGTGTGTATGACCCCTAAGGTGGCCAGAGTGCTGGCAGGACAGATCGGCGACATTGTCTGGGTCCTTGAGGAACCGAGAGAGTGTAGAGGGAAGTTTTGAGAGTGAAGGTGTGTATCGACATTAGTAAGCCGCTGAAGAGAGTCTTGAATCTAAATCTGGGTGGGCCAGAGGAAACGAAAGTGGTGATTCTAACTTATGAAAATCTACCTGAGTTTTGTTATACCTGTGGGAGGTTGGGGCATGGGGGTAGTGACTGCAGGGATGCTACGGCGATGGAAGAGGGCAGACGACAAGATAAAAAATAATATGGATCCTAGCTACGGGCCAGCCAGGGGATGTGGGATCGGAAGAAGAATGAGAGGGCTGTCCCAATAGCGGTCAGGGGAGGAAAAAGGAATGAGACCGGGCCGGAGGTGGACTCGGGGGTGAGGGGAGATGAGAGAATGTGGGCTCTCGACAAACTCCCGATGCCAAATATTGGAGCAGCCCCAAGCTCTTATAGGCAAGAGAGTGAAGAGGACTCGACTTCCAAGCTGATAAGGGGGGAAGGTGAATCTTTGATGCGGAAGGTAGAAATGGTCCCGCATTTGATAACTATTGGTACCCAAAGTGGGGAACAGAGTGAGGTGGTAATTGTAAACCCAAGGGAGGGGGTCTCAAGGTCCAATATTGGTGCTCCTACCAAAAAGTGTCTAGAGAAGCTGGTTAAGGACTCCTTGGTACCACTTTCGGCAAGGGATTCAATCGAGGAAAGCGAGGTGGTGGGGTCGCCAGTAAGTATGAAAACAGACAGATTGGAAGAGAGGCCATGCAAACTACACCAACGTAAATGGAAGAGAGCAGCTAGAGTATGAGGAATTGTAGAGAAGGGATCCAGTCCGTTTAAGAGAATGCTGGCAGTGCGCATGAG
Organism: Nephelium lappaceum; assembly: GCA_021234005.1. Classification (NCBI taxonomy): domain Eukaryota; kingdom Viridiplantae; phylum Streptophyta; class Magnoliopsida; order Sapindales; family Sapindaceae; genus Nephelium; species Nephelium lappaceum. The sequence continues at coordinate 15,787,365 of CM038004.1, forward strand.
CCACAGTGTATCCCCAAGACAACGGCCAAAAGACAAGGGCAAGGCAGTGGTTCGTTACCCTTTATCTTCTGGTAAGGAAATAAAGGGCGAGGCTAAAGCGGGGGGCAACCTTAAAAGAAAGAAACTGGTGTTTGAGGAGGAGAGGTATGGGGCCTCAAAGGAAGCTAAGAACTCGGTGAGGGGGGATGTGGAAATGTCGGTTTTATCAACGGAGCCTGAAACTTAGGCCCGCCGGGAGCAATGAGTATCCTTTATTGGAACGTACGGGGGATGGGGAACCCTCATACGTTTACGGCCCTGAAAAGGGTAATTAGACAACATTCCCCTAACTTAGTCTTCCTAAGTGAGACTAAGCTTTACGGAGAAAAGATATGTAGATTTAAGGAATTGTTGGGGTTTCAAGGGGCTATAGTGGTGGAGAGTGAAGGGAAGAGTGGAGGATTAGCTCTGCTTTGGAAGGAAAAAGAGATGGTTAGCCTTCTGTCTTACTCTTGAGGACACATTGACGTGAGGGTTAGTATGGAAAAGGGTTGTAGATGGAGGTTTACTGGTTTCTATGACAGTCCCAAACCGAGGAATAGAAAAGGATCATGGGAACTTCTGAGAAGATTGAGGGATGTTGATAGCCTTCCTTGGATGGTGAGCGGGGACTTCAATGAGATTCTGAAACCGCTGGAGAAACGTAGAGGGTTGGAGAAGGGAGTGAGTGGAATGGTGAGGTTTAGACAGGCGTTGTGTGATTATGATTTATGGGATCTAGGATCCAATGCCCCTAGTTTTACGTGGAACAATAGACGGAATGGTGAAGCGAATGTGTAGGAGCGGTTGGACTGCTTCGTAGGTGACCAACTATGGAGGGATGCCTTCCCGAGCACGAAGGTGGAGCATCTGGGGTTTAATGGATCAGATCATAGACCGATTTTGCTAACTCTGAGAAGCCAAAGCAGACAAGGAGGTCCACAACGTTGGAGATTTAGGTTTGAACCCTATTGGCTCAAAGAGAAGGGTTGTAAAGAAGTGGTCTCGGAGGCGTGGGAGAGTTTGGGGTCCCCGCAAGATGCGAGGGAGTTACAGCTCAAGCTAGCCCGGTGTGCAGAACGACTGGCTGGGTGGAGTAAAGCCCGGTTTGGTTCGCTAAGGAGGATGGTTGATCGAAAGAAACAAAGGATTGAGCGGCTGTATTCGGTGTGCAATAGTCGGGGAGTGATGGAGAAAATCAATGAAGCCGAAGCTGAACTGGAGGACTTGTTGGCTAAAGAAGAGATGTATTGGAAGCAAAGGGCCCGTACGGACTGGTTGACGGCGGGTGACTGTAACACAAAGTTCTTTCATGCGCAAGCTTCTGCACGAAAAAAGAAAAATGAGATTGTGCGGTTGATGGATTCAGATGGGAAGGTAGAGGATTCTAAGGAAGGAATGGCGAGAATGATCAATATAATCTTCTCGAAAATGTTCCAATCGACGTCGCCTTCGAGGGCGAAAATCTCAAAGGGGTGTGATCCGATACAATCTCAACTATCACAGGCTGACATATCGGGCTTACAAGAACCGTTTAAGGCGGAGGAAGTCAAAAATACGGTGTTTGATCTCAGCCCTTCTAAGGCTCCTGGCCCAGATGGCTTCTATACCGTCTTCTTCCAGAAATTTTGGGATGTGGTGGGCTAGGAGTTTACATATATCTGCCTTCAGATCCTAGGTGGTAGGTGTTCGGTCCAAGCCTTTAACCACACGAGCGTGATCCTAATTCCAAAAAAGAAGAATGTTGTAATGCTGAGGGACTTCAGGCCGATCAGCCTTAATAGTGTGGTTTATAAGACTATATCGAAAGTCATCGCAAATAGAATCAAGACAGTCCTCCCGAATCTAGTCTTGCCTGATCAATCCGTATTCATGCCAGGTAAGCAGATCTTTGATAACGCTATCATCTCCTTTGAGTTGCTTCATTCTATTAACCAGAGGAAGAAAGGGAAGCAAGGGTGGATGGCGCTGAAATTGGATATGTCCAAAACGTATGATAGGGTGGAGTGGACTTTCCTAGAGGCTGTACTCCTAAGGATGGGTTTCCTTAACCGATTGATTGCATTGATTATGAGTTGTGTGACTACCACCAAACTGAATATCTTCCTCAATGGGAACTCGGTGGTAGAGATACATCCGACCAGGGGAATCAGACAGGGCTGCCCTTTATCGCCATACCTGTTCCTCTTGTGTTCGGAGGCACTTTCAAGTGGGATACGGCAGGCTAAACATCATGGCAGGGGCCTAGGCCTCAAGTGTGCTAGATCAGGCCCTCTAGTTAGCCACCTATTTTTTGCAGATGACAGTATCCTCTTCAGCAAGGCGACGGTGTATCACTGCGATTTAATTGAAGAGGTGCTTCGGACATATGAAAGAGGTTCTGGGCAGTGTGTAAATCTGGAGAAATCGTCCCTAGTTGTGAGCCCAAACGTGGACGTGCGGATTAGGAAAGAACTGCAGCTGCGACTAAGGGTGGGGAATGGCAATGTATATGATAAATACTTGGGTCTGCCGACGGTGGTAGGTAAACAGAAGAGACGTACTTTCAACTTAATAAAGGATAGAGTATGGGGCAAGTTTCAAGGGTAGAAGAGTTGCCTCTTCTCCTTTAGGGGTAAGGAGATATTGATCAAAGCGGTGGCCCAAGCCATTCCTACGTATGTGATGAGTTTGTTTCGCCTCCCCATTAGCCTTTGCAAGGAGCTTGGTTCTTTGACGTCGAGATTCTGGTGGGGGGTCAAAGGTGATAGGCGGAAGATAAGTTGGGTAGGGTAGGAGAAGATGTGCATTCCTAAGGCATTGGGAGGCTTGGGGTTTAAGGACCTAGTGCCCTTCAACCAGGCACTGCTTGCTAAACAGGCTTGGCGAGTTCTAAAAGAACCAGACTCCTTGATGGCGGGGCTGTTGAAAGCCAAATATTTTCCCAAGAGCTCCTTTCTACAGGCGGGTCAGAGGCGAGGTGACTTACATGTTTGGAACAACTTGTTGTGGGGTAAGGAGCTGCTAAGTAAAGGACTAAGGTGGCAAGTTGGAGACGAGAGATCTATCAGGGCATTCAGGGACCCCTGGCTACCGAGACCATCGACTTTCTTGCCGGTGTCGAAGTGTGTCGACATTGATATCAGAGTGTCGGATCTGATGGATAGTGTAAACCAGTGCTGGAATGTGAGGACACTGCACCAGTGCTTTAGGCTGGTGGATGTAGAGGTGATTTTGGGGATCCCCCTTAGTGTGCGGCAAGTTAGTGATAGGGTCAAATGGCATTATGGCAAGACGGGCTCCTACTCGGTTAAGAGTGGATATCAATTAGCTCGCAGTTTGTCTGATGCTTGCTCCTCTTCCAGTAGCAGGGAGTGCGGGAATTGGTGGAAGCTGCTGTGGAGCCTAAATATTCCTCCAAAGGTAAAGATCTTTATTTGGCGAGCTTGCAATAATGCGCTGCCTGTTAAGGTGAACCTGGTCAGACGGGGAATTCTATCTGAGGGATACTGTAAGCTTTGCGGTGAGGAGCCTGAATCGGTGGAGCATGCCCTTTTCCGCTGCAGCTCGGTTCTGCCTGCTTGGGATGTTCTTCAATTTGCATCGGGAGGCAATATCTTTAGGCAGGGGTCATGTATGGATATTTTGGTTTGCAATCAGGAAGGCGGGGGGCAGGGAGGCGACTGAATTGGCTTGCATGATTGGGTGGTACCTGTGGAATAACAGAAACGCGGATGGCCAGGGTCTCAGAACGAGGCTCGTGACTAATATTACAGAAAGGGCAGTAAGTGTCCTCCAGGAATTCCAATCCAGTGCAGCAGCTCTTGCTCCCCCTTGTGAGCTTCCTAGACCCATTCAGCTCCCTTGTTGGAGCCCGCCTCCTATGGGGTGTTTGAAAATTTACTCCGATGTGGCGGTGCACCCTGACAAGAACTGGTGTGGGGTGGGAGTAACAATTCGAAACCATGAGGGTCTGGTGGTTCTTGCTGAGTCCAGGTCATTGCTAGGACGGGTCTTCCTTGCGGCTGGAGAGCTGATGGCGATAAGTGCAGGCCTGGCTCTTGCGCACAGGCTGGGGATGAGAATTCACACAGTTGAGGTTGATGCCACAAATGTTGTAAGTGAGGTATCCTCTGACTGTGAGATGCTGGCTGATAAAGATGTCATAACTGGTGATATTAAGGCATTGTTTGTTGAGGTGGGTGTGGTGAAGTGCCAAGCCGTCCCTAGGATAGGTAACCGTTTGGCGCATAAACTCGCCTCAATGGCCTTATCCTCGAATGAGGTCCGTAGGTGGCAAGGAGTCACCGAAAGTTGTATTTTGTCGTTTTGTGTTTAATATATTTTGTTTCGTTCCAAAAAAAAAAAAAAAAAAAATAGAGAGTGAAAGTGGTGGCAGCATTTGTCTCACGTGCATTTAACACCCACGTTTGCCCATTAGCCCTTTGTTTCTAATAGATCCATCAACTTATGGATGGAAATCATCCACCCATTAATGCCTGAATTTTTTTTATAATATTTTTGAAACCAAAGTGGATTGATATTATTTTCAAAATCAGGAAGTAAAATGATAATATCCCAAAAAATAAATATACAAAAAAAGATACACATTTAAACTTCTAATATTTCAATTTAACTATAATATTTTATTCAAAAAAATTAACCACAATATATCATCTCATCTATATATTATTAATATAAAATTCATAAAATGAACAAATTTTTTAAATACAAGTGCAAAAAACTTACTACATTACAAATATTTCATTACAAAATCGAAAATATTACTACCACTTAGTCACAAATACTAAAATAGTAACAATAATATAGCCAAGTTTCATTACAAATACTAAATAAATAAAACATTATACAACTCCATGGTGGGATGGCCCCCCCTTCACCCACCGCACCCCCACCCCCCATATTTTTTAGGAGTATTCCAAATTCAACTCATGCCCTAAACAGATAGTTACTTTCCTCTCTAAATTCGTCCCGAATAGATCAGGTTCCCCCAAATTTGGATCGGATCAGGTTTTATTATCATCTAACCTCTTGCTATGAACAACAATACCTCTAAAAAAAAGAAAAACAAATATAAAAAAAGTCAAGCCGATGAAACAGGTGACAATGGCAAGCCATAAGGAAGTTGTCAACACTGCATATGTGCCAGTTACAAATGCAATCACCATTGCTCCTATGGCTATCATGGTAAAAGATAAAGCATAATAATACAAAAAGAAGAATTTTCGTGATGTACGAATTGACCAAAGAAAGTGGGAAAAGACAGCAGATAAGGAGAATACCATGGCTATAGCATCTGTTATAACAAATGCTTGGAAAGCTGAACTTTTACTTAGAATTGCATTGCCCTTATCTGATCCTTCTTGGATTACACCACCTGGTAATGTAAATGCTGCAGCAAAGGTTACGGTTGCTATGAGAGTAGCTACTATCAAATGTGTTTCTTGCACTTTTTGAATGCGTTCTTTAAATTCCTTATTATTTAAGTCAGCTTGTTTTGATGCCCTCATAACTCCATCTTGATATGGCCCAAATGCCTCCTCCAGTTTTAAGATGTCTTGCTGTGATACATTAGGAGAGTTAAAATATATATCAAAGCAAAATTAACAAAACCAGCAGGGTTGAAACAAGTATTATAATATTACTCTGTGCTCTATTTTTTTTTTTTAAGGGGGGGTGGAGGGAGGGGGGCGTGTGGAAGACTCCGTGCTGTTTATTATTAAAAAAAGCTTTTTTAAGTTTTTATTTTACTATATAAGACTGTCTAGTTGTTTTAAGTCAAGATAAGAACAATCGTTCCACTGTTTTTTTTATTAAGGCTCTTTCTGCTTAAGAAAGATTTTTTTTTTTATGCCTTTTAGATTTCAATAAATTAAAAAAATTATGTAATTTATAGAAACTTGTTCGTGATTTTAAAATTCGTTTAAATAAATTAAAGATACATATTTTCAATGTACCCTTTTTTTTTTTTCTTTCTTATTTGATATCGATAATATGGTCATTTTAATTCTAATAATTTATAAAAGATTAAATGATTTTTTTTTTCAATAAATGTTAACGAAAATAATAGCAATGACCATTGATCATAAAGCTTATACTATGCAAATAATAGGGACATATTTTTCACATTTTCCTCAAAAATATATATATATATATATATATAGGTTGGCTAGACACAACTTATTATTTCTTTCCCCTAAACAAATTTATGGCTTCAACTGATCCTATTTTGGATATTTAACATACAAAATACATGTATGGTTCCACAATTAAAAGTAACCTACAATTTCTTATATCACTAGGCAAACCTCATCTTATCCATAATCTTCAGAATATTATCACATGTATATGTCATACATCTTATATAAACATCAAAGCTAATCCAATTTTATTGATAGTTGGAGATGTTGGTACCGATAGTCTATAATACTTTTTATAGTCCGATTTCAAATTCTAAAGGTTTGAAGATGAAAATATAGGGCTTGCAATCATAATTAAAAACAACAAAAAGTAAAATTGAAGAGTATAATTAAGAAAATCTATGAGTGAATAGAGGTATTACACACCTTCAACGGTGGGGAGTCGGATACGCGCATTTTAGAAACACTTATATTGTGATTGTTAACCATTTTAATGTCTAACCGTAAAACATTCACCTTATTAATGATTTTCAAAAAGTCGAATGGACGGATAGCGGCAAGTAAGTGGAGAGGAGTGTTTCCATCAACATCTTTCTCATTTGTAAGATTTCTAATTAGCGGATCTTCTAAAAAACGTGCCAGTCTAAATCTTCCAATAGATATCATGGCAAAGTGAACAACATTCCATCCTCTTTCGTCAACCAATTCACAACAATCTGGACAACGAAAAATAATATTACGCGGTATGTGCCCTTGGCCGACTGCTAAATGAAGAGGTGTCATCTTTCTATATTTATCTTTCATATACGCCGCTGATATGTCATGCTCTAGTAATATCTCCATAACGTTATCATTACCAGAATATGCGGCGTGATGGAGAGGAGTCCATCCATTTTGGTCAGTTTCTTTAATCAAACTCTCATTTTTCTCCAATATTTTTCTTGTCATCTCTGAAACAAATAAAATAAACAAAGCACAAACAAAATGAATGAGTAGGCATTGTTTGAATTAGACAGCGGATAATATCATGAATTATTGGTATTGTATTATGAACCTTGCCATGAATGATGAATCTCATAAAATTTCCACTTTCATTTTGGATGAGGGACGGCATGCAGGCATGAATGCAGAATGCTTGACCTTCCGTTCTTCACAAATTGTTGTTTTCAATGAATAATTAAGTTCAACAATAAGGTAACTATAATTTTGCAGTTGAATATAACGATATTGTATGTTGATACTAGTTCAGTTAGTTACACAAAACATGTTTTGTTTTGAAGGTCCACAACACTAAAATAAACTACTTCGTGGAGGCCAAAATGAGACAAATACAAGTTTTAATTATAATTTTACGTTAGTTTTAAAGGAATATTTTAAATTTTTTAACCAAAGGGCCATGGCCTCGTGAGCCCCTTATTCTCTCTGTCATATATTGGTAAAACCAATTATTCTTGTGTAAAAGATTATAAATTTAAATCTTACTTGCATATAAAATTGTAAAATGTTTGGTCTACATTTATGTAACAAAAAATTGAGAGTAAAATCAGAAAAACTTCATTTTAGTCCCTAATTTTAGTTCATAAGGTTTTAAAAAATATCAAAATTTTAAAGTTTTTTTGAAAACAATTCTTTTTATCTATAACTTTTTAAAAACTCTTCAAAAAGGCCCAAACCGTCAGTAAATTAATGGTCAACAATAACAAAATACGTAAAAAAACATTTTTACCGTTAATGTTTATTAGTTTCATATAAATTATTGGATTATATTAATCAAAAAATGAATTTACAAGTCAAATAATTTAAAATGTCTATGAATTTAAGTTGTTAAAAAGACCATTGACCGTCAACTAACTAACGGTTTGAATTTTTTTGAAGAGTTTTGAAAAGATTAGAGATAAAAATAGTTATTTTCAAAAGAGTTTTAAAAACTTGATATTTTCAGAAATCTTGAGGACTAAAATAAAGTTTTTCCAACAAAATATTATCGTCTGATCATTCCACCAAGCCTAATCATTTATTGTTATACTAGTTAGTCATGTAAATTATATTGAGAAAATCAATTAGACAGTGTTGGATCATCATTGAAATAGATACTAATAATGCTTTTTCTTCAATTAATTTAAAAAGAATTTATTTGATAGCTTTTTTGAATTATTACTATGTACAAGGATAAAGATCTTTTATATTCTGCTAAAAAAAAATTATAGTGAAGAATTGAAATAAGATTTTTAATGCAATTCATAATTTATAGTTTACAAATAAAGGAAAACAAAAAACCCCAAAGCCCACGACTTTTATTCACGAACTATTATCATTTATTTTGAATTAGACTATAAATCAATAGGATTAAAAAAATTCATTTCAAATTTTCGGTGACATTTTTAAAACCTACATTTTTTTAGCGCTATCTTTTATTGCGAATTAGACTATGAATTGATGATGCTAAAAGAAGTTATTTTAAACTCTTTGATGACATTTTTAAAACTAGCATTTTTTTAGTGCTATGTCACTCGATTTTCATGTTGAGCCCTAAACTTTGTTAAGGTTTGTAATTAGGTTTTAACTTAACAATAAATTAAGAGAAAATTTAGCATAAAAAAATTAAGGGAAAAATCTAAAAACTCTCCTACAAATAAAAATATTGTTAGAAAACACCAAATTTTGAAAAATTTAACCAAAAAACCCCAATTGTTAGGCCAAAAGTGGTTTTCCAAATGTTCGGTAGTTTTATAAAAAAAAAAAAAAAAAAACCCCAAAAAAACAAAATTACCCTTATTGTAGTAAAACTTAAAAAATAAAAAATATTAAAATTAAAAAATTACAAATTTCAATAATTGAAATAAATTAAAATTAAATAATAATTAAAATAATTAATAATAACTATAACAAATAAATATAATAAATAAAAAAGTTAAATTAAATTAATATTTAATATTTAAAACAATTAATTTTTTTTTTTTAAAAAAATGGAGATAGAGATCCCAGATGTAAGTTCCACCATTCATGAAGACAGATGAACAATGGAGATTCCATCTTTTTAAAATTATTTGGGATCCAAATGTGACCCCTAAAAAAAATAAAAAAATGATAATTAAAAAATAATAATAATTTAGTGTTATTCACAATTCATTACCACCTCCAAACCAACACCACTATTGTTCATTATCACCCATCACCTACACCACCAAACACTAAACCATCATCATCACCATTCAATTCTTCGATGACATTTTTAAAACTTGCGTTTTTTTAGCGTTATCTCACTCAATTTTCTTGGTGAGCCCTAAACTTTTTTAAGGTTTGTAATTTGGTTTTAACTAAACAATAAATTAAAAAGAGATCAATTTTGATTAATTATTCATTATTGATTATAATAATGTGTTATAAGGTTCTTAAAAGATAAAAGTAAGAAGTGAGAAGGGTAAACTGACCACTATTATGACACCAAGTTGCTGCATGCAAGGCTGTCATCTGATCGGGGCCTTCATAAGCTGGTGATGTGCAAGTTTCTAATATTTCAACTACCATCTCTAAAGATTGTTTTGCGGCTGCAAGGTAAAGTGGAGTTTCGCCACGATTATTTAAAGTATAAGTGAAATTAGGATCTTCTTTGGTCAATATTTTCAAAACATCCAAGTGTTGACACCGTACTGCTTCATGTAATGCGGTGTTTCCTTGATTGTTGATCATTCTCAGCATCAACTTGGCAGCTTCTATTCCACTCTCTAGCTCTTCATGTTGAGCTTTTGCACATTCGATAAGAATTTTCACCATTTCAGACTTCCCGCATTTTGCCGCAACATGCAGCGGTGTTTCACGTTTGACATTTACTTGAAGAAGTAGTGATGGACATCTGTCAAGTATATCTTCTGCAAACATGGTTGATGATCTATCTCGCAACATGATGTTGAGATGCAAGATGGTATTTTGGCTTGGTGTTACGATCAATTCAAGGTGCTCTCTCGAAATTTCTTTAAAGGGTTCGATATTACCCTTAATTGCAGCATCCATGTACAATTTAGGATCCATGAAAGTACGTGATAGGTTTCCACGAAGGGGTCGACGGAGAGAGCTCAAAAAAAATGAAAATTAAAGAAGAAAAACTTTGGAAGAAAAAAGAAGAAAGTGAGGGAGAGGGCTGTTGGCGAAGAAGAAAAAAGAAAATGGCTAAAAGGAGTTAGGTGTGCAAATTAGTGTTAGGTATGCAAGTTTAAGCATGTGAAGCTAAAAGGAGTTAGGTGAGCAAATTAGTGTTAGGGATGCAAGTTGAAGCACGTTCTCTTGAATAACCCTCAAGTCCTTGTTATTTCAATGAAATGCATGGGTATAATTTCATCTCAGATTGTCAAAGGAGTTAGGAGTGAACTTTTGTTGTAACATGAAAAGTCTCTTAATGTATTATTTGTTATTAGGAGAGTTTTTCAAGAGAGAGAAAAAATAGTGTCTACAGTATAAGAGAACAACAAAAAAGGGTTTGTAAGGTTAAAAGATTGAGGAAAGATAACCTGTGAGTGAGGAAATCTCTTATAATCTTGCTATTCTTAATTCTAGGGAAATTGGTGATCTCTATAGATATAGCCATTATTGGTGAACCATATGAATTTTTTATGTTGTGTTATGATTTGATTTACTCTTAGCTTGATTGCATTATTTGTTGTATTTTGAGATCATCTAAATAAGATCTTGTAAGCCATTAATCATGTTAAGGAATTGTCTACGAGGTGTTTGATAAAATTCCTCAGAAAGCATTATTAGGTTTGTTGCCTTCCTCCAATAGTTAGAACTGTTGAAGTTAGATAAGGACTCTGCTTGCTGACATGGTAAGTTGGTTGGGCTTCTTGAAATTCTGGAGATTCAGTTAGACATGCAAAAAGCCCCTAATTAGTTTCAGAAGTTATGTATATATATATACATACATATATATATATAGTCTTAGATGTAATCATCATTAATAAATTAAGATCACCGTTATCCACTATTAATGGAGGTTCACATCTTCTGTTTTTCTGTCAGCTTAACAGCCTCACTTTTCATCAAACATCTGTGTTAATTAATCAATCAAAAACTTTGCTTTGACAGGACGAATTCCGAAAAACAGTACTAATAGAGGCAAAGTCGAGAACAATATATAGAAATGTGTTGAGGAAATTTAAGTAAACAAGGAAAATCAATTGCAAGGCAATATACAATAAAAAGGAATGAATCGGTCGCTATGGCAATTTAACTCATAAACATTTTAAACTGGCAAAGGTATTAGTAAATCGATTACATCGATGATATTAATACATTCATGCTAGATTGAGACAAGATTATTTTATTGGTAAACCTCTCATGCTCACATCAACAAAATTGTGTGCTCAAATTATATAGAATTATAAATTTGAGTTACATCTTGTTTACCCAATCCCAAAATGTAGTAATATTTTAGAAGAAAAAATAAAAACTAAAATTGTAATAAGTATGAATTTATTTTGTGACCTTCAAGAACAAAGAGAAACATTGAATATATCTCATGACAATACATTTAATAAGTATCAAATTGCAATTTTATTAAAATGAGAGCTCATTTTAATTTAATCAATTCAAATTGATAATGTTATGGTTTGCTTAATTGATTAAATTTTTATGTTAGAGCTAGACTAAAAATATTTACATTAAAATAGATAAAGAGAAATAAAAAGGGACCGTCAAAAAGATGCAAATTAATAATAGAGTTATCTATCTATAAAAGATAGCACTCCCTTTGTTTGACCAAAGCAAAGGGTGTGCATGGGTTCAATGTGCGTGCGTGCCACTATTAAGCAATAAAGTGGCTTTTTTCCCTTGTGGGAATCTCATTCTCCCTTTCTTGGAGCTATCCTCTCCCTTTTGAAAGCATTCTTTTTGGACCGCACTTCAACGAATTTTATTTAAAGAATCTGATAATATTACTTAAATAATATGTCAAAAGAAAAAAATCAAAAGCAAGGAATAATCAATGAGGTTAAATTTAATAAAAATTTTCAGATCTTTAGGCAGGACATGTGCCCCTCCTAGTCTCGAATGGGGTCCATTGTTTGCTAGCTAGCTGTGTGGCATTATTTTCCTCCACAATTGTTAATGTACAATTTTATGTATTTGTTGCTTGATATGATAACTTATAAACCTAACTGCATATTGGACAATTAATAATTGGCTTGAAAGATGTTGGAAAACAGCTAAATACATGCAACGCGATAAAGTGATGCTCTTTTTGCTCATCCAACGGTTAGGATACTTGGAAAAAATAAAAAATAAAAAGATGAAAAGCTGGTGACTGACGTAAATAAAGAAGAAAGAGAAGGTGAAAAAAAAAATATATAATTTAGCTTCAAAAGAATACGTGCAAACGTTTCACTTTTATTACTAAAAACCCCCTTACCATTAGTCCAAGCCAGTTAATATTAACTGATTAAGGGGTAAAATTATCTTTTGACCTTTTTATCTTATTTTTATTTTTAAAAATTTAAAATAAATTAAATAAAATTATAAAACTTTAAAATAAACTAAATAAATTAGATAAAAATAATAATAATAGGTTATTAGATCTCCACTGTCATCGTTCATTTCATAACACTGATTTATTTCGTGAACATAAGATGGATATTTCGCACATAACTAGAAACAATTTCACACAGAACCAGACAGAAGGAAAAATGAAAGATAAAGAAATGGTGCAGGTGAAACCGTGAGAGAGAAAGGAAGAAAAAGAAGAAAAAAAGAAAAGAAAGAAGAAAAAAATATTTTGGATAGTCAAATAAAAAATATTTGGGTGTCTGAATTATCCAGATAAGTTATTTTATTTCAATGAGATTTGAAATCTAGAAAACTTTTTATAAGTTCTAAATTGAGTTTAATATGATTATAGGGTGAATCCAAGCTTAAGAAGAGTTAGACGGGAACCCGTTTTAGATCCAAATTTAAGCAAAAGAATTCTGTGAGTGGATAGTTTTATTTTAATTAAATTGATTAAATTATGCTTATTTATATTTAAGCTTTTTATTTATTGATTGGAAATAAAATATTTATTCTTTTAAATGATGTGTTTGGATTATCAATTATGTTTTATGATTGAAACGAGAATTTATTAGAATACATATATATGTATCAAAAATTCCAAATGAAATTTATGTTTTCAGTTTGAATTTGTTATAAGAAATGTTTAGAATATTTTAAGTAAAATTATTTTATGTTTTGAGAAAGAATATTGATCTATATTTTAAAAAAAGTATATATTTAAAGTTAAACGTATATTCGGAAAGAGAATTTTGTATATTTGCATATGGAAATCGTTAAAGCTTTAGAAATAAAGTAAAAAAATGTTTTCAGAACACCATGATTGTACCCTTTTCTTTAGTGGTCAAAAAGGCTACACATGTGTATGGAATCCAAGAAAACAAGCAAGATTTGGGCTTAAACTACAATGGACCACTTTTGTGTTATTCAAAATATCTAGCAAATCTTGAAGATTCAAAAGACCATCAGAATTTAATACATATATAACATATCTTAGAGATTCAAAAGATATTGTAAATTTAATGTCACCAATCTTTTATTTAGGAGGTTATTTTATTAGGATCATGTATTTTCCAAAACTAGTTTATTTCTTTGCTTATAAAAAAGCTTGTAACCCTGAGCAAGAAAAAACAATGAAGATGCAGCCAATTATATTTAATTAAAAGAGTGAATTATCTCATTTATTCATTCATGAACATGTGATTTTATCAAGCTATACTTGTAGCGATTGAAATCATGACTTATCTCCTACATTCTCATCTATGTCTTAGGAGTGGCGTCAATATCATTCTTGTGATAATTTTAATTCTTAATTATCATATATTAAATGGGTCAAAATTCTTTATAATTTTTGTTCTTGAATGACATAATTAATGGGTCAAAGTTTTTGTTATAAATCTATTTTAATCTTTTTTGAGGTTGTGTTTCAATTTGATTGTACGTGTCATATATTTATATACGAGGTTCACATCAGTTGATATTAGAGTTTTGGGTGTTAAATCAGGTTTCATCTATCCTTGGAAAAAAAAAAAGATTTGTTTTTCCTTTTTTTTTGTTTTGTTCTTTTTTTTTTATTATTTTAGTTCTTGTTTTCTTTTAGCAGCATGTCATTCTTATTATATATTTTTTTAGGGTTTTTGTTGCCTTGCTGACTCAATCTTATGCTTCATCAATTATCTTTAGTTGATCGTATTGGCCGCACCTCACAATCCACCATCTATCCACTATATATATATATATTTCTTTTGTTTTTGAAGTTTGCGCATCACCCACTATCATCCATTAGTTATACAATTTGTTTTCTTTTGTTTTTTGTATGCATGTCACCATCCAACATCACTTTATTATATTTGCTTCTTTTCCTTTTTTTCTTGTTAACCGCATCATCTTTCCTTTTGTTTCTTTTTTTGTTTGTTTTCTCATCAATTTTTTTTTTTTTTTGTCTTTTTTTGTCTTGCACCTGCTTTGTTACTATTGGTCTGTTACATTGTTTTCTAGTCCATGCGAACATACTGGTTTCATCTTTATTTTCAAGTCCATTTCATGATCGTTATCGCGTCCACTTGTTTTCAAGTCTGTTTCATTCTTGTTACTGTTGCATAACAATCTGTTATGCCTTGTTATTTTTATTTTCACATCAATCGCGATTCATCATCACATCTATTTCTTGATTTGCAAAGATTCACACAACTTAGGATTTCTTGAGTGATAAACACGTGAGTAGAGTGACACACATAAAGGAATGGATGACGATTTGAGGACAAACCGTTTTGAAGAATGGGGGAATGATGGAATCCGAGAAAACAAGCAAGATTTAAGCCTAAACTACAATGGGCCATTTTTGTGTTATTCAAAATATCTGGCAAATCTTGAAGATTCAAAAGACCTTAAGAATTTAATACATATATAGCAAATCTTAGAGATTCAAAAGATATTATAAATTTAATGTCACCAATCTTTTATTTAAGAGGTTATTTTATTTAGATTATCTATTTTCCATGTTGGTTATATTTTCCAAGATTTTAGTTTTATAATTTAGACTTTTTTTGTTTGGGAATTACTTATGTTCCAAAACTAGTTTATTTCTTTGCCCATAAAAAGACTTGTAACCCTGAGCAAGAAAACACAATAAAGATGCAACTAATTATGTTTAACTGAAAGAGTGAACTATCTCTTTTATTCATTCATGAACATGTGATCTTATCAAACTATGCTTATGGCGATTGAAATCATGACTTATCGCTCATCTTCTCATCTACGTCTTGGGAGTGGCGTCAATATCATTCTTATGATAATTTTGGTTATTGATTATCATATATTCAATGGGTCAAAATTCTTTATAATTTTGGTTCTTGAATGACATTATCAATGAGTCAAAGTTTTCGTTATAAATCTATTTTAATCTTTCTTGGAGTTGTATTTCAATTTGAATGTGGGTGTCGTATCTTTATATACGAGGTTCGCATCAGTTGGTATCAGAGCTTTAGGTGTTAAATCAGGTTTGATCTATCCTTGGAAAAAAAAAAAAAAAAGATTTGTTTTTCATTTTTTTTGTTTTGTTTTTTGTTTTTTTTTAAGCAACATGTCATTATTATTATATATATTTTTAGGGTTTTTGTTGCCTTGCCGACTCAATCTTATGCTTCGTCAATTATCTTTAATTGATGGTATTGGCCGCACCTCACAATCCACCAACTATCCACTATATATATATATATATATATATATATATATATATTTCTTTTGTTTTTGAAGTCTGCGCATCACTCACTATCATCCATTAGTTATACAATTTGTTTTCTTTTGTTTCTTGTCTGCATGTCACCATCTAACATCACTTTATTATATTTGTTTCTTTTCTGTTTTTCTTGTTGACCGCATCATCTTTTCTTTTGTTTCTTTTTTCGTTTGTTTCATTATCATTTTTTTTTTTGTCTTTTTTTATGTCCTGCAACTGCTTTGTTACTATTGGTCTGTTACATTGTTTTCTAGTCCATTTGAACATACTGGTTTCATCTTTATTTTCAAATCCATTTCATGATCGCTATCGCGTCCACTTGTTTTCAAGTATGTTTCATTCTTGTTGCTGCTACATAATAATTTGTTCTGCCTTGTTATTTTTATTTTCACATCAATCGTGATTCATCATAATATCTATTTCTTGATTTGCAAAGATTCACACAACTTAGGGTTTCTTGAGTGATAAACACGTGAGTGGAGTGACACACATAAAGGAGTGTGTGAAGTTTTCTCTAACATTCTTTTCATGTTTCAATGAAATTTTCGGACAATAATAAAGATAGATGACGATTTGAGGACAAATCGTTTTGAAGAAAGGGGGAATGATGGAATCCAAGAAAACAAGCAAGATTTAGGCCTAAACTATAATGGGCCACTTTTGTGTTATTCAAAATATCTAGCAAATCTTGAAGATTCAAAAGACCTTCAGAATTTAATGCATATATAGCAAGTCTTAGAGATTTAAAAGATATTGTAAATTTAATGTCACTAATCTATTATGTAGGAGGTTATTTTGTTAGGATTATCTATTTTCCATGTTGGTTATATTTTCCAAGATTTTAGTTTTATAATTTAGACCTTTTTTGTTTGGGAATTAATTATGTTCCAAAACTAGTTTATTTCTTTGTCTATAAAAAGGCTTGTAACATTGAGCAAGAAAAAACAATGAAGGTGTAGCCAATTTTGTTCAATTAAAAGAGTGAATTATCTTTTTTGTTCATTCATGAATATGTGATCTTATCAAGCTATGCTTGTGGCGATCGAAATAATGACTTATCTCCCACCTTCTCATCTATGTCTTGGGAGAGTGTCAATATCATTCTTATGATAATTTTGGTTCTTCATTATCATATATTCAATGAGTTAAAATTCTTTATAATTTTGGGTTCTTGAATGACATAATCAATGGGTCAAATTTTTCGTTATAAACCTATTTTAATCTTTCTTGGGGTTGTATTTCAATTTGATTGTAGG
Organism: Nephelium lappaceum; assembly: GCA_021234005.1. Lineage (NCBI taxonomy): Eukaryota > Viridiplantae > Streptophyta > Magnoliopsida > Sapindales > Sapindaceae > Nephelium > Nephelium lappaceum. Next base: position 15,804,551 of record CM038004.1, read on the forward strand.
TATTGTATCTTTATATACGAGGTTCGCATCAGTTGGTATCGGAGCTTTGGGTGTGAAATCAGGTTTGATCTATCCTTGGAAAAAAAAAAAAAAAAATTTGTTTTTCATTTTTTTTTGTTTTGTTTTGTTTTTTTATTTTATTTTATTTTTCTTTTAGCAACATGTCATTATTATTATATATATTTTTAGGGTTTTTGTTGCCTTGCCGACTCAATCTTATGCTTCATTAATTATCTTTAGTTGATTGTATTGGCCGCACCTCACAATCCACCATCTATCCACTATATATATATATATATATATATATATATATTTCTTTTGTTTTTGAAGTCTGTGCATCACCTACTATGATCCATCAGTTATACAATTTGTTTTCTTTTTTTTTTTTTCTTGTCTGCATGTCACCATCTAACATCACTTTATTATATTTGTTTCTTTTCTTTTTTTTTTTCGTGTTGACCACATCCTCTTTTCTTTTGTTTCTTTTTTCGTTTGTTTCATCATCAATTTTTTTTTGTCTTTTTTTATGTCTTGTAGCTACTTTGTTACTATTGGTCTGTTACATTGTTTTCTAGTCCATTTGAACATACTGGTTTCATCTTTATTTTCAAGTCCATTTCATGATCGCTATCGCGTCCACTTGTTTTCAAGCATGTTTCATTCTTGTTGTTGCTACATAAGAATCTGTTCTGCCTTGTTATTTTTATTTTCGCATCAATCGTGATTCATCATCACATCTATTTCTTGATTTGCAAAGATTCACACAACTTAGGGTGACGCGACCCAACCCGGATACCTCTAACTCTGATCCAATAGGTCACGCCGGACACCCCAACGGATCCCTCTCAGACCCGACTCGTCGAGCTAAGCGAAACCCGTGGAGCGAACCCTAAACTCTTTGATACTTTTTGAAACATCGTTGGGTTGGGTTTTCTTTGAAAACTGAAAACGCGTAGGAAATTTTTTTTTTTTTATTATTCATTTTCTAAACTCATTTTTCCAACAAAATTTCGGCAGCATAACGACTGCATTTTTAACGTTCCCAAAAAAACCTGTTTACAGAAAAACAACACTTCGACTAAAATTTATCACCAACCCAACTTCTGGTTGCCCGTAGGCCTCAATCATGCATGTAAACTTTCAATTCAACTCAATAAAATCCAAACACAATTTAATAAACCATATTTAAATCAAAAGCAATTTAAAAACAGTTATAAACGAATAATTACAAATTTCAAATTACTTATACACTTTAAAAGAGATTTACATGAAAATATAACTGATGAAACAAAATGAACGAATCAAATAACGTCGTGTCGCGCTGGCTCGCTCACTGGAGGTAACTGCTACTACTCAGCTACCTATTGAGAGTACTTGAGGAGATTTTTATATAAAACAGAAAAATAATGAGCTAGAAGCTCAGTGAGTGATAATTTATCTTTTCTTTGAAAATCTGATTTTCAAAACGTCATCCTCTGAAAACGTTTGAAAACTATTCTTTGTTTCGAAAGCATTTCAAGTTTGAATCTCTTAAACATCAACTTAAATAAGAGAATTTATATATAATACAGGCTTGATTTTAAACTCAAAACTTATAACTGTAGATCGTAAATAACATGAACAATACTTTTAAAACTTCTTTTCTCTCAAATATGCTTTTCTCTTTTAAAACTGTTTCCTGATATCTTTTTAAAATTATCATAGTATCCCTAAATCTGGGGTCTCTCGAATCTAACGGCTATGTACGAATTTCTCAGCGCTAACCATAGCTCGTCAACTCCTGAGACATCTCGCGGCTATGTGCGGAATTTCTCAACGCTAACCATAGCTCGCCTGCTCTGAGACATTTCGTGGCTATGTGCGGAATTTCTCAGCGCTAACCATAGCTCACGAAACACTACCCCACATCAGTAATGGCGACTCGACTGACAGACTCTGACACTTATCCCCCCCAGTTAGTAACTTATCCCTTCCCAGGACTGTGCCAACTAAAGTGGGATAGATCGATCGGGTCTAAACTAATCTGTAATCTCTGAAAATCCTTGAGGGGATACTTTCTGGTTTTGAAAACACTTTTCCTTTTCTACTTTAACTTTTTGGTGCAAAAGCACAAATCTCTTTTCTGAGTGCGTAAAACACTAAAATCTGATTTTCTGGGTGCAATAAGCACTAAAACTCATTTTCTCAATGCATTAAATACTATGATATCTTTGGTAAGTGCAAAAGCACAAAATAGCATCATTTAAATCTCTAAATTCATACTCATATCCATGCATTTAAAATAAATTCAAGTAAACAATTAATTTATCAAATCAAACTTGATAATTTGAAAATATCCTTAAAATCTTTAAATAAAACTCACTCACAAAACTTATGACGGAAAATGGCGCGTGCGGAGCCCCTAATCCTCTCGCCTCGATCCTCGAGCTCCCTCATCACCTACACAACATATGAAAACGTAAATTTACATTCGCGTAACCTCTGGAAACTTGAAATTGCCAAATTACACAATCGCCCCTCAAACTAGCTTATCGCACGATTCGAATTCTTTTTAAATCTTTAATATTTTCTTAGTTTCCTAAACTCCCAATAAACATCAATTAACTTATTTTTACTCCAAATCAACCGATAACCAAATCATAATAAAATCCACATCAAAACCAACTTAAATCACCAATAAATATCATCAACACAAATCAATTTCGAATCGAATAACTCACCCCCTTTCACTTTAATTTTCTTGCTCAATCTTGGTTCTTCTAATTTGGGTGAGTTTGAAAGCTTGATAGGAAGCTCAAAAATAGCTTGAAATTGCTTTATCTAACTCCTCCCTCACATGGCCAAAGCTACCTCCTCCTCGCGGCTTCATCTTCTCCTTCTTCGTTTTGACTTTGCTTCTGGTGTATCACGGCTGCAACTGCACTGATTTGGAGCGAAAATGGCTTGATTCCAGCTTGGTCTTCCTCTCCTTCCTCTCCCTCACGCGATCTCTCTCTTTCTCGGCCGATCTACCTCATTCTGCCGGTTCAGATCAGGTTCGGGTCCGCTCGGTTTTGCGCGCGATGGCGGCTGGTCGTGCTTGAGCTGGGTTCTTGCAGATCGTGCGCTTCAGCAGCTCCTCCATGTCGTCGCTGTCAGCTCTGCCCGGATCTGGTCTGATTTCGTGCGCGGCGTCGAGTTCGTCTTCAATCTGCTCGGTTCTGCGTGCAGCGAGGTGCATCTGGTTCGGTGAGCTTCACGGCGTCGGGTTGACTAGTCGGCGAGCTCTGTCGACGTCGGCGGCGGCAGCGGCTCCCTCTTCTTCTTCTTCTCTTCTTCTTTTCCTTCTCTCTTCTCTTCTCTTCTCTTCTTTCTGGTTTCACGACAACCTCACTCTCTCTCTCTTTATTTTTAGACAAAGTTTTGGCTTCTATTTTCCTCCCCAAACTATCCTCAAAATGACAGTCACGTCCTAATAAAATATTGGTCTCCTCCCTTGGCTTTTAGCTTAATTCCACTTTAACCACAATTATTAAAATTTATCTTCAATTTAGTCCCTTATTTCTTTAAATATTTACTCAATTTCGTTCACTATTTTATCCTTCCGTTTAGTCTCCAATCGAATTTAAATCAATCTCTATGGGTCCTCTATACCCTTAAATGCTTTCATGAACCATTTAGGATCTCTAATCACCACTTAGAGACTATTTCTAGAGAGATTCGTAAAATTACAATAGAGGGCTTACATAGGATTTCTTGAATGATAAACACGTAAGTGGAGTGACACACATAAAGGAGTGTGTGCGGTTTTCTCTAACATTTTTTTCATGTTTCAATGAAGTTTTTGGACAATAATAAAAATAGATGACGATTTGAGGACAAATCGTTTTGAAGAAATGAGGAATGATGGAATCCAAGAAAACAAGCAAGATTTAGACCTAAACTACAATGGGCCACTTTTGTGTTATTCAAAATATTTAGCAAATCTTGAAGATTCAAAAAACCTTCAGAATTTAATGCATATATAGCAAATCTTAGAGATTCAAAAGATATTGTAAATTTAATGTCACCAATCTTTTATGTAGGAGGTTATTTTGTTAGGATTATCTATTTTCCATGTTGGTTATATTTTCCAAGATTTTAGTTTTATAATTTAGACTTTTTTTGTTTGGAAATTAATTATGTTCCAAAACTAGTTTATTTCTTTGCCTATAAAAAGGCTTGTAACCCTGAGCAAGAAAAAACAATGAAGATGCAACCAATTATGTTTAATTAAAAAAGTGAATTATCTCTTTTGTTCATTCATGAACATGTGATCTTATCAAGCTATGCTTGTGGCGATCGAAATAATAACTTATCTCCCACCTTCTCATCTATGTCTTGGGAGTGGCGTCAATATCATTCTTGTGTTAATTTTGGTTCTTGATTATCATATATTCAATGGGTCAAATTTCTTTATAATTTTGGTTCTTGAATGACATAATTAATGGGTCAAATTTTTCATTATAAATTTTTTTTAATCTTTCTTGGGATTATGTTCCAATTTAATTGTGAGTGTCGTATCTTTATATATGAGGTTCACATCAGGCTACACATGTGTAAGTCCTAAATTCGTCCAGCACGTGTATGATAGATGTCGGGAGAGTCATTGAATTTTCAGGAGAGTCTTTGAGTCACCCAGTACGTGTATCACAAATGTTATCTCTCACTCTGTATATGTGTTAAGTATCTCCATCATGTATGACAGATTTCCTTGGGTACTAGTTATTGTAGATTTTCATATTACAGATGTTACATTTTGAGTTTGATCATTACAAAAATATTTATAGAACATCAGTTTTATAGAAAAAGATTTGATAAAGAGTTTTTGAAATAATATGAGATTATTTATAAAATAGATTTGATGAGTTATTCAACGATTTTTGGATAAATTATTTAGTAAGAAAAAAATATATTTTTTATTATATCAGATTTAAACATTTTTCTAGCTTACTTTTTATAGAACAAATTCAGAATGTGTTGGGTTATAAGATTGTTGGGTCAAGTCCACCCAAGTTGATCCAAACCCATGACCCAATCTAAATAAAATGGATTTGAATATGAACAAATAACCACTGACGGTTATAAGAAAATAATCGCCACCCTTATAAATATATGATGTTTTGCTTTTGAGATTGATGCAAAATCAACTTTCCACACCATACTTACAAAATACACAATGAGTAAACATTGAGAAAACAGAGAGAATATATGGCAAGGTTTTTACACCGTGATTTGAGAGTTTAGTCCCGTAATTGGTGGCCTAACTTTGACCAATTGAACAATCCAGATCTAGAAGAATTTTTCATTGCGTAAAAACGGGTACACTTTCAATTTTGTTTTATCGTATTTGATGAATTTAATAATGCTTTAAATTATCTTCATTGGTATCAGAGCATTGTTAGGATTGTTTGCTGGCTTAGTATAATGATTATATGACTAAAATGGTTATGAAATTTGATTTTCGGAATCGAAACTTGAGAAATAGAGCCATGAAACCTGAAACTTGAAGACATGATTTCTCCCGTGTTAGACATCCATTTTGTGTGATTCAAGTTTCATAAGAAACTAGACTTTAAGACGAGTTTGCAGAACTTTGAATTGCTAAATTTCATAGAGAATCGAGAGAGAATGGATCGATGTAAGATTGGATTCAAAATCTATCTTCAATGTTGAACACTGTTCTCAATTTAAGTTTTTTAAAAAGAAAAACACTCTCATAGTTGGAAAGTGCATTACAGCCCGCCTTGAAATTGCAAACTAAGGGCACAAATAGAACCTGGATGAAATTTTGATAGACTAGTAGTTCCCCAATTGCCAGAAAAGGTCGCCTTTGTGGCGCATGAATCACACGCGCCTTCGTGGCACCCGTGAGGCAATGGGCTAAACAGCCCTAGCCATGCGAGTGCCACATAGCTCCACGTCGGCGACACATGATGACACTTAGGCAACAAGTCATCGCCACATGGACAACACGTGGACATGTGGATCGCAAAGGTGAAGACACGTGGATGAAGTTTGTGACGTGGTGCACTGCAATTATGCCATGTTACACAATCAGAGAACGACACTTGGCCACATTGAAATAGGATGCATGTACTTGATTGAAACGCGTTCGCACGTAGAGCTAGACATGTGGCCGCCAACATCAGAGCACGCCTGAAGGCACGTCCAACCATGTAGCGGCGCGTGACTGAGCCGCGATTGCATGGCCGGCACCTTCGACTCATGACAGCCATGATTGATCCAAAAATCAAATACATGGCAAAATGGTTGCCCGGAAGAAGTAAGCTGAAAAAAGAAAAGCAGAAAAGATAAGTACACAAATGTGAAGACACTCATGGATAATCCCATGATTGATCCAAAACAAAAAGGATTAATTAGCTCTCGAAGATAAGCAAGATAGGAGAGAATTGATTTTGTTATAGTGAGCAATCACGAGAGAGGACTTGAGTTGCTTTTATAGGCAGCAAAAGATTCATTTAAATAGTAGATGCGTGCATAATTAGCAGGTTGTCATGAGTGAGTACAATTTCAAAATTATATTGCTGTGTACATTTTTGCCTACTTTATGTATGTTGTACATTTTTCCTTTTTCCAATAGCTTTTAAGAAAAGTTAATTTAATCTTTGAAAAACACAACCATTCGCAATTCGTATGCATGGTCAAGCACAATCACAACTGTTGGAATTCACAGTAAACATAATTCTTTTTATTATTATTATCCTTGTTTCATTTTTTAATTTTTCTTTAATTATTGGATTGTAGTCCACTTGATGTTAGTATTAAGCAATTTTTTTATATTATAAGACTATTTCACCAAAGGATATATTCTATAAATCATACGAATTTGTTTTATACTCCAACTTAAAATCCTTAAAGCTAGGTGAAGAGAATTTGCGTTAAAAATATAATCATTATGCTGAGCTTTGTAATATCTTCTAATTATTTTTTCAATAAATTAAAGCACTGAAACAACACTACTAATGTCCAATTTTCAACAACAATCACATGTTTTAAAAGTATTTATTAAGGGAGATGTTTTTTTAATATACTTTTTAATAATTGGTTTTCTTTTCCCATTTTTTTAAAAAAGAAAAAAAATGAGCAGTAAAACGATAGTTATAAAGAATTATAATCTGATTAATAAATAAAAAAATCATGACAAGTATCTAATTACATACACTTAGTACTAAATGAAATTACGTTTGTATGACAAATACTAAATTAATCATGTTATGCATATCAAGTAAGTGGAAACTTTTCTAAGTTAAGGTATATTGGTCCTTTATGTGTAATGTGTAAATTCTTTCAAACTATTCTTATGTTCAAAGTAAAGAGTAGTCAGTGTAGAGCTAAAGATTTGTGATAGTCAGCTTATCAATTTAAATCAATTTTTAATAAGACAAAAATATATTGATATTGACATGCACATAATTGATGATGGTCAGATCAAGGATATAGTACAAAGTTTGAGAGCTTAATTAATTATCAAAGTTGTAATCTGGGTTCGAAGATGTCACTTTGGAAATATAGAAATAATAGGTGGGATCACAAATTTTAAGGTCTTAAATTCCAATTAACATTGAAAAATAAATTTACACATCATAAATGAATGTAGATACTTCGAATTGTACCAACAGTTTAAGATTATTTATATATTTTTAATATAAAACAATATTTGTATTAGGGAGTGAAAACACTTTAGAGCCGATAGATATTATTTCTAAGATTTTACATCACTATGTTAGAAAATATCTATATTATTGGGTTCTATATGTATAACATTTTCTAGGTGAAAAGTTAAAATAAAAACTAAAAGTTTATTTTCAACATTGGTAATATCAAATCATAGTAGTGATCATTTGGTGACAAGCTACTTTCACTTTAAATGTTTACAACTGGCTCAAATTCAAAAGTTAATATGCTAGTGGAATCATTAAGTCAAATCCTTTTAATTATGGTAACACATATGATGTGGGAGAATTAAATGATCAAACAAACCATATATATGCTCTTTTAAATAGACGCGTCAACATCTCAACAACATAATGACCTTGTAATTGTGAAAATTACTTTTCTTCCAAGTTTCATAGAAGATTGTCCGATGAAGAAAACTATTGGCTTCAACAATACATATACACAAAATTGACTAATCATTAGATCAAGTATGTATAATTATCTTTTTAATTTGTGAAAGAATTCATAGCATTATATAAATTCAATAAAACAGTAAAACGCAAACCGAAAGCGTACCCGTTTCTATGCAACGAAAATTGCCCTAGATTCTGGATTGTTCAACTGATCAGATTCCAATCACATAGACGGAAAGGAACCTCAAATCACAGTCTAATTTGTCTTGCCATTTTGTTTTCTCTTTTCTCTCATATGTGTAGTATGATGTGTATGTAAAGTTTCTAGAATTGATTTTCCATCATCTTTCAACAAATGAAATACCTCAAGTATTTAATAGAGGTGGCAGTTATTTTCTGATAACCGCCAAGCGGTTATTCAATCTTATCTAATTCAAATAGATTTAGATCAGTCATAAGTTTGGATCATCTTGGGTGGACCCGACCCAATAACCCAATAATCCAACATCTCCCACTCACACAAGATGAGCCAAATAAAACTCACAGAGAAAACACTGGTGACCCCTTTATGATAAGAAGTACAGGCATTCATACAGGTAAATACACCGTGTGACCTATGAACAATAACATATGCAATGTGACTTGTCTCTCAAATCTCAATTGTACTGTTATACAAGAGATTGTAAATTTATTCATTAGTATGTCCTAGATTTAATAAAATTTTATTTGCTCGAGCATATTTAATCCCTTAACATGCTCGATCTTCCAATATTCCATATAATCACAATTGTAATTCCAAATTGCAAATTGTCGCAACAAGTAACTATAAAAACATAATAAAATTCATTAAATCTTCCTATCTCACTTTCGTCTCTCGGTCAACAAAAATGATTGACATCATAGTAATGTCCCATAGGCCGCATTATCATAGTCATAGAGGACACACTAATGATACAAACATCACCTCATTACTTTGAGATAAAATGAACAGTCATTGAGGACATAGGTAGAAGTTTTATATAAACTTCAATGGAACTTACACAATGAGGAATCAGGGATAAATTCACTTATTTTCTATGCCGGTCACGATAAGCACACGCGGTATGAAACGCATGTTACAGTGAATCTTATCCTTTAATAAGGACGCGTATGTCTTTTATATTGAGATTATTCACTGTACAGATCTTAGTGCAGACGCTTTTCTAGCGCCTAACCTCAGTTCTAAAGCTTGCCCTTTCTGGCATCTGTTATCGAGAAACTCACATCTGACTTAATCAGGTTCTCATGATGGTGGGGATACATCATGAGCGGTTCAATAATTAATTTTAGGTAGAATCTCATCTTGACTACAGTTAAGGCGACATTTCATATATTTCAAGCCCTTAAGAGAATAACCTCATTTTTATCCTCTAAAAATATATATGTCTCATCTTAGCTTGCTCTCCTAGCAACTAAGGCGATTATACGTGTAAAAATATCAATCTCAAAACCTGACGACATACTTTCATATATAATCTATGTGAAATGAATATGTACTAGTTTTACATAACCAAAATGACGTATCTAATCATAAAACAGATATAACTTAATGTAACAATTATAACATCACAATCTACACAAACTCAAAGACCTAGTATGTGATATAAATATATCTCTTGTCACAGCTTTTGTGAGTGGATCCAATACCATCTCATGTGTAGATGCATACTAAATTGTTACATTCTTTTCATCATTATATCCTTGACGAAATCGTACTTAGTCTCTATGTGTTTCGATTTACTATGACATTTTGTATCTTTAGTATAGATCATTGCTGCCTAACTATCACAGTATACAGTAACTGACTTTTTCACATTAATTTCGAATTCAGATTCTTCAAGAATCTCTTGAGCCAGATTGCTTCCTAGACTGCAGCTGAACATGCTATGAATACAGCTTCCATGGTGGACAGCGTAATGCATGATAACTTCTTGTTACTCCAAGAAATAGCACTTTGGTTGAGCAAAAAATGCATAACTAGATGCAGATTTTCGCTTATCCAAATCACCTCCCCTTTCAGCGTTTAGATACCCAATTAAACGCATATTACCACCTTGATAATATAAAGAGTAATCAGCAGTCGCTTTCTAAAATTCTTTTCACAGCAATCTAATATTTCTATTCAGAATTAGATTGATATTTACTAATCAGTCTAACTACATAGCAAATATCAAGTCTCGTACACATCATAACATGCATGAGACTTCTGATAGTACTAGAATAAGGATTCTTTGCATTCTTTTATGCTTTAATGGAAGTCTTGGGACATATTTCATAACAAAGAGTTTGACCTTTCGAGATGGGAGTACCCATAGGCTTACAATCAACCATATGGAATCATTCAAGAATCTTTTGATGTATGACTCTTGTGACAAAACCAGAGTTCTCTTTAAACGATCTCTATTGATTTTTAACTCCTAAAATATAAGTAACCTCTCCCATATCTTTTATCTCGAAAGTTGAGGATAACCATCACTTTATGGTTACCTTAAACTCATTGTCATTTTCAACCAATAGAATATCGTCCACATGTAAAGATAGTATTATTAACTTATCTTTTACCAGCTTAACATACATACAACGGTCCTCTTTGGTCATTTGAAATCCATAGGACATGATCGCCTCATAGAAATGGAGGTACCATTATCTGGAGAATTGTTTCAAGAATTGTTTCAAGCCATATATAGATCAATCTTATGAGCTTACATACTTTCAGCTCTTGATCTTTTTTTAAACAAAATTCACGGGCTGCTCCATGTCAATTTCATTCTCCAGTTCTCCATTGAGAAATATTATCTTTACATCCATATGATGCAATTCTAGGTTTATGTGTGTAACGATAGCTAATATAAGGCGGATGGAAGCAAACCTTACCATAATGGAGAAAGTTTCTTCATAGTCTATACTCTTCTGTTGAGTATATCCTTTTGCTACTAATCTCGCCTTGTATCTTTCTATTGAGCCATTTTCCTTACACTTAATGCGGAGAACCCATTTATTTCCAATGGATTTTCGATTAGATGATAATTTAACCAAGTCTCAAACATGGTTGCACTCCATTGACTCCATCTCTTATTGTATGACTTTAATCAAAAAATCTCTAGCAGGTGAATTGAGAGCCTCATTCACATTCTTTGACTCATCACAATTATGTGAAGCAAGCATAAAAGTTTCTCCTCAATCTTAAATTGATGACGAGGAATAGTCTTGTGGTTACTTCTACAAGTTGATTTATATGAGAGAACTAACTTGTTAGTCCATTCGCTCCCACTAGGAACAGATGAATAAATTATTTCAATAGCTTTGTCACTCCCACTAGGGATAGAGTATTTAAAAAACTCTCTATCTTCCTCTAGTTGAGTGTTTGGATTTGGAACAACGTCCGAATCGTTCAACTCGTACAATTAAAATTCCTTTTCAACTTCACCTCTACTAGGAAATTCATTCTCTAAGAAGTTCACATCTAGTGACTCTAATTCAGTAACGCTTCCATTTGAGTTTTCTCCTATGAGTACATATCCCTTTAAGTGCTCGGAGTATCTTATAAAGATACACTTATTTCCTCTAGCACCCAACTTTCCATATTTATTGAAAAAATCATGTATATATCATGCGCACCCCCATGGTCGCATATAAGTAAGTTCAGGTTTCCTACCTGTCCATAATTTATAGAGTATGGAAGTTACTGATTTGGTATGGACCTTATTCAGAATGTAAGCAACCGTTAATCATGTATCTCCCCAGTAAGATGCTAGGAGGTTTTGCTTGTGTCATCATAGATCTTATAATTTCTAGTAATGTTTTATTCCTTCTTTCCGCTACACTATTTTATTGCGAAATCCTAGGAATGGTCAACTGTATATCAATACATTTCTCATGACATAATGTCTCAAATTATTCAGAAAGATATCTTATCCTCGATCAGTCCGCAAGACCTTAACAGTTCTATCTAACTGATGCTCCACCAAGTTTAGATATATTCTAAAGTAATCTAATACTTCAGATTTATAGGAGATCAGATAGATATGACCAAAACATGTAATCATCTATGATAGCTATAATTTCTAGCTCTCACATATATTGGTCCACAGATATCAGAATGAATTAACTATAATTGATTCTCAGCCTCAATTCATTTTCCAGATGGTTTTCTAGTTGTTTTTCTGCTATGCAACTTTCACATAAAGACAAATCTATCGTATTGGGAAAATCTTAAAAATTCCTCTTTGAGCAATCTATTCATTTGATTCTAGCCCATATGCCTTAGTCTAGCATGCCAAGTATAAACATCAATAAAAGTGACTAATGAAAGACAATCATCGTACTTATAGTACTGTCAAATTTGGTATTTAATACGATAAAACCATATATCTAGTGTCTAATCACACTGAATTTAAATAAATCCTTAAACAATTGCTATGGAAGTTAAACTACATCATAAACCTAGAAGGACAATTACAGAGACAAGATTTAGTCTAATCTTCGGAGCATATAGGATATCATGGAGATACAACATTTGGCCACCTCGTAGAATCACTTTGTTGGTGTCAATACATTTAAAGTTGTTCCCCATATAGATCTATTTTGTTCCTCGGCTGATCCGACGATACTCTATAAATGCTTCTCTGTCTCTAACTACGTAGTTCATGGCTCTTAAGTCTCTTTCTTATGCTCAGTGCATTCACGAGTGAAATGACCCATCTTGCCATAGTTGAAATACTTTAACTAACTCTTGTCCTTCCTTGCATTACCACGCTTACCCTTCTTGTGTTTTTTCGGTCTCATCCATATTGGATTTAGGATTCTCTTTCCCTTTCTTCCAACTCATATTCTTTCCTCATTTCTTGCGCTTAGGGCCTAAACCTTTACGCATATTGGACTTAACCAAATAAAGCCAACTCGAAGTATTGGCTGCCTCTAGGCACTCATCTACGAGTTTAACATGACGTGAGATATCATCAAACAACTTGATGTTGTTGTTGTTGGTCATGTTGGTTTATCATATTTTTTAATTATTTGGGAGGGACCGGATCACCACTTGTACTTACTGCTCACTAGTTAAGGCATGACCTATGGATTTTAACTCATGTATCATGTTTGACTTCTCTTTCAGATACTGCATTAGGTTGTAATCTCAACGCTTTTGATAAGTATCAAACTTGATTGTGAGTCTCCCTAGTTTAGTGGTTGACATCCCACCACATTTGCCTTTTAAAGTCAGCCAAATGTCTAGTGTTGTCTATATTCTTTGTTCGCGCACATGTGGTCATCAACCATACAAGACAACATCATTGTATGAGCAATGTTGTTTTTTATCTTAAAAATGCCTGATAAGCCTCAACATCTTGTCTATATTGAGCAAAAGTACCATGTTTGGGTTTGACCATGGTATTGATTACGGTTTCGAGGGTTTCTTACTCCTCTAGGATATACTAAATTTTACGGTATCAAATATCATAGTTATCACTATTTTATTTGTCACCTTTATTCAGTTCAACAACTATTATTATCGAAGCATATATTATTTTCTCAAATGACATTAATTCTACTTAGAGACTTTTGATCTATATCTGTTTATGTCTGTACTAGCACATTCACTATCATTTCACTAAAAAATATTGTAGCAACTATACACTCATAAATATGATTAAAGAATCTTTGGATAGGAATTGAAAAAGTAGTCAAGCTATTCATCATCATCCAATTTCCAAATATTCATTAAACCATATATGTAAGTGTTTTGCACAAAGCAGTCCTAATATCATTCTCTAAAGATTTTAGGACACCCACAATTTAAATAGCATCATATGAGATCTTTATATTCTCAGACATCTCTTAATTGGAATCTCTATTACCTCCATCATTTTATTGCCCAAGATATATATATATATATATATATATTTATCTCAAAATCCTACCAAAATCCTACTAATCATCTGAGATTTATATAATTTCAAGGTATTGGTCAATAATTGAGATATCAGTAATCTCCTCGTCATCTGATAGTACAATGATCATAATCACGTATTTAGATGATTCATCGTCAAAATGTGTTGACCCAATCCCATAAAATTGCATAGCATAACCTAAAATACAAACATCTATACCTACATGACAATTTTAGGTCGAACAAAATTTAATATAAAAAATTAAGGCATTTTAATTTAGATATCAATAGAGCCAAATAAATAAAAGAAATGTAATTCAATTCACAATTAGAGTGAATAAATAATTGGGATAAAAATAGGAGAAAAAATTAAAGAAAAAGAAATTAAAAAAAAAATCTCGTCGGTAAATCGCCGGCGGCAACCGTTGGCGGTGGCGCGTGGCCGTCACGCGCCGGGGGAGCCGCCACACACTCGGCTGCTCCAGTCACGCGCCGAGACTCCACCTGATGCGCCTGCAAGCATCGCGCTGACGTCATCAAACGCGTGTCATCCTCTGGAGCCGCAATGTCATCATCAATTACACGCGTTGCATACACATGCAGCCATTTGTCATGTCCTAATTGGGCCACATGTTGATCATCTGCCAACCACGACGCCACATGTTGCTCATGTAGCTATCCATGCGTCATCATGCAACCATTCAAGTAATGTCGCGTGGCGCATGTGAATCGCCCGCGTGGCGGGTAAGTTTGCAGGCTCTGTAGCCGTACGCGTCACTCTCCATTGATGCACGTGTAGTGCACGCACTAGCCTGTCAATTCCCGCTGGCGACGTACCACATTCAGAATTTGCAATATTTTATCTTTTATTTTCTACATTTTTCCAGATTTTGATTCTCTACATTTTGATTAAAAACTGTTTTTCTCCTTCGATTCTAATCCAAATCGAGCTTGTAATATACCGTTGGAAAGATATTTTCGAGCCCTATCTAATGGTGTAATAATCACATGAAGAAGAAAAACATAAAATGAGGTTAATGACTGAAAACAGATTCGGACTTCATACATCTATTTCTTAGGTTTTCAATCTGGAAAAATAAATGAATTTCATGGCAATTGATCATATATTAGTATCAGCAAACAATCCAAACCAGGCTCTGATACCAATGAAAGAATTCATAGCATTATATAAATTCAATAAAACAGTAAAACGGAAACCGAAAGCGTACCCGTTTCTACACAGTGAAAATTGCCCTAGATTCTGAATTGTTCAACTGGTCGGATTCCAATCACATAGACGGAAAGGAACCTCAAATCACAGTGTAATTTGTCTTGCCATTTTGTTTTCTCTTTTCTCTCATATGTATAGTATGATGTGTATGTAAAATTTCTAGAATTGATTTTCCATCATCTTTCAACAAATGAAATACCTCAAGTATTTATATAGGTGGCAGTTATTTTCTGATAACCGCCAAGCGGTTATTCGATCTTATCTAATTCAAATAGATTTAGATCGGTCATAGGTTTGGATCATCTTGGGTGGACCCGACCCAATAACCCAATAATCCAACAATTTGAATGATAAGACCTCGATTATTAGTTGTCCAATATGATCAAAAGCATATTTGTCTTAAAACAAAGCAATAATAGTATGATTATAGGATTTTGAGTTATCAATATTTTTAATTAGATTGGCAAATGAATTAAGATATTATGATCCAAAATACTCTAAATTATATTGTATAATAACTGTAATCTGTAAGTATTCATTATCTTATTATACATGTAATTATTCCCCAAAATACATTAATTATGTAAATTCATAAGAATTGGTTTTATGGTCAAACTTATAACCCTTGAAGCTAGTGAAGATAATCTACTATAAGTCAATAATTAAATCTATAGTTTTTGTTTATTGAGCTAAAATATATTTATTGAATCTAAAATGCTTTCTTTTTGAAAAATCAAAGTTGGTGCACTTCCTTTTTGCATCCTTGTATCATATTTAAATTGTTTAATTTACCCACCTTGTAATTAATTAAAAAAAAATTCACAATGATTACAAGCTCTGAAATGGTTATTAAAGGAGGTGATTTTTATTTTATTTATTTTTTATATTGTTAACAATTGATTTTCTTTTTTCCTTTATTATTCAAATTAGAAAACTAAAAGGAAAAAAAAAACAATTGTAAAAAATTGTAAATTTGATTAATTAAAAGAGAATAATTATTTTAAGTTTCCAATTACATGTATGTAGTACTAAATGATATAAGCTTTGTACAAAAGATACTAAATTTATCACGATGCATAAGTATCATGTTGGTAGAATTTAACCTAAGTCAATGCTTTTATGTCCCTTCAAACACGTTATGCACGGGTGTCTTTTTTAAAGTTAAACGCCTCACCTTAAAAGATAAAAACGTATTAATGTAGAAGATGTAATAGTTGTTGGAAAAGGGGGACATAAAATTCCAATTTTACTAACCATTTTGATTGTGGTTTTGGAAGATCAAGGTAGATTTGTATTCTTCTCCATGAAAACATCGAATTAACGTATTTGTTAGGTCAAAATAGTGCTTGAGTAAATGAGAAATTGAAACTCAAAAGTGCACCTATGGGAAGAAAATAAGGTCTTTTATTTTTTAAAATTTGAATATTGGCTAGCGGTTTCTACAGGATTAATTGCCAAATAACTTGTCTTTGTAATGCAGACATGATTTTTCAATGAATAAATGTAGCCATTAAAATGATTAATTCTGAATTCAAATTGTAGAATTAATTTTTGAATTTTGTAATTGCAGACATGATTAATTTTGAATTGAATTTATAGAATTAATTTTTGAATTTTTTTAACTGTAGACATGTTTAATTTTGAATTGAATTTTCAAAATTAAATATTGGATTAATACTTTATCATTGCAAAAATCAATAGAATTAAAGGGAATTTAAAAATCATTATTTTCTTCATTTCAAATCTTATACATAAAGCATATAAAACTGGCATCATTTTCTAGTTGTTTTTAGACAACTGAGAATCCATTTTATTTTTCAGTTCTACTTTCTCTCAAACATTGTTCTTAGTTATAAGCTTTCAGAATGATAGAGATTTGGACTCAATTTGATTCGCCGGAATTTAGTATTGTTATATCCTGAGAGACATGCAAAATCAATACTTTGTAACTGCAAAATCAATAAAATTAAAGGGAATTTAAAGATCATTATTTTCTTGATTTTAAATCTTCTACATGAATCATATAAATTAGCATCCTTTCTAGTTGTTTTGAGACAACTAAGAATCCATTTTATTTTTCAGTTTTACTTTCTCTCAAACATTGTTCTTAGTCATAAGTTTTCAAAGTGATAGGAATTCAGACTCAATTTGGTTCATCGGCATTTGATATTTTGTATCTTGGGAGACAAGCGTTGAACAACATAGACGATGGGCAACGGGTTTGTCTTAAGGACATTGTGTTACACATGGGTCTCAATAATTTTATTTTATATTTTTATTGCTACAAATTTATTGTAATCTAAAGAGCCTCCCAATTTTTAATTTTTAGATTATTATTCGTAATATTATTATATTACTAACAATAATCAATTCATCAAATATGTAAATTTCTAAAAACATATTAGAAGAAAAAAGTTATTGATTATTTTGACAATAGGCATGCATATAATTGATAGTTGTCAAACCTGTCATCGAAGTAGAAATATAAGCACGCATGTAATTTATGGTTGTCAAACTTGTCATCAAAGTTAGAAATATAGGCATGCATGTAATTGATGGTTGTCAAACCCATCATCTAAGTTAGAAATATAGGCATGCATATAATTGATGGTTGTCATACCCATCATCCAAGTTAGAAAATATTGCCTGGCTCTTCAATATTACTAGTGGATTGTGATAAATATGTACAACTAGATCCATATTCTAGGTAAATCACTTAAAGTTCTTTAAATCTTCAATGTCCGCCATGTGCAAATTTTTGAAGTTGTTATACCTTTATCTACTCACTAGTCCCACAAGACATGGATGTCCAATAATAAATTTGTAACAAATACTTTATAGGCCAGTTTTTATAGACCAATTTGCAATCATTGATCATCATTTAAATAGAATTATTTAAAGCAATAATCGAACTAATAGAAACTCCACTTCAAACAAATGCATTAACTTTGTGTTTCTGCTAATCTTTAAGGTAAAAAATGTAAAGTAATAATGATCACATGGTAAGTGCATTTGAGTTATTTATTTTGTAGTAAATGGTTTTCTTTTACTTTTTAATAGAGCACTGACAAAGGCAATTACAAAGAATTTTAATTGAAAGATGAAAGGCCGATAAGATTGGAGCACTAGAAGGAGAAAAACCATTTTAAGTGTCTAATTACCTAACACACAATATTAAATTAAAGTATGGGAGGAGAAAGTTTATTAACATATAATTGACCAAGTATTTTTTAATTAGTCTTTTGGAAGTAGC
Organism: Nephelium lappaceum; assembly: GCA_021234005.1. NCBI lineage: Eukaryota > Viridiplantae > Streptophyta > Magnoliopsida > Sapindales > Sapindaceae > Nephelium > Nephelium lappaceum. The sequence continues at coordinate 15,823,072 of CM038004.1, forward strand.
ACCGACCATCTAAATGCCTTTTCGATTCATCATTGACCATCTAAAAGCTATTTCAATACATAATTCAAATTCATTACGGTTCTTTGCTATATGTAGAAGACAAATTATTAAAAGTAACAACAGAAATAAATCGGTCAGTGTTCTAACAAGTTGATAATCTTTAGGTTTAAAATTTATTCAATCAACAAGAAACATAATTTGTTGAATAATCTATCAAATATGTTCAAATTTTTCAAGTTTTAAGCAAAAGAAAATGGTAGAGCTTGGCTCAATAGTATAAATAGGTTTCTATTTTTTAACCAAAAAAAAAAAAAATCCAATTATTTTATTTTGTTAAGCTTAACAAAACTGTAATTTTATCAACTTCTGCTATTAATTACTAGTTAAGTTAGGATAAGTGGTTGGAAATAACCTTATAATCAATTAATCTTTATTAGTTGTTAGGCAAGGCAACCGTACACTTATCAATTAATAAATGACACTAAATGATACCAAAATACATCTAAACCATTTACATTTTTTTTTTCTTTTTTTAATTAACATAAGCAAAAATACAAAACTTCTTTTCTAGAAAGAAAAAACATAACTCCATCACCGGTGGAGACATGCCTTTTGATGGAGCAAATGTGATCTACTCCATTGGAAGGGAAAGGGTCACTCTCCATTAAAGGAGGAGATCAGCTCTCCTACTTGGATGGAGAAAAGGAAGAGTTCACTGAGATCTCATATAAGAGATCATCAACAAGCAAGAAGAGATCATCAAGGATCATCAAGGAGAAGAAGAGAACTCAGCGAAAGAGAAAAGAGAAAATATATCTATAATTCTCATGATTGACACACAAATTTTTAAACCATCAGGATGTTGGACCCATGTAAATCTTGCTTTGGGCTTTAAATCAATTGTGCTTATGCAAGATATGAAGTGGAGCGCAAATATGGAATTTCACAAAATCTTCTAGACATAAACACTTTAGGTGGAGTTATTGCCACCCATAAAGATGATTAATTTAAATATCATTTTGTAAAAAATATTTATACGTCAAAATTATCCTTAAATAAAATTATAGAGAATGACAAACATGTATTAATAAAACACTTTGTTTACATTTAAAACTTGAAACAATTTTCCTTTTTTTATTTTAAGTTAACAAAATAAATACAAATCCAAAATAATTTTGAAAAAATCTTTAAAAAATGTTTATGAATCCTACATATATCAAATGATTATTTAGATTTTTTTTTAAAATATATAATGCTTTTTTCAATTTGTTTTATTCATCTAAACAATAAACATTGATTAAAATATTAAAGAAAAAAAAAACCTCACTTGATGAAAAATTTGATGGCTTCAACCTTCAAGTATGACTTATTTTTCTTCATGATAAAGTGTAAAATTAGGGTTAGTGTTAAAAATTTATGTTTAAAAGAAATAAGAAAAGAATAAATATAAAAATTTTATTTTAAATAAATATAATTAGTATTGTTTAAACATGGTTAATATTAATATATTGTGAGTGTTTGTATTAATATGTAGATTTTTAAATTAATGAATTAATTAATTTAGATATAAAAATCATATTTACGGATAATATCTGCATCCAAACACTTTTACCTGTCGGGTGACTCGAGGGCAACATTAAAGAGCCAGCGGGAACTGCCACAAAAAACTCAGCAAAAGTGTTGAAAACACAAAAAGGGTCTGTACTTGCAACTCTTTCTTGCCTTACAAGCATGTTAGTAACCTCCAAACAATTACAAAACCCCATCTCCACAATTACATATTTCAACATCACGACTAGTTTTCAACTTGGTAAACTCTCAATTCTGGTGAAAAAAAAAAAAGAAAAAAAAAAAAATCACTACCGGAAACCCTTCCATTTTAGAAAATTCAACTTCTAAGGAGGAGTTTGTTTTTTTTATTTTTTATTTTTAACTTATAATTATTAAATTATATATATTAAATTATTTTTATTTATTTTTTTTAATCGGACAAACCACTTGAAATTTCTTAAAAACAACTTAAAACAATAAGTAAAAATTTTTATTTTTTATTTAATTATAAATTACTTAAAGATATTTTAAAAAATTTATTTCAAATCTATCATTTTAAAATAAAATATCTCCAAATTTATCATAGTTTTATATTATAAATTTTTTTCTTGATAGATACAAGAAATATATTTAAAAAGAAAAACTCAGATATATCTCATCCCAAATTATCTTAAATTATTATATTTAATTTACAATTTAAACATTCATTTTTTTAATTACTTTCTTTGATAAATTAATATATTTAAATATATAAACATAATTAATTCTAGGGTAAAAATCATTGTGCCCTTAAGTTTTGAAAAATTATCAAATTTTTAATTATTTTTTGAAAAAAAATCAAATCATTTCTAACATTTCCTTTATGAACTCCTTTATGAATTAACGGTTAAACCTAACAGAAAATATGAAAAGACTCATTTACCCTTAAATTCTATTAAAATAGACAAAAAAAAATGTTATACCTCTATCCATAGTTAAATATTATAAAAGTGTGACTTATGGTTTTTTATGTAATTACAATTATGTTACTTGATTTTTTTCAAACTGTTATTGATTTTTTTCAAACTGTTATTTAAACACCCATAAATTAAAAAACAAAACTTTAAAAAACAAATTAAAATTAAAAAATAAAATAGAATTAAGCACAAAAATTTACTGATATCATTCAACATTAAGATTCATCTTCAATCAAACAAACAACATCCATCAAATCAACCTAAATTTCTCATTCATCGGTAATTCAATAAAAATCAATTCAAAACAAGATAACAAAAAAAAAAAACCACCAAAAAAAAAAAAAAAGACTTGAATGGAAGAATCTACTCAAGTCTGGTTTCAAAACCCAGGCGAAGCAGAATCTCGGTTCAATGAAACGGTTCATCTTCGAACTCAGGTCAAGAAGTTCAGATTCCACTCATTTGAACAAACCAATTTGATCTCTAAATTGTAAACTCACTTTGAAACTGAATCCGGTGACGGTAATTCAAGGCCGTCGCTTTCGCCTCCTCTGCTTGACTTTTGTTGAGAGGACTTAATAATTATCGTCTGCGGCTGCGGCGGTTGCTGTGATTGTGACTGTGGTGGAGGCTGTGGCGGAGCTTTTCGATACCCAACAGGCACGCCGTGATCCGATCTGTCATCATCGGAGAACACCCTATTCACATACTCGCCAGGAACCACCATCCCCGCCACACCAACCGGCGTTGCCGCCGCCGGCGATGACAACACCACAAAACCTCTTCTTGCTGCTTCAGCAACCCACCATCGCCATCATTCATCTCGGCGAACTGCTCTTCAATACCCACCACTGCCTTCTGATCCAGAACCTTGACACTATTCTCCTCCACATGAACCCTTATCGGCGGCAAATTCGCTAACGAAGGCAAAGAAGAGCTCGACTCGAAAGACGGTAAATTCTAAACCATTAGGATTCCATATCTATAAATATATATATATATATATATATATATATATTGTTTTTGGTTTTTTTAAGTTCTTTAATTGATCTGGATTCTAGATTTTTTTTTTCAAGTTTTTTAGTTGTTTAATTGTTTAATTTAATTTCTTTTTAATTTTATTATCTTCAATTTAATTTATATTTAATTTTTTTTCTCAATTTATCTAGTTTGTATGTTTGTTACCATCCTAGAGCATGATTAAAAATAACGATTTTATCCCCATCCACCATGTTGTCAATTAAGTTGTACTCAAAATTAATTGATGGGAAGACTAATTTGATACTTTTTCAAAATATTAGGGATGATTTGATCATTTTATGAAATATAATTAAAAATTTAATCATTTTCAAAAACTTAGGGATCTAAATGATTTTTACCCTTAATTCTATTATATTTTAATTATGAATAACATTTTATTAATATATATATAAATATTTTAAAATTTATTAAATTATTCATTTAAGTGGTTTACATCAAATTAATTAAAAGTACTTAACAACAAATAGTAAAAATGATATAAATGTTAAATTATTAGTTTTCAAATCATTTTAACTTTGAAAAACAAACAAATTTACACTATATTCAAATATTAAAAAAATAAAAATAAAAATATTATTCAGATTTTAAGTTTCAGTTTCTATTAAGTTTTCAGTAAGTTTTAGCACTATTCAGTCTTAAAACAAAAAAAAAAAAAACAAATACAATTAAATTATAAATAGAAAAAACAAACAATCTCTTACTCTCGTGATAAGAAGAAAACTCTTCGTATATATTTTATTATCAACATAATTTTTTTTAGAGGGAAGTAGAACACTATCCCATTGCATTGACTTAAAAAGATCTTCTAAGTCATTATATAGAGTCCAACTAACCAACCTAATAACATTTATGATTTTCAGGCAGAAAAACAAAGAATGGGCCGTCTTTGACTCATATATCAAGTCCTAAGGAATCTTGTTTGGATGTAATCATGTTGATTAACCGACAAATTTTATATAAATATTTTCAAAAGTTTTAGTAGTAAAGCTAATAATTTACTGTTCTCTCATAAACACCAATGTAGGATTGGGTTGGGTCCTATTGTAATGAACGCTCAAGAAGTTTCAATAGACAGAATCATAGGGATATATTCAAGGATTTCAATACCTCTACCATGCCCTACCATAAAACTAATTTGAAAAATCATATATCTCATATATTTCTGTGAGAAATGAAAATCTAGAAATTCACATTTGTCATTGTGTTCTACTAAGCTTTATAATGTAGTCTTTGTTTGACACAAACTACCGATGATGCAATCGAGTCATTTATTTTAAAGATTGCACACTCATCTAAATGAATAGTGGCCGCCAATTATTTCTCTTTTTAGTTTTTTTTTTCCTTTCAATATTTCATGGGCAAAAAGTAAATTTCTTACCATAAAGGGTTTGGAATCCTGGATTCTGACCTCAATAGGTAGAAATCCTCTTCCAACTATTTCTATGCAATTCAAATTCTATAAATTCAGTTAACTTGATTACAAAAACAAACAAAGGAATTAGGATTCTCTTTTCCTTTCCCACCTCAATTCTCCAAACACCAAACACCATCATATTGAAAATTAGTGATGATAAGAAATAGAATATTCTTCTGAGGGGTCCAATATATAGTTAGAAGATACGTACTATAAATCGTCCCATGTATTTTTAGTAAAGTCACCAAAAAAAGGTTTCTGATGACAACTTTTTGCGACTAAAAGAGGTCTTCGAAAACACACATACATATACATACATATATATATATATATATTTCTACATATATGATTCCACTAATTTTTCTTGAAAGACGAGAAGAAAATTCTCGTGTTACAAATTATTGTTGTTGAAATTAGATTATTGATACAACAATTAGAGATTTTGACAGGTTACACCATGAAATAACAAATTACATATATAACTGTTGTCTCAACTATTACTTAACAATGGTTCAACATCTACTAATGAAACAATAATTTAAAAAGTAGAACTTGCTGGATTAAAAACATCTCGAGGCTTGAATATTAGTTCCGTTCTCACATACTCAACCTCCTCAAAAGTGGAAGTAGAAGCAACGTTACCATGTTTTTGTGATGCTTCAATTCCCTCTAGCACCTTTGCAACTTCTCTCATTGTTGGCCTTTTCTCCCTATTTAAGTTCAAGCACCTCTCTGCTAGTTTAGCAATTGTCATGACATCTTCTTTCTTTCCCTTCATTACTTGTGGATCAAGAATATGAAACAAATCATTCTCCTGCATAGAAGAGATGAAATTTTGTGCCAAACCTTTATTGTCTCGTGACTTTGTTGAAGATATTGGCTGTTGCCCAGTTAAAAGCTCCACAAGGACTACTCCAAAACTATAAACATCACTTTTGTCAGTGACATTGCCATATTGTAAGCATACTGGATCTAAGTACCCAAAGGTCCCTTGTATTTTTGTGGTCACGTGAGTTTGATCAATGGAAAGTGATTTTGAAATCCCAAAATCTGTTACTTTTACTCTGTACTTATCGTCTAAGAGTATGTTTGCAGGTTTAATATCTCGGTGATATATAGGTGAGTAAGTTATCGAGTGCAAGTAAAAAAGAGCTCCTGCAACTTCCATAGCAATTTGTAAACGCATTTTCCATGTGAGCGAAAGCTCTTCAGTTTGACCATGAAGATATTGGGAAAGAGTTCCATTGGGGATGAATTCATAAACTAGTAATGGGACCTCAGTCTCCAAACAACATCCGAATAATTTAACCACATTCCTATGGTTAATTTGTGAAAGAATTGCAACCTCATTAATGAATTCTTCAGCATTACCTTCTTCAATTGCTATGGATTTCTTTACAGCAATGATTTTTCCATCTGTCAACATTCCTTTGTAAACAGTACCTTGACCTCCTTGACCCAGTATTCTATTCGCATTAAAATGATCAGTAGCGTTGTCTAACTCCTTTGAACTGAAAAATTTGCTTCTATCTACACTGCCGTCAAAAGAAGTTAATTTTTGTTGCAGAAGTAAACCACCATTTCGTTTGAAGTATTTCTCTTTAAGCTTGATATCCCTTCTCTTCTTTATTAAGATACGCGCCCACCATGCCCCAATCAATAGAAGCAAACAAAATAGCACTATGGCAATACCTGTGTATTCAATTTGGATCAGAAGCTGTATATGTTTTTGGCTATTTTCAACAACGTTCATAGCTCACTTGAGAGGGAACCAATGAAAGAACACAGCTGATACGGAGATGAAAATGGACAGTTGTTGTTTGATTACTTAATTTTATATATATATATATATATATATATATCCATCAATTTAATTAGTTTCCAGCCCCACCCTCGATCTTATCATAATGAATTATCAATAGTTCTATCTTGCTTTGGGTGAGACTGGTGGGTTGTTGATGAGGTTGGGGTTCTTATGATACAACTTTAGCCTTGGTCTAACCTACTGACATTGCTAGGTGTTTGACATGTGATCTATATATAGCTTTTAGTTTTTAAATAAAAAAAATATACATATTTTTTGTTGTGTTATATATATATCTATAATTTTATTAAACAAAAATATTGGTTTTAGTTTTAGTATTATGTGTATTTTATTTAATTACTTTTCAGAACTTAAAAATTATGTGTATCTTTAGTCCTCAAAAATTATTTTTGGATCAAAACAATCATAAAGCTTTTCTTTGTTTTGTTTTAAAGTAAAAATATACAAATTGAATACCATGGTCAATCAGGTCTATCTCGACAACATAATTTTTTGACATTCATTTCGTTTGAAGCTCATCAAATTGTGAATACTTTTATAATTTTGGAGCAGTTTTGATGTTGTCCTAAACTTTTTAAATATTTGAAACTTTTGTCCATGCATGGTAAGAGATAATTCAATAGAAACAGATTTTTGGATTAATAAGAGATGATTAAATAGAAACAGATTTTGGGATTAAAGATATGCTTTCTACGAAAAAAAACAAATAAAACTTTCTAAAATGTATCTTCTTTTGATCAGAAAACAAAGCAAATTATTTTCTGACAGAAACTAACGTAATTATTTTTCAAAAAGCAATTCTAAATGCTTGGAGAAAATACAATTAAATTAAGAAGAAAGTTACTAAAACCTCTTAGGTATACAAAACCACTTCAATACGTATAAATAATTTACCTTAATTTTAACTTCAAAGAGGTGAAATGTGACATTTACCTAAGATGATCGTGATAATTTTGGGTCGCGAGTAGCACTCATAGCTTCCTTCATAGTTTCGGCAATTCATATGCCCGCATATGTTCTTTTTCTTCTTGCATTCATCAATATCTGTATTCACACATATGGCAAATAGAATCAAAATATAACATATTAGTAATAGGAAAGTTATTAAGTAATTAAATCAACCATATATTAGTAATAAAAAAATTATTCAAATATAAAAGGGATAAGAATATTTTGGGTGGCAAATAAAGCCACCCATGTATTATTTATGTAGGATTGATATCTCTTATTCTCCTAATTTAAGAAAATAGTTTTTAATTAAAATTCTAGTGGCATGTAGAAAAAGTATAGTTGCTATAGAGAGTTTACTATTGGTTTTTTAATTTTTTTAATCTTAAAATTATTTTTCTTCTCCGAACTAATATTAGATTTAAATTTAGTATAAGATCATGAGTCTCTATTTATTGGTAACTTTAATTATATAATTTTGTATTTTTAAGTAATTACATATACCATATGTCAGTAATAAAAAAAATTATTCAAATATAAATGGGATAAGAATATTTTGGGTGGTAAATAAAGCTACCCATGTATTAATTAAGTAGGATTAACACATCTCATCCTCCTAATTTAAGAAAAGAAATTTCTAATTAAAATTCTACTAGCACGTGAAAATTGGGTAATCGTAATAGAGTGCTTTTTTTTTTTTTTTGGTAATTCTTTTATCTTTAAATTAATTATCTTCTTTGAACTAATATTAGATTTAAATTCAGTGTAAGATTAGGAGAATTTTCCAACATGAACAACTTGTATTTTTTGTTTCTGTTGACAGGCCCATAAAGATATTCCCTTGACATAATTTGTAGGTAAGTAAAAGTAAGACTTTTGCATGATTTATAGATAATATATAAAAAGAGCACATATACTTCTTTCAAGCAACAAATGAATAAAAGTTGATGGCGATGTGCTAATAATACTGTAAACATGAACTGACAAAGGAAGCCCAGAGATTTCTGTTAAGTAGTTCAACATAGTGTAAAATTAAATTATTGGATCAGTGATTGGAGTAGCTTACCTTGACATCCTCGGGAAACATAGGGATTTCCTTCATAGCCGCTGCTGCACTTACATTGATGAACTGAAGAATCTGCAAAAACATGACAACTAGAGGTACGAGAGAAATTACGACGCCGGTACTGATAATCCTGTATCCCCCAGTTCAATACCACAGGAACACTTGTGAAATTACCATTAGCAAAATTAGGCTTCCCTATGTTTCCAGTGAGCCACTTTTCTTGTACCAGAAAGGCACGCTTGCATTCCGTTTTTTTATCATCCTTTATGGTAAGCACAGATGTATTGAATACCTGAGGACTTGAAGGGATTCTGGTTTGGCAACATTTGGTTCCAAAGCATCCTGTGGTTTCGCTTGTTTCACTTTCGCCGTGAAGGCCACAGCTAGAGTAGCATCCAGCATAGGTTTCATCGTAACCTATAAGCGCGAAGTTGTCACAACCTAGGCCGGTGAGCACGTTTTCAGTTGGAGAGAAGAAAAAGGGGCTGCTCTTAAGGTTAGCACTTCCCAAAGATTCCACGTCGTTTGGACTCTGACAAGTGTTATATACTGGATGGCTTACAAGCACCGTGCTATTTTCCAATGAAATATTAAGCACTTGCAGCTTGACATTTCGGAGGAATGGCTTACCAGAGTTGCAGACTATTGCAAACCAAATGTCAAGGTAGCAACGATATCCGATTCCAAAAGGATATGGAATGTCAATGTTTCCGCAACTTCTTCGACAATCAGGCTTTACTACTGTTAGCGATGATAGCAAGATCATCAACTGGAACACCAACGGTAGAACCATTTTTTGATGTCTCTGCTCCGTTAACTTTTTTGGCTCTCTGCTTACTGAGAATATTGAGGTTAATTAAAGCTTACACTTCCTTTGAATCTTGATATAGATTCCATCTTTACGTGTAGACCAAGTTGATTAGGTCAAGATGGGGTATAAACAATAAATTAAGATTTTAAGTTATTTTAAGCTAATTCATATATATTCAACAATTAAGGAAAATAAAATGAAGTCAATGAAGTCTTTGCTGACTGACAAAAAAAGGTCCTTTTAAGCCAATGCAAGTCTTTAGGTAGTTAAAGTAAAGCAGCCAAAAGAAAAAGCGAAGTAGACTTTATGTGGATTCCATTATTTATTTATTTTTCTTTTTAAGATTGCTAGCCAAAAAGGGCGGACCACTTCAAGGCAATGAACATTTCATTTTGTTATTTTCCATTGCTCGTCTTGTCTGAATATATCGCTTAATGAAACACTACAAAAGCAGTAATGTGCTATTTAATTGACGAGGAGTCGAGGACGCATTGTTCCTGTCAGATAAATTAGATTAATTTTTTCTTTAAAAAAAAAAAGGGGGTTTACATTTAGTTTTGACTTTTGAGCAATGTTGGATATCCCACTTTTTTTTTATCCCAACCCATTTGATGAATGATACTCATAATGATTATTTTAATTTAGTGTTTATTCATTAATGACATATTATAAGTTGCGATACAAAAGATAAGATGCGTATATTACTTTCCTTAAAATTAAGTAAATTATATCCCTAAATGTATTATCTTTTTTTATTTTTTAATAGAGTTTATATTTATTTATCTCTAACCTACCTGAAGCTTTAATATTCACAAACACGTGCAACTTTTTGGTTTTTGGTTTATTTGTAGTGTTCTACCATGAACTAACGGTTGACTAACTTTTACCATTAATAAATATGTTTGACTGTATAAAAAATATTGAAAAATAAAATTATCTCTGAATAAATTCACTTTTTATTTTTCTTTTAAAATCAATTTTAAAAACTTTAAATAAATTAAAAATAAATTTAATGAGATCTCCACCGTCCATCTTTAGATGGACATGAAGATGGACGGTGAAAATTAATTTGAGAAAAAAAATTAAAAACCAAAGCTAAAAAAAAAAAGAATTTTAAAAATCTAAAAATAAAGATGAAAATTCATTTTTATCTTCATCTTATATTCAAACAAAATAAAATTGAAAAATAAAAGTTAAAAAAAAAAAAAAAAAGAGTCTGGGTTGAAAAAAATTTTTAAAAAAAATTAAAATTAAAGAAAAAATTGAAGCTAAATCAAAACAAAACAATTTAAAAAAAAAAAAAATGAGAGATCTGGGTTGAAGCCAGATCTTCAAATTTTGATTCAACATAGATCTTTCATTTTTTTTCTTTAAATTATTTTGTTTTGATTCAACTTTTTTTTTTTTTTTTAATTTTGATTTGCTTTTTTAATTTTGTTCAACCCAAATTTTTTTTTTCTTTTTCAGTTTTGTTTTGTTTGAAGATAAAGATGAATCTTCATATTCTATTTTTAGATTTTTTTTTTAATTTTTTTTTTTTTACTTTTGTTTTTTAAATTTTGTTCTTAAATTAATCTTCATCGTCCATCTGGTGGAGATCTTATTAAATTTATTTTTAATTTATTGAAAATTTTTAAAATTTATTTTTAAAAAAATAAATAAAATGAATTTATTCAGAAATAATTTCGTCTTTCAATAATTTTTACACAGTCAAATATATACACTATCAATCAAAGTCAGTCAATTATTAGTCCAAGGGAGGATGTTACAAATAAACTAAAAAATTATATACACCTATAAATATTAAAGTTCTAGATAGATTAGAGATAATTCTCCCATATATATATTCATTGTCGACATAAATATATATATATATATTTATGTCGACAATGAATATATATATATATATATATATTCATTCATTGTTTGCATAAACATAAATCTACATTATCGACACTATGGCACGCCATTGAGATGACAAATTATTGTATTTGATCAAATGTTTTTAAAGACCTTACACAAAGTTATTTATCTTAAGTGTTTGTTATTACCGGACTCAAAAGTTTAAACTAATAAGAAAAAACTCAACTATAGTATTTAAGATTTAAGGTTAACACGTGACACACACTCTTATGTGTAATATGGACAGATGACAAATATTGGACACATGTGTACACACCCCCTAAATCTATATTGTTGACACTATGATATGCCATTGAGATAACAAATTATTGTATCTGATCGAATGTTTTTAAAGACCTTACACAAAGTTATTTATTTTATGTGATAGTTACTATCAGATCCAAAAATTTAAGTTAATAAGAAATGACTCAACTATAGTATTTAAAATTTGAGGTTGACACATCACACGCCCTTTCACGTGTAATGTGAACAAATAACAAATGTTAGACACATGCTAAACGTCACCTACCTTTATAACACATGTAACAAGAATTCAAGATAAAGAGGAGAGTGAAGATTTAAACCAGAAACCTCAAAACTTTGATATTATATTAGTTATCACCAAACCCATAAATTTAAACTGATAGAAAATGACCTAACTATAACATTTAAAATTTGAGGTTGACATGTGACATCATAGATGAATGTTGTTAACATTTATTCTAAAATTATAGAAACAAAAGTATAGAACCTGTTATTCAAAAAAAAAAGTACCAAACCTGATAAAATTAATTTAATAATAATTGGCCTTTTTTTAAAGAGTGAATTGCACAATACCACCCTGAGGTTTGTCTAAAAACAGAGGGAAACACATTTACCCTTTTATTACTCAAACTCCCCACACCGTTAGTTGACTTCCGTCAACTTTAACGGTTGACCAGAATTTTTGAGTAAAGGTCTAAAATACCCTCAACAATGTGAAGTTACCCAATTACCCATGAATAAGACAAAACAATTGAAAAAAAAAAGGCTTAAAAAATAAAAAAATTTCCAGACAGTGGAGATCCATCACCTATTCACCACCCAATTCATCACCGAGTTCATCGCCCACCCAGTTCATCTTCCACAACGTCCATCGCCTAGTTCATCGACATCCTTTAATCATCATCCATCCATCATCCTTAACATTAACCTATCATCATCCTCACCATCATCAACATAACAAAGAAGATTGAGAAAGAAAAAAAGATTTAGATGAACCTAGATGTCCCAAAGCTGAGGCGATTAGATGAACCCAGGTGGTCCAGGAGTCCGCCGCTTGCCGTCCACAACATCACCACCTCCATCGTCGGCCAACGACTCCAACAACCATTCGCACGATCGCCCCTCCCCCCCTCCCCCCCCCCCCCCCTTCCCTCTCTCCTCTATGTTCTTTGATAAATCACCACATCTTCTGCTCCTCTGCATCAAAAACAAATTAATCAAAAGTCAAAACAAAACCCAAAAGTCCATTAATGTTGCTCCATCAAGCTACCTTCATACTCCACACTCTTCTCCAAAAACAAGTTAATCAAAACAAAACCCTAAATCAAATCAAAACAAAATTAATCATCATCCATCCTTCATCAAACACTGATCATCTTCGAACGAACCCGCGAGAGAGACCCAGATTTCTGGGTTTCCATCGTGCGACGAAGACCCAGAAATCTGGACCTTCCTCGTGGTGACAGAGTTGGAGGAGATGCTTGTTCGCTCTGCAACAGTAGAGTTGGAGAGACGAGGAGAGTAGGGAGAGAAGGAGAAGCAGAAGGAGAGAGATAGATCGGACGAGGAAGAAGGAGAAGGAGGAACGGTAACAAAGTTCGATCTGTGATGCACCTGGACACCGTTCGTGAAGGCAGCGCCGGCAATGAGGAAAATGGTGAGAGTGAGTGGTGAGAGAAGAAAGAGACAATGGTGAAGGAATGAGAGAGAGATATATACCATTCGTGAAGGCGGTGCCGGCAATGAGGAAAATGGTGAGCGTGAGTAGTGAGAGAAGAGAGAGACGGAGGTGAAGGAATGAGAGAGACAGGGGTGAAGAAGAAGATGATGATGACTTGGGGGGGTAATGGATCAAAATGCCCTTCACTCAGTTAACATTGACAAAAGTCAACGTTAGATGTGGGGGTTTGGTGTAATAAAATGATAAATATGTTTCCCTTTGTTTTTAGGCAAACCTGAGGGAGACTTTGTGCAATTACTTCTTTTTTAAAAGCTTAGCACTTGAACCCTACCCAATCCCACTCACCACCAAATATTAAACACCAGCCTTGGAGGGGGCCTCGGGAGACCGATCCTAAAACTCTTAATTTCACAAAAGTTCTAATTAATTAATCAGGCTATCTTCTCCATACAAGAATTTGTGTATTCATTTGTCTTCAGTATTTTTTTTTTTCAAGGCTAAAACCTAAATAGGCAAAGGATATCCTCTAGAGAAAATTTATGGGTTTCATCTCTCTCTCTCTCTCTCTCTCTCTCTCTCTCTCTCTCTCTCTCTCTCTCTCTATATATATATATATATATATATATAAAACCAAAACACTAAAGTATCAAGGAATTTGAAAAGTGACACTAAACTATTGAATGAGTTTTAATAGAACTAAAATACTGTTAAACTTTTTTAAATACAAAACTATCATGTTTGTGTGGTGGTTCACATGACAGTTCATGTAAACTACATTACTTCGAGCAAATTATCTACGCGAACTATGTTAGTTTGTATGAATTGTCTCAAGTTTCTCATTCGAGTGAGTCCCAAAAAATTATGAAATCTTTAATTAAAATCTTTGGAAAGGAAAAATTCAAAATTCAAAATCAAAAATTAAAAAAAAAATTAAAGTTGCAAAAAAATAAAATAAAATAAAATAATAGAAGATCTTGATTCAACTCAAATTGTTAAAGTTTGAAGATCTGGTTCAACCCAAATCTTCAAAATTTGAGTAACTAAGTTAAACCCATACCTTCACAAACCAAAAATGTCTCTTCTTTGAGTAAAAAATATTCACAAAAAAAAAGAAAGAAAGAAAGTCTCTTCACAAACCATAAAATAATAATAATAATAATAATAGTAAATTCCCTTCTTCTTCCTCACTCTTCGACTTCACTTCCCTCCTTTGTCTAATAAACCCCACTCGTCTCCATTTTTTTCCATCTTCAACTTCTTTTATCTTCCCAAACAAAAAAAGAATCCACACCATGTCCTTTTCTTCATCAACCTCATCATGGTCACCATCTCCATCTACTGTAACAAACCCAAAAGATGAAAAAAATCCCAAAAACCTCAAACCCTCAAAAGCTCTCACAAGTCCTAAAAACCACAACCAAAACAAACATTCATTCACCAACTATGCTCGCGGCATTTGCAGCCTCGATCGGACCAACCAGTCTAACCCATTTCGCTAATATGTTGCTTCTCCTCTGCTTTCTCTTGTGCATCTCTGCACAGACAATCAAAACCAAAATCCATTATCATCTTCTTCAAGCGATGCTTCCATGCATGCTTCTATTTTTAAGTCTTTGCCTCCTCCTGTACCCATCTTGGTATCATCGATTTCTCAGCTCTTTTATGACTCTCTAGCTCTATCTACCTAGAAAACAATTGTCATTATTAATGGAGCATGGCAATGGAGCTTGATGCTCCATTAGGCTCCATTGTTGATGGAGATTGGCAATTGGAGTGCTCCATTGCTGCTCCATCGGTGATGAAGCTTGATTTGTCTATTAATATATTTTTGATTGACTTTTCCATTAATTTTTCAAAATTTTCTATTAATTCATTTTTTATTTACATAATTTAATTTCTCAAATTTTTTGGCTTTGACACATGCCATTTAATGTTTAAAGACAAATATACCCCTATCACCGATAATTTTAACTAACAATTGACTAATGTGATGAGTTTCTTGATAATTTGGGGATTACAGAATCATAAACAATTTATGTTAAAAATCAAAGTTAACTAGAAAGTTAGGGACAAAATTGAAGATTCCCCTTTATTCAATAAAAATGTTAAGAAAAATTGTTTAAGGAAACAAAACATATGAAGCATTGAAACCCCATTCAATCCAATGAAAAATAATGAAAAATCCAATCTTGACTTTTCTACCAAGTTTTTCTGTCGTAAATAGAAGATATGAATTTGTAGAATAATTTCAAACATAGACATCAGTGCATATTTGTTTGTGTGAAAATGTTTCAATAACCAAACCGGACCACCAAGGAATTAATTATTGTGCAAATCAAGATGGAAATGTACTTTATATCTTTAAATCACTGAGGAATTAATTTGGTATTAACTTCTACTCGTGCAAAATTTTGTAAACACATACTAACTATTAAAGAAGTAAATTTTAATTTTCTTTATACGTAGAAAATGTTGTAAAAAAAAATATTATTTCACTAAGGATTTGCTTATTAAAAACATATATTTTTATAATTTCAAATATAGATGATAATTAGATTAGAATTACATAGTTATCATCTCGACAGTGTATATAAATTTTATTTATATCTTAATTACTTGTAAATATATTAATTTATCATCAAAAGTAATTCATTTGATGTATTATTAGTTGGTGATGGAGTGCTCCATTGCCGCTCCATCGGCGATGGAGCTTGATTTTTCTATTATTTTATTTTTGATATTTTTTTATTAAAGTTTCAAAATTTTCTACTAATTCATTTTTATTTATATATTTTAATTTATCAAATTTTTTGGTGTTGACACTGTCGTATAATGTTTAAAGATAAAAATTCTCCTACCACCATTAATTTTGACTAACTGTTGACATATATCAAGGACAAATGTGATGAGTCTGTTGCTAATTTAGAGATTACGGGATCATAAATCAATTTATATTGAAAAAATCGAAGTTAACTAGAAAGTTAGGGATGAAATTGAAATTGCCCTTTATTCAATAAAAATATTAAAAAAAAATGTTTAAGGAAACAATATAGATGAAGCATCGAAATCCCATTCAATCTAATGACAAGTAACGAAAATTCCAATCTTGATTTTTCTACCAAGTTTTTTAGTCATAAATATAAGATATCAATTTGTGGAAAAACATCAAACATAGACATCAACTGATATTTATTCGTAAGGAAATATTCCAATAGCCAAACCGGACCACAGAAGAATTAATTATTGTGCAAATCAAGATGGAAATGTACTTTATATGTTTAAACCATCAAGAAATTAATTTGGTATTAACATTTACTTGTCCAATTTAGTAAACATGTAGTAACTATTAAAGAAGAAAATTTTATATTTATTTATGCATAAAAAATTTTGTAAAAAAAATTTTACTTCACTAAGGATTTGATTATTAAAAACATATATTTTTATAGTTTAAAATATCTATTATAATTACATATCTATTATGGCTACAATGTATACACACTCTATTTATATTGTAAGTACTTATAAATATATTAATTTATTATAAAAAGTAATTCATTTGATGTATTATTACTTGGCGATGGACTGCTACCTAGCCGCTCCATCAGTGATGAAGCTTGATTTTTCTATTAATTTAATTTTGATTTATTTTTTATTAATTTTTGAGATGTTTCTATCAATTCATTTTTTATCTATACATTTTAATTTCTCAAATTTTTTGGTCTTGACACATGACGTATAATGTTTAGAGACAAAAATACTTCTACCACCATTAGTTTTGACTAATAGTTGACTCAAGGACAAATGTAATGAGTTTCTTGATAATTTAGGGACTAAGGGATCATAAACCCATTTATGTATAATAAATCGAAGTTAACTAGAAAGTTAGGGATGAATTCAAATTTGCCCTTTATTAAATAAGAATGTTAAGAAAAATTGTTTGAGGAAACAAAACGGATGAAGCATTGAAATCCCATTCAATCCAATGAAAAATAATGAAAAATCCAATCTTGACTTTTCTACTAAGTTCTTCTATCATAAATACAAGATATCAACTTGTGGAAAAATATCAAACATAGACATCAGCTGATATTTACTTGTGTGGAAAAATTCCAATAGCCAAGCTGGACCACAGAGGAATTAATTATTGTGCAAATGAAGATGAAAATGTACTTTATATCTATAAACCACCAAGGAATTAATTTGGTATTAACTTCTACATGTGCAAAATTTTGTAAACATGTACTAATTATTAAAGAAATAAATTTTATATTTCTTTATGCGTAGAAAATGTTGTAAAATAAATTATTATTTCACTGAAAATTTGATTATTAAAAACATATATTTTGTAGTTTCAAATATATATATTATCACTACAAAAAATGTGAAAATTAGATACTATATATTTGGAGTCGAATAGATCTTTGGTCTCTAAATAACGCTTTTGGCAACAAATTCTATCATGCGTCTCTGTATATATGAATTTGTGTTTTATGGCAGGATTTTTGACTTAGGAGACCTTTTGAGACGATATAATTCGTCTCTGAATGAAGTAATCTACTACCATACCTATTTAGTATCCAAATGTTGGTTACATTTTAAGTCCAATTCATTTTTTGTCTTTCATTGAAGCTTTTAGCAATGAATTTTAGTAGTCGTCTCCATAGATATGGATTTAAAATTTTGCCATTAGCTTGGGGGAATATTTAGAGACGATAGAGTGTCTCTAAATCATGTTTTCTACTACGATATGATATGTCGTCTCTAAATACTAGTTACCTTTTGAGTCTAAATTAAATTTAGTCTCCAAAGAAAGTTTTTGGTGATGCAATTTGATGTTTGTCTCCATATATGTAAATTTTCATTTGCTTGAGGCATTGGAGACTATACATTTCGTCTCAGTAGCAAGCATTCTACTACGAAGGAAATTTGGCAGCCAAATATTGTTTTATTGTTGGCGCCCAACCCACCCAAAATATTCCATCAATTTTGGATTTACTTAGATAAATATTTGAATTAAAATATAAATAATGACATTGCTTTCATTTTCTTCGTTGAACCGCCGCACCGCGTCCCTCACATTCTCCACTGCAGTTCGACCCATCTTCTTCCTTTGCACTGTCGGACCAGTTACGCCATTCTTCTTCTTCATCTTCTTCTTCCTGTTCTTCTTCTCCGCACCTCGTGCGTTCAGGTCTACCGTTCTTTTCTTCTTCTTTTTCTTTTATTTTTCTTCTCATTTTTTCTTCCGTTTATTCTGTTCAGGTCTGTCACCGTCTGCCGTTCAGATCTGTTGCCGTCCGCCATTCAGATCTACCGCCATTCACTACAGGTCTGCCGTTCTTTTCTTCTTCTTCTCATTTTTTCTTCTTTTTCTTCCGTTCAAGTCTGCTACTGTCTGTCGTTCAGATCTGTCGCTGTTCGCCATTCAGATCTGCCGCTGTTCACTACAGGTCTGCCGTGCTTGATTTTATTTTGTTTTAGGAAGCTTGATTTTATTGTTATTGTTCTTGAAATGTCATTATGTTGTTATTGTTATTGTTATTGTTCTTGAAATGTCATTGTGTTGTTATTGTTGTTATTGTTCTTGGACATGGTTGTTTGTTGTCTTGTGTTTGGATGTTGTGTGATGGGCTTGATTTTATTTATTTTAATGGAAGTTTGATTTTATTTTTACTGGTCTCTGCAGTATGCCAGGTTCTGCTTTTTTCCTGACTTGGAGTGGGGGATTTTTTTTTCTTTCAGATTCTTCTTTATATGTTTGATTTTCTTTATGAAACGATTTTTTTTTAGTAATTGTGAAAATTGTGTATGCCTCTGAAATTTGCTAGTGTTGGCTAGAATTGTAGCTATAGAAGAGTTGAATGTGCTAACTTTCTCACGCTTGGATTAAAGAAAAGGTCAGATGTGCTTGGTGTTTACCCATACCTTTGTGTGAATGATGACATGATTGATATGGTTTCACTTTTATGGTTATTGGTGAGGTGGTTGTGGTTGTTTTTGTTTTTTTTTCTATCAATTCAGGTTTTGTGGGGTATATATAAGTTTTTCGTTAAGTTAAACATTATTGTTTAACTTTTAGGGGTGAATGGAGAAGTAAGGCCTTTGCTTTTCAACTAAGAGTTCTGAAGTTTAAACTTTGGAACCACCTAGGTGTGATATCATGTCCCATGAATTTGTTGATTACCAAGGTTTGGTTCTGGGGAGTGAACTTATGGGTTCTCAGGACAGTGTTAATTATTCTAAAATATTTGATCTTAATCAAAATCACCTTACTCATAAAGAAATATGGAAGATATCATGGTTACATTTGGTGGTATTTGGATTTTTTTTCCTCTTTTTCATTCTTTTTGAATGGCCGTGCTCGAATATTTGCATCATATCTTGACAAAACCAAGTTTGATGTTGCATTTTGTGTTGTACATTCATTGTTATTCTTCAATCCAATGTTTTCTATGACTTAAAATTTCAGCATGTTTCTGTATTGTAGCACTTGGATGATTATTATTGTCCCGACTGGCATGACAGCATACCTTTATCCCTACTCTCATGGAGCAGTATCATTGGCAGCATCACAACCAGTGTAATATCTGCCTGTTCCTTGATTTTCTCCTACCTTTGTTGTCCTCGAATTTTAACTGCTTGTTTTTTACCATAGTTGGCTTTCAACCTGTTTAATATCTGAACTTTTAATTAGAAGTGGTAATGTTCTGTAGCAGTTGCTCACTTATTTTTTAATCAACACATTTTACACATCTATACCTTCACAGGTTACTTGATAAATTGTTATGAGTTCTTCATGTGTTGAATACAGGTACTCTTGTATATTGCTGTCACTGTTGTCCTGATATTCTCTTTTGATATCTTTTATTTCTCATCTCGTTACGTATTAAATTGTTCTGAGTTTCTACTGTAGCCTCACTCTTGCAGCTTTTTTTCTTTTTTTAAGGCAGAGACATTCTTTTAAGTAAAAATAAGAAATCACATGCTATCTTTTATTCTTGATTAAAAAATTACCTTTGACAACTGCATTTTAAGAAGCTTTGGTCATTTGGTTAAGCGCTAGTTTCTTATTAGATGATGTTCTTTTGAAGTTCTTTGACATTAGTAAATTGAAGCTTGTCATTGTTTATCCAATGCAATGGATCTTTGTTGTGTAACAGGCAATTACATTTGCTGACTTTTTTGTGGTTGATATTGTAGCCTCCACGGCAAAGGTATGAACCTAGAGCCTGGTTTAGCTATTTACTAAAAAAACCACCACTTGTTTCAATCAATCTGATAACAAATTGTATCATTTTGGGGACACTTGTTTGAAGAATTTTATTCATGTCTTGTATTATCAGGAAAATTTCAAATTTCTTGTTAACTACATATTAGAGAATACTTATTATTCTATTCTCATCCTAAATGCCTTAATTGAGTGTAAGTTGTAGTCTTTAAATTTTGTCATATACTTTGGCTAAGCTAATTGTTAACACTATGCACTTATTAGGCAGCTTGGAATTTATAATAATATATATAGAATTTTTATCCTATATGACTTTTCGGGGTATTGGACTGATAGTAATGAAGGTAAGGGGAGTGATGTTCAGGACTTCAAACAAGCTGCCGAGGCTTGCTTACCAATCATAATTACAGGAACGACCGAGATCAGGATCAATACTTATCCTCAAGGATGCTTATTGAATATAGATTTGAAGTTCATGATCAAGTTCTCAACTTGATAGTTTGAGTAGATTTTATTATGTAACTTTCTTGCAACCTCGTAGTTATTTCTTAATTGTCACCTTTTGTGAATTGTTATAGACATTATATGGAATATAACTATGTTTGATAATATGGTGTAGAATTTTCTTTTCTGTACTTCATGGTGATTATTCTACTATATTATTGTGTTCCATCTTGATCATTTGTAGATGAGTAATATTTCTTTTAGCAATATGAATGTAAACTATAAATATCTTATTTTAATATATTTAATTCTCTGTTGTTATCAAAACTAAAACATTAAACAAATTAATTAATGTTAAAAGAAACACATCAATAAATATCTAAACTAATCATTGACCATAAAGAACTTCATCATTAACTACTAATATTTCATCACTAGATGATATATCAAAATAATGGTTTTGGAAACCAAGCATTTGTCTAACAATAGTCAAAGAAATAAAAAGAATTTGCCTACCAAGAGTTTAGTCTCAAAATAATACCTATAAATATTAGTTTTACTTATTGGAGACGAAAATGTTGGTAGCTAAATAGATGTGTATGTGACTTGTGTTTTGAAAGACACCATTTGTAGACTACTTTTGTTGTCTCCGAATAGCATACCCAATCTTTTTGATAAAAATTAGAGACGATAATGTTAGTAGCGAAATATGTATATCTATTGCGTTTCGAAACACACTATCAAAGATCATTGTTTTTCGTCTCCAAATAGTATGCCTAACTTCTTTGGTCAAAAATTAGGGACAAATTTTTAGTGAATCAGCTACTAACTTGTTGGTCACGTATTGTCGACATTTGGAGACGACAATAATATGGTCTCAGTAGCTATTCTGGGACGGACATTTAGCTATCGGTGGGCGACCAATTTAATGTGGTCGCGAAAGATTTTTTGAGTCGAAACTAATTGATTTGGAGACTAATTAGCTTCGTCTTAGAATATCACTTTTTTTGTATTGTATAATTAGATTATAAGTACATATTTATTATCGCTACAACATCTATACACTATATTTATATCATAATTATTTAAAAATATATTAATTTATTCTCAAAGCAATTCATTTGATGCATTATTAGTTGCTGATTGAGTGTTCCATTGCCACTCCATCGACGATGGAGCTTGATTTTTCTATTAATTTATTTTTATTTATTTTTCAATTAATTTTTCAAAAATTTCTATAAATTCTTTTTTATTTATATATTATAATTTCTCCTTTTTTTTTTTTGTGTGTTAACAGATGCGGTATAATGTTTAAAGACAAAAGTACTCCTACCACTATTAACTTTGACTAACTATTGACTTATGTCAAGGACAAACGCGATGAATCTCTTGATAATTTAGGGATTATGGGATCATAAACCAATATATATTTAAAAAAATCGAAGTTAACTAGAAAGTTAGAGATGAAATTGAAATTCACCCTTTATTCAATAAAAATATTAAGAAAAATTGTTTAAGTAAACAAAACAAATGAAGCATCGAAATCCCATTCAATCCAATGAAAATTCCAATCTTGACTTTTTTACCAACTTTTTATGTCATAAATATAAGATATCAATTTGTAGAAAAACATCAAACATAGGCATCAACTGATATTTATTCTTGTGGAAATATTCCAATAACCAAATTGGACCACCGAGGAATTAATTATTGTGCAAATCAAGATGGAAGTGTACTTTATATGTTTAAACCACCAAGAAATTAATTTGGTATTAACATTTACTTGTCCAATTTTGTAAACATGTACTAACTATTAAAGAAGAAAATTTTATATTTATTTATGGGGGAAATTACCCACAGCCTACCTGCAAATTTCATATTTACAGGCATATATAACTTTTTAATTTTTTTACAATGACCTCCCCTGACTAACGGATTGACTGAATTTGACCGTTAAATAATCTTTTTGACCTTTTAAAAGGTGTTAAAAGATGAAATTAACAGGGTTCAAAGGGTTCGAATCCTGTTCGAACCCAGTTCTGGGTTCCAAGGATTCGAACCCAGATTTGGGTTCGAAGGCTTCGAGCCCAGTCCTTCGAACCCAGTTCTGGGTTCGATTAGAAGAAGAAGAAGCAGAAGAAGAATAAGCAGAAGAAGAAGAAGAGAGAAGAGAGAGACAGTGACTAGTTAGAAGAAGAAGAAGATGAAGAAGAAGAGAGAAAGGAGAGAGACGATGAAAAATAGAGAGAGAAATGAGAGAGATGTGTTTTTATTTTAAATCATTTTTTAAATTTATTTTTTTTTCTCAAACTAATCTCTACCATCCATCTTTAGATGCACCATCCATCTTTAGATGGATGGTGGAGATCTAATTAAAAAATATTTTAATTAAATTTTTAATTTTTTTTAAAATTAATCTCTATTGTCCATTTTCAAATGGACGGTAGAGATCTGATTAAATTTATTTTTAATTTATTTAAAGTTTTTAAAATTTATTTTAAAAGAAAATTAAAAAAAATAAATTTGTTGAGGGGTAATTTCGTCTTTTAACACCTTTTAAACGGTCAAAGAGATTATTTAACGGTCAAATCCAGTCAATCCGTTAGTCAGGGGAGGTCATTGTAAAAAATTTAAAAAGTTATATACGCCTGTAAATATGAAATTTACAGGTAGGCTGTGGGTAATTTCCCCTTTATTTATGCATAGGAAATGTTGTAAAAAAAATATTATTTCACTGAGGATTTGATTATTAAAAACATACATTTTTATAGTTTAAAATATCTATTATAATTAGATTATAATTACATATCTATTATTGCTACAATGTATACACACTCTATTTATATCGTAAGTACTTTATAAATATATTAATTTATTATAAAAAGTAATTCATTTGATGTATTATTAGTTGGCGATGGACTGCTATCTAGCCGCTTCATCAATGATGGAGCTTGATTTTTCTATTAATTTAATTTTGATTTATTTTCTATTATTTTTGAGATGTTTCTATCAATTCATTTTTTATTTATACATTTTAATTTCTCAAATTTTTTGGTCTTGACACATGGTGTATATATAATGTTTAGAGACAAAAATACTCCCACCACTGTTAGTTTTGACTAATAGTTGACTAAAGTCAAGGACAAATGTGATGAGTTTCTTGATAATTTAGGGATTAAGGGATTATAAACCAATTTATGTTTAACAAATCGAAGTTAACTAGAAAGTTAGGGATGAAATTCAAATTTGCCCTTTATTAAATAAGAATGTTAAGAAAAATTGTTTGAGGAAACAAAACGGATGAAGCATCGAAATCCCATTCAATCCAACGAAAAATAATGAAAAATCCAATCTTGACTTTTCTACTAAGTTCTTCTATCATAAATACAAGATATCAACTTGTGGAAAAATATCAAACATAGACATCAGCTGATATTTATTTGTGTGGAAAAATTCCAATAGCCAAAATGGACCACAGAGGAATTAATTATTGTGCAAATGAAGATGAAAATGTACTTTATAGCTATAAACCATCTAGGAATTAATTTGGTATTAACTTCTACTTGTGCAAAATTTTGTAAACATATACTAATTATTAAAGAAATAAATTTTATATCTCTTTATGCGCAGAAAATGTTGTAAAATAAATTATTATTTCACTGAAAATTTGATTATTAAAAACATATATTTTGTAGTTTCAAATATATATATATATATTATAATTAGATTAAAATTACATATTTATTATCGCCACAATGTCTATGCACTATATTTATATCATAATTATTTAAAAATATATTAATTTATTCTCAAAGTAATTATTAGTTGCTGATTGAGTGTTCCATTGCCACTCCATCGACGATGGAGCTTGATTTTTCTATTAATTTATTTTTGATTTATTTTTCTATTAATTTTTCAAAAATTTCTATGAATTCTTTTTTATTTATGTATTATAATTTTTCCTTTTTTTGTGTGTTAACAGATGCAGTATAATGTTTAAAGACAAAAATACTCTTATCACCGTTAACTTTGACTAACTATTGACTTATGTCAAGGACAAAGGCGATGAGTCTCTTGATAATTTAGGTATTATAGGATTATAAACCAATATATGTTTAAAAAATCGAAGTTAACTAGAAAGTTAGGGATGAAAGTGAAATTTACCCTTTATTCAATAAAAATTGTTTAAGTAAACAAACCAAATGAAGCATCGAAATCAAAGTTAACTAGAAAGTTAGGGATGAAATTGAAATTCGCCCTTTATTAAATAAAAATGTTAAGAAAAATTGTTTAAGTAAACAAACCAAATGAGGCATCGAAACCCCATTCAATCCAATCTTGACTTTTCTACCAAGTTTTTCTGTCATAAATATAAGATATCAACTTGTGGAAAAACATCAAACATAGGCATCAACTGATATTTATTCTTTTGGAAATATTCCAATAGCCAAACTGGACCATCGAGGAATTAATTATTGTGCAAATCAATATGGAAATGTACTTTATATATCTTTAAACCACCGTGGAATTATTTTGGTATTTACTTCTACGTGTACAAAATTTTATAAACATGTTCTAACTATTAAAGAAGTAAATTTTAAATTTCTTTATGTGTAGAAATGCTGTATAAAAAATTATTTCACTAAGGATTTGATTATCAAAAACATATATTTTTATAGTTCCAAATATCTATTATAATTACATTACAATTACATATTTATTACCACAATAGTATAAATAAACTCTATTTATATCATAATTACTTATAAATATATTAATTTTTTTTTTCATCAAAAGTAATTCATTTGATGTATTATTAGTTGGTGATGGAGAGCTCGGATCCATTGTTCCTCCATTGGTGATGGAGCTTGATTTTTCTATTAATTTATTTTTTATTTATTTTTCTATTAATTCATTTTTATCTATATATTTTAATTTCTCAAGTTTTTTGGTATTGACACATGCAATATAATGTTTAAAGATAAAAATATTCCTGCCATCGTTAATCTTGGCTAACTGTTGATCTACGTCAAGGACAAAAGTGATGAGTCTCTTGATTTATTTAGGGATTACGGGATTATAAACTAATTTATGTTTAAAAAATTGAAGTTAACTAGAAATAGGGATGAAATTGAAATTTGCCTTTTATTCGATAAACATGTTAAAGAAAACTTTTGAAGGAAACAAAACAGATGAAGTCATTGAAATCCCATTCAATCCAATGAAAAATAATGAAAATTCCAAGCTTGACATTTCTACCAAGTTTTCCTGTCATAAATATAAGATATTAATTTGTAGAAAAACATCAAACATGGACATCAACTGATATTTATTTGTGTGGAAATATTCCAATAGCCAAACTTAATTATTGTGCAAATCAAGATGTAAATGAACTTTAGAAGTTTAAACCACAAAGAAATTAATTTGGTATTAACTTTCACTCGTCCAAAATTTTGTAAACATGTACTAACTATTAAAGAAGTAAATTTTATGTTTCTTGATGAGTAGCAAATGTTGTGAAAAAAAATTATTTCACTAAGGATTTGATTATTAAAAACATATATTTTTATAGCTTCAAATATCTATTATAAATAGATTATAATTACATATTTATTATTGTTATAGTATATATATCTCTATTTACATCGTAACTACTTATAAATATTTTAATTATTATTAAAAGTAATTAATTTGATGTATTATTAGTTGGCGATGGACTGCTACCTTGCCGCTCCATTGGCAATGGAGCTTGATTTTTCTATTAATTTAATTTTGATTACTTTTCTATTCATTTTTCAGATGTTTCTATTAATTCATTTTTTATTTATATATTTTAATTTCTCAATTTTTTTGGTGTTGACACATTGTGTTTAATGTTTTAGAGACAAAGATACTCCTACAGCTGTTTGTTTTGACTTAAAATTGACTAACGTCAAGGACTAATCATTTAGGGATTACGGGATCATAAATCAATTTATGTTTAACAAATCGAAGTTAACTAGAAAGTTAGGGATGAATTTCAAATTTGCCCTTTATTAAATAAAAATGTTAAGAAAAATTGTTTAAGGAAACAGAATAGATGAAGCATCCAAATTTCATTCAATCCAATGAAAAATAATGAAAAATCCGATCTTGACTTTTCTACCAATTTCTTCTATCATAAATACAAGATATCAACTTGTGGAAAAATATCAAACATAGACATCAACTGATATTTATTTGTGTGGAAATATTTCAATTGCCAAACCAGACCACCGAGGAATTAATTACTATGCAAATCAAGATAAAATTGTACTTTATAGCTATAAACCACTAGGAATTAATTTGGTATTAACTTTTACTTGTGCAAAATTTTGTAAACATGTACTAACTATTATAGAAGTAAATTTTATGCACAGAGAAATTTGGGGGTTGTGATTGTTAAACTAAAGAAAGTAATAGAATGATACAGTATAAATATTGATTTTGATTTCTGGACATCCTTTTTCTTTCTTTTTTTTTTTTTTTTTCTAGGAGCACCTTATGAAAAAAAAAAAATAAAAGCAATTTTATATTAAAAATTTTAACTACCTGAATTCTTAGATTTGTTCACCATAAATTTTCATACCCTACAGAAGCTAGTAATGATACTTGAGAATGCAGAATTGCTTAGGACCCTCTTTTTTTAATTTTTCTTTTTTTTTTTTTATTATTATTTTTTTATTTTCAGTTTTCATTTTAATTTATGATTGACTTATATTATATTATAAATATTTTTAGTGACTATAAGAGTAGTTTTAGTTTAAAATAATATTAAATTTTAAAATTAATAAAACTGCGGGGTGTACAAACAGATTATGAGGGGTGTAAACATCCGGGACTCCATGAGCCCAGAGGATCAAGTCAAATACAAACTAAAAAACTAGTATGGCCGAAGCACTGTTTTGCATCAATAGAGAAAAACACATGCAGTGACAAGTACATGTTATCACAATTTTGCATCAATAGAGAAAAACAAAACTATACAGATTATTGTAATACACGATTGCATTAAAAGGAATGTTACAAGTCTACGCATCTTAAGTGCTTGATTTACCCACAGGCCAAACTCACCGAATGCTACAGTGAGTTGGGATTCACCTTTAGATATTTTAAAATTCATCGATTAAAAGCGATTGTATTTTGAAAATTTAGTGAAACCAGCTTTTAAACTGATGAATTAACGTTTTAGCAAATAATTAACACTAAGAAGAAAAAGTTCAAGCCAATGAAAATGATGAGAATAGCCAGCCATGAGGCGCTAACATGTACGCTCCTACAATAAAAGCAATATCCATTGCTCCCATGGCAAAATGGGTGAAGTAGAAAGCATACCAGAACATGAAAACATACTTTCGAAATGTCTCCAATGACATTACGAAGTGGATAAAGATAGCTGAAACTGAGAGAACCATGGCTACAGCCTACAACATTTAATATAATAAATGCTGTAAAAGTTTAGTTTCTTTTTAGGATGGCAGTGCTTAGACCTGAGCCATCTTGGATGTACCCACCAGGCAAAGTGAAAGCTGGTGCGATGGTTACTGTTTCTATTGTTGCAGCCACTACCAAATGTGACTCTCTTTCTCTCTCAATCTCAGCCAGCTCTTCATTATACTATGAGATTTCTGTGATAGCAGCACTAAACCATATCTATATGGTTCATGAAAGACAATTCTTCGATTTCTTGCCGTATGTAAATAAGATAATAAGAAGTAATGCAACATGAATAAAAAAGCTTAGTAAGAGATTTTTCCTCCCGTACTTTTACATGTTATCCCTAAACTTATATGTGGAATTCTATTGCATATGATTATTTTTTGTTGCCAGGTGTGAACCTTAATATTTTGGAGACATAACACATGCAAAATTTTGGGCCCACCCCAAACTCGACACGAAGTACTTTGAGGTGCCCTAAACTCGATCTGTGCTTCAAACAGATCATTATTTTCTCCCTCGAATCTAAATCTGATTAGAGGGATTTGCCTCAAACCCAACACCCGTTGATCTGATTTAGTTTTTAACTAATGATATAATTAATATTAAAAAAAGAGAGAAAAAAAATCTAAAAACCACTACAATGATAAATAATCTCGATTTATCTTAACTTTTCAAAATATTAATAAAAAAACTCTAACCATTAGCCAAAAGCAGTTTCCATCCAAGTTTATAGTGTTTTTATCATAAAACCACAAAAAGAGGAAAAAACTATTGCTAGTCCAAACACTCTTAAAAAAGAAATCAACCCAGCTTCACATGAGTTCAACCATTACAATCAAAAACCAAAAAGAACATAAAAAACCAAAACGTTTATGTCCTGTCATGTCCTGTCACCTGTGTATTACTATAAAAAACCAAAAAGAATATCAAAAATAAAAAACTATCAATTCCTCTGCAAATAACCAACATAATCCCTACAAATAATAAAAAACAACACCCATGTAAGTGAAAGAGGGAGAGAATCACAGTGAGAAGATCGCTAATCAAAAAAAAAAAAAAAAAACTAGTACAATAAAAAAAATCATTACCACCTAACAACACCAGCATAATCGTTGCAAATAACGAAAAACAAAAAAACCCAAATTCACCAAAACAAAGAATGAATTGCACAATACCTCCATGAGGTTTGTCTAAAAACATCTAGAAACATATTTACCCTTTTATTACACAACACCTCCATTCCGTTAGTCAAAAACCGTTAAGATTAGTCAAAGTCATCTAATTTAAGGGTATTTTAGACTTTTACTATTTTTTTAATTTTCTTTTACAATTTAAATTATAGAAAATAAAAAAAACAATTAAAAATTAATAAAAAGTAAGAAAAAAATATATATTTTAAAGTTCTGGGTAGATCTTCAACTTGAAGATCTACCCAGAACTTCAACATTTTTTTTTAAAAAAAAGATAGATTCAAGGATGGTCAGGTTGATTCACACATCTACAAACTCACAAGTAGCAAACATCTTCACAAAAGCTCTTACTAGAGCATCATTCGAAGTCACAAGTAGCAAACTCACAAGATAGATTTAAGGGTATGTGAAGTCATTTTTCCTCCCACTTGCTTCGGCTGCCAAAATCTCCAACCCCTTTTCTCTGCTGCACCACCACCACCAAGCCACCAGCTTCCACCTCCAATGACAAAACAAAAAAAATCCCAACTCCCTCCCCACCAAACACCTTAACAATCATTCAAATCCCCTCCTTGTCCCCTCCTCCACAAACCACCACCCTCCTCAAGAAAACTGGAAAAAAAAAATAAAAAAACACCAACTCTGTAACCAACACCAATAAAAAAGCAGAAGGTTCAACTTATCTGGAGTTAACCTCCACTGTCGATTCAACCTCAGTCTACGACGGCAAAGATGGCGTATCGGGAAAAAGAGAGACCAGCTGAAAAAAAAGGAGAAAGGGAGATGGGGGAGGAGAAAGATAGATCAGAAAAAGGAGAAGATCTACTCAGATCTGTAACGGCTTCTGGACACAATCGGTAAAGGCAGCGACGACACTTGGATATCATCTATGAAGGCGAGGCTGACGACGGGAAAGATGGCGAGAACGACCGGTGAGAGAAGAGGGAGACGGGAGAGGTGTCGACGAGAACGACACAGTCGGTAGAGGTTGACGACGGCACCTAGAACCGTCCGTGAAGGCGGCCGGCGATCGGAACGATAGCGAGAACGCACGGTAAGAGAAGAGGGAGACAGGGGTGAAGGAGAGAGAGAGAGAGAGAGAGAGAGGAGAGAGAGAGAGAGCGTATAAAGAAGAAGAAGAAGAAGAAGGATTTTTATTTTTAATTTAATTTAATTAATTTATTTTAATTTTTAATATTTTAATTATTTTTAAGTTATTTTATTTTATTTATTTTGATTTTTAATATTTTAATTGTTTTTTATCTTATTAATGGGTAAAATAGTCTTTTTGTCTAAATTGTTAGTTAACAGTTAAAGTTGACTTCCAACATGGGGGTTTGGTGTAATAAAATGATAAATGTGTTTTTAAGTGTTTTTAGCCAAACCTCGAGTGGGTGTTGTGCAATTCCTTCCCAAAACAAATCCTATAAGCTTTCTTCAAAACCAACACCTAATACTCCAAACAACTACAACCTTTTACCTTACAAAACTTAAAATTCTCCAAACCTATAATCTCTTCAAAAACACGTATAGTATAGCATTTAAGTCGACAAAAATTTCAACAAGCCAGGCCAAGCCAAACCAAAACAGCCAAACCAAAACAGTATCGACTTTGATCTAATTTTGAATTCACCACCCACGACCCCAAATCGCATCAAAAACCAAAAACAAAGTCAATAAAATCTCTTCAAAACTAGTACCAAATGGCAACAATGATACACCTACTACTTCAAACAAATACAATCCTTCACATTACAAAACTTAAAAACATTCAAAACTACCAACAACACAAACA
This sequence comes from Nephelium lappaceum, assembly GCA_021234005.1. Classification (NCBI taxonomy): domain Eukaryota; kingdom Viridiplantae; phylum Streptophyta; class Magnoliopsida; order Sapindales; family Sapindaceae; genus Nephelium; species Nephelium lappaceum. The sequence continues at coordinate 15,854,646 of CM038004.1, forward strand.
TCAAAACCCCATCAATAACCTCTCCAAAAACAACATACACAGCACAGCATACCAATTTACCAAAATAGTCAAAATCCATTAATCAAACCCATCAAAATCAAAAACCTAGAAAAAAAAACGCCATAAACAGAATTGTAAAATAAATAAATAAATAAATAAAACCCATCCCACCACCAGACGCCATAATCAAACCTAGAATCAACAGCTTCACGTACTCCGTCGCACACCGATCTTCAACAGCTTCGAGCACTTCGTCTTCCAACACAAACCACCACGACTACCATCCATTGCCGTTGTACTTATGCCGCCGCCGTTGCCGTTGAACAGCTTTGGCTCTCGTAACAGCGTTGCCGCCGTTGTTGTTATTCTCATGACAACGGAGGAGACCTGAATGGAGAAGCGGTGATGAATGGGGGTGAGAAAATGAAACGGTGATGAGTGGAGAAAATGTGATGAATGGAGACCTAAGTGCACAATCTCCTCCATTGGAAGGAGATCCGACCATCGATTTGAGCTAAGGGATGAGCGAGAGAGAGAGAAACGGTGACGACAGAGTGAGAGAGATGAGGTGAGAGAGAAAGTGACAAAGATGGGTGAGACAATAAAGACTAAAAGATAGAGGTAGTTGTTCGTGAGGTAGTAGCTCTCGATTGAGGAGCTGTAGGCTATCCTGGCGGCTTCTTTAAGTGGTTTTAGAATAGAAGATATTAGTGTCCGTCTCTAGATAGAGCTAAGGCATGGAGGATGAAGAGATAGCAAGACTCTGTAAATCCCTAAATCTCTCTGAGGAGGAAGGACTGGTTTGCAAGATTGACGGAACAACATTCGATGAAGGCTTTGAAGAAGTAAAGCATTGCTTGGTGGGAAAGGTTTTAGGAGCCAAGAGGCTAAACTGAGAAGGTTTTAGAACGGTGATTAAACAGATATGGGGGCTGTATAGCGAAGTAGAGGTGGAATCCATAGGTACCAACACTTTCATGTTCTATTTTGGAAATAAGGAGACTAAAGAGTTGATTTGGAATCATGGCCCTTGGCATTTTGAGAATAACCTCATAGTGTTAGAGAAACCAGAAGAAGTGGGGGATGTATCCAAGCTGGGCTTTTCTAGGCTACCAATTTGGGTTCAGATCCACAAGCTCCCGTTGGTGTGTATGACCCCTAGGGTGGCCAAAGTGCTGGCAGGACAGATCGGCGACATTGTCTGGGTCTCTGAGGAACCGAGAGAGTGTAGAGGCAAGTTTTTGAGAGTGAAGGTGTGTATCGACATTAGTAAGCCGCTGAAGAGAGTCTTGAATCTAAATCTGGGTGGGCCAAAGGAGATGAAAGTGGTGATTCTAACCTATGAAAATCTACCTGAGTTTTGTTATACCTGTGGGAGGTTGGGGCATGGGGGTAGTGACTGCAGGGATGCTACGGCGATGGAAGAGGGTAGACGACAAGATAAAAAATAATATGGATCCTGCCTACGGGCCAGCCAGGGGATGTGGGATCGAAAGAAGAATGAGAGGGTTGTCCCGATGGCGGTCAGGGGAGGAAAAAGGAATGAGACCGGGCCGGAGGTGGACTCGGGGGTGAGGGGAGATGAGAGAATGTGGGCTCTCGACAAACTCTCGATGCCAAATATTGGAGCAGCCCCAAGCTTTTATAGGCAGGAGAGTGAAGAGGACTCGACTTCCAAGCTGATAAGGGGGGAAGGTGAATCTTTGATGCGGAAGGTAGAAGTGGTCCCACATTTGATAACTATTGGTACCCAAAGTGGGGAACAGGGTGAGGTGGTAATTGTAAATCCAAGGGAGGGGGTCTCAAGGTCCAATATTGGTGCTCCTACCAAAAAGTGTCTAGAGAAGCTGGTTAAAGACTCCTTGGTACCACTTTCGGCAGGGGATTCAGTCGAGGAAAGCGAGGTGGTGGGGTCGCCAGTAAGTATGAAAACAGATAGATTGGAAGAGAGGCCATGCAAACTACACCAACGTAAATGGAAGAGAGCAGCTAGAGTAGGAGGAATTGTAGAGAAGGGATCCAGTCCGTTTAAGAGAATGCTGGCAGTGCGCAGGAGCCACAGTGTATCCCCAAGACAACGGCCAAAAGACAAGGGCAAGGTAGTGGTTCGTTACCCTTTATCTTCTAGTAAGGAAATAAAGAACTAGGCTAAGGCGGGGGGCGGCCTTAAAAGAAAGAAACTGGTGTTTGAGGAGGAGAGGTGTTGGGCCTCAAAGAAAGCTAAGAACTCGGTGAGGGGGGATGTGGAAATGTCGGTTTTATCAACGGAGCCTGAAACTCAGGCCCGCCTGGAGCAATGAGTATCCTTTAGTGGAACGTACGGGGGATGGGGAACCCTCGTACGTTTACGGCCCTGAAAAGGGTAATTAGACAACATTCCCCTAACTTAGTCTTCCTAAGTGAGACTAAGCTTTACGGAGAAAAGATATGTAGATTTAAGGAATTGTTGGGGTTTCAAGGGGCTATAGTGGTGGAGAGTGAAGGGAAGAGTGGAGGATTAGCTCTGCTTTGGAAGGAAAAAGAGATGGTTAGCCTTATGTCTTACTCTTGAGGACACATTGACGTGAGGGTTAGTATGGAAAAGGGTTGTAGATGGAGGTTTACTGGTTTCTATGGCAGTCCCAAATCGAGGACTAGAAAAGGATCATGGGAACTTTTGAGAAGATTGAGGGATGTTGATAGCCTTCCTTAGATGGTGGGCGGGGACTTCAATGAGATACTGAAACCACTGGAGAAACGTGGAGGGTTGGAGAAGGGAGTGAGTGGAATGGTGAGGTTTAGACAGGCGTTGTGTGATTATGATTTATGGGATCTAGGATCCAATGCCCCTAGTTTTACGTGGAACAATAGACGGAATGGTGAAGCGAATGTGCAGGAGCGATTGGACTGCTTCGTAGGTGACCAACTATGAAGGGATGCCTTTCCGAGCATGAAGGTGGAGCATCTGGGGTTTAATGGATCAGACCATAGACCGATTTTGCTAACTCTGAGAAGCCAAAGCAGACAAGGAGGTCCACAACGTTGGAGATTTAGGTTTGAACCCTACTGGCTCAAAGAGAAGGGTTATAAAGAAGTGGTCTCAAAGGCGTGGGAGAGTTTGGGGTCCCCGCAAGATGCGAGGGAGTTACAGCTCAAGCTAGCCCAGTGTGCAGAACGACTGGCTGGGTGGAGTAAAGCCCGGTTTGGTTCGTTAAAGAGGATGGTTGATCGAAAGAAACAAAGGATTGAGCGGCTGTATTCAGTGTGCAATAGTCGGGGAGTGACGGAGAAAATCAATGAAGTCGAAGCTGAACTGAAGGACTTGTTGGCTAAAGAAGAGATGTATTGGAAGCAAAGGGCTCGTACGGACTGGTTGACGGCGAGTGACTGTAACACAAAGTTCTTTCATGCACGAGCTTCTGCACGAAAAAAGAAAAATGAGATTGTGCGGTTGATGGATTCAGATGGGAAGGTAGAGGATTCTAAGGAAGGAATGGCGAGAATGATCAATATAATCTTCTCGAAAATGTTCCAATCGACGTCGCCTTCGAGGGCGAAAATCTCAAAGGGGTGTGATCCGATACAATCTCAACTATCACAGGCTGACATATCGGGCTTACAAGAACCGTTTAAGGCGGAGGAAGTCAAAAATACGGTGTTTGATCTTAGCCCTTCTAAGGCTCCTGGCCTAGATGGCTTCCATGTCGTCTTCTTCCAGAAATTTTGGGATGTGGTGGGCTAGGAGTTTACATATATCTGCCTTCAGATCCTATGTGGTAGGTGTTCGGTCCAAGCCTTTAACCACACGAGCGTGACCCTAATTCCAAAAAAGAAGAATGTTGTAATGCTGAGGGACTTCAGGCCTATAAGCCTTAATAGTGTGGTTTATAAGACTGTATCGAAAGTCATCGCAAATAGAATCAAGACAGTCCTCCCGAATTTGGTCTTGCCTGATCAATCTGTATTCATGCCAGGTAAGCAGATCTTTGATAACGCTATCATCTCCTTTGAGTTGCTTCATTCTATTAACCAGAGGAAGAAAGGGAAGCAAGGGTGGATGGCGCTGAAATTGGATATGTCCAAAACGTATGATAGGGTGGAGTGGACTTTCTTAGAGGCTGTACTCCTAAGGATGGGTTTCCCTAACCGACTGATTGCATTGATTATGAGCTGTGTGACTACCACCAAACTGGATATCTTCCTCAATGGGAACTCAGTGGTAGAGATACATCCGACCAGGGGAATCAGACAGGGCTGCCTCTTATCGCCATACCTGTTCCTCTTGTGTGCGGAGGCACTTTCAAGTGGGATACGGCAGGCTGAACATCATGGCAGGGGCCTAGGCCTCAGGTGTGCTAGATCAAGCCCTCTAGTTAGCCATCTATTTTTTGTGGATGACAATATCCTCTTCAGCAAGGCGACGGTGTATCACTGTGATTTAATTGAAGAGGTGCTTCGGATATATGGAAGAGGTTCTGGGCAGTGTGTAAATCTGGAGAAATCGTCCCTAGTTGTGAGCCCAAACGTGGACGTGCGGATTAGGAAAGAACTGCAGCTGCGACTAAGGGTGGGGAATGGCAATGTATATGATAAATACTTGGGTCTGCCGACGGTGGTAGGTAAACAGAAGAGACGTACTTTTAACTTAATAAAGGATAGAGTATGGGGCAAGTTTCAAGGGTGGAAGAGTTGCCTCTTCTCCTTTAAAGGTAAGGAGATATTGATCAAAGCGGTGGCCCAAGCCATTCCTACGTATGTGATAAGTTTGTTTCGCCTCCCCATTAGCCCTTGTAAGGAGCTTGGTTCTTTGACGTCGAGATTCTGGTGGGGGGTCAAGGGTGATAGGCGGAAGATAAGTTGGGTAGGGTAGGAGAAGATGTGCATTCCTAAGGCATTGAAAGGCTTGGGGTTTAAGGACCTAGTGCCCTTCAACCAGGCACTGCTTGCTAAACAGGCTTGGCGAGTTCTAAAAGAACCAGACTCCTTGATGGCGGGGCTGTTAAAAGCCAAATATTTTCCCAAGAGCTCCTTTCTACAGGTGGGTCAGAGGCGAGATGGCTCACATGTTTGGAACAACTTGTTGTGGGGTAAGGAGCTGCTAAGTAAAGGACTAAGGTGGCAAGTTGGAGACAAGAGATCTATCAGGGCATTCAGGGACCCTTGGCTACCGAGACCATCGACTTTCTTGCCGGTGTCGAGGTGTGTCGACATTGATATCAGAGTGTCGGATCTGATGGATAGTGTAAACCAGTGCTGGAATATGAGGACACTGCACCAGTGCTTTAGGCCGGTGGATGTAGAGGTGATTTTGGGGATCCCCCTTAGTGTGCGGCAAGTTAGTGATAAGGTCAAATGGCATTACGGCAAGATGGGCTCCTACTCGGTTAAGAGTGGATATCAATTAGCTCGCAGTTTGTCTGATGCTTGCTCCTCTTCCAATAGCAGGAAGTGTGGGAATTGGTGGAAGCTGCTGTGAAGCCTAAATATTCCTCCAAAGGTAAAGATCTTTATCTGGCGAGCTTGCAATAATGCGCTGCCTGTTAAGGTGAACCTGGTCAAACGGGGAATTCTATCTGAGGGATACCGTAAGCTTTGCGGTGATGAGCCTGAATCGGTGAAGCATGCCATTTTCCGCTGCAGCTCGGTTCTGCCTGCTTGAGATGTTCTTCAATTTGCATCGGGAGGCAATATCTTTAGGCAGGGGTCATGTATGGATATTTTGGTTGCAATCAGGAAGGCGGAGGGCAGGGAGGCGACTGAATTGGCTTGCATGATTGGGTGGTGCCTGTGGAATAACAGAAACGCGGATGGCCAGGGTCTCAAAATGAGGCTCGTGACTAATATTACAGAAAGGGCAGTAAGTGTCCTCCAGGAATTCCAGTCCAGTGCAGCAGCTCTTGCTCCCCCTTATGAGCTTCCTGGACCCATTCAGCTCCCTTGTTGGAGCCCGCCTCCTGTGGGGTGTTTGAAAATGAACTCCAATGTGGCGGTGCACCCTGACAAGAACTGGTGTGGGGTGGGAGTAACAATTCGGAACCATGAGGGTCTGGTGGTTCTTGCTGAGTCTAGGTCGTTGCTAGAACGGGTCTTCCTTGCGGCTGGAGAGCTGATGGCGGTAAGTGCAGGCCTGGCTCTTGCGCACAGGCTGGGGATGAGAATTCACACAGTTGAGGTTGATGTCACAAATGTTGTAAGTGAGGTATCCTCTGACTGTGAGATGCTGGGTGATAACGATGTCATAACTGGTGATATTAAGGCATTGTTTGTTGAGGTGGATGTGGTGAAGTGCCAAGCCGTCCCTAGGACAGGTAACCGTTTGGCGCATAAACTCGCCTCAATGGCCTTGTCCTCGAATGAGATCCGTAGGTGGCAAAGAGTCACCGAAAGTTGTATTTTGTCGTTTTGTGTTTAATATATTTTGTTTCGTTCCAAAGTGGATTGATAGTATTTTGTCGTTTTGTGGCAAAGACTCACGTGCATTTAACACCCACGTTTGCCCATTAGCCCTTTGTTTCTAATAGATCCATCAACTTATGGATGGAAATCATCCACCCATTAACGCCTGAATTTTTTTTTATAATATTTTTGAAACCAAAGTGGATTGATATTATTTTCAAAATCAGGAAGTAAAATGATAATATCCCAAAAAATAAATATACAAAAAAAGATACACATTTAAACTTCTAATATTTCAATTTAATTATAATATTTTATTCAAAAAAATTAACCACAATATATCATCACATCTATATATTTATTAATATAAAATTCATAAAATGAACAAATTTTTTAAATACAAGTGCAAAAAACTTACTACATTACAAATATTTCATTACAAAATCGAAAATATTACTACCACTTAGTCACAAATACTAAAATAGTAACAATAATATAGCCAAGTTTCATTACAAATACTAAATAAATAAAACATTATACAACTCCATGGTGGGATGGCCCCCCCCTTCGCCCACCGCGCCCCCACCCCCCATATTCTTTAGGAGTATTCCAAATTCAACTCATGCCCTAAACAGATAGTTACTTTCCTCTTTAAATTCGTCCCGAATAGATCAGGTTCCCCCAAATTTGGATCGGATCAGGTTTTATTGTCATCTAACCTCTTGCTATGAACAACAATACCTCTAAAAAAAAGAAAAACAAATATAAAAAAAGTCAAGCCGATGAAACAGGTGACAATGGCAAGCCATAAGGAAGTTGTCAACACTGCATATGTGCCAGTTACAAATGCAATCACCATTGCTCCTATGGCTATCATGGTAAAAGATAAAGCATAATAATACAAAAACAAGAATTTTCGTGATGTACGAATTGACCAAAGGAAGTGGGAAAAGACAGCAGATAAGGAGAATACCATGGCTATAGCATCTGTTATAACAAATGCTTGGAAAGCTGAACTTTTACTTAGAATTGCATTGCCCTTATCCGATCCTTCTTGGATTACACCACCTGGTAATGTAAATGCTGCAGCAAAGGTTACGGTTGCTATGAGAGTAGCTACTATCAAATGTGTTTCTTGCACTTTTTGAAAGCGTTCTTTAAATTCCTTATTATTTATGTCAGCTTGTTTTGATGCCCTCACAACTCCATCTTGATATGGCCCAAATGCCTCCTCCAGTTTTAAGATGTCTTGCTGTGATACATTAGGAGAGTTAAAATATATATCAAAGCAAAATTAACAAAACCAGCAGGGTTGGAACAAGTATTATAATATTACTCTGTGCTCTATTTTTTTGTTTTAGGGGGGGGGGGGGGGGGGGGGGGGGGAGGGGGAGGGGGGGGGGGTGTGGGGGGTGGGAGGGAGGGGGGCGTGTGGAAGACTCCGTACTGTTTATTATTAAAAAAAGCTTTCTTAAGTTTTTATTTTACTATATAAGACTGTCCTAGTTGTTTTAAGTCAAGATCAGAACAATCGTTCCACTGTTTTTTTATTAAGGCTCTTTCTGCTTAAGAAAGATTTTTTTTTTATGCCTTTTAGATTTCAATAAATTAAAAAAAAATTATGTAATTTATAGAAACTTGTTCGTGATTTTAAAATTCGTTTAAATAAATTAAAGATACATATTTCAATGTACCCCTTTTTTTTTCTTTCTTATTTGATATCGATAATATGGTCATTTTAATTCTAATAATTTATAAAAGATTAAATGATTTTTTTTTTCAATAAATGTTAACGAAAATAATAGCAATGACCATTGATCATAAAGCTTATACTGTGCAAATAATAGGGACATATTTTTCACATTTTCCTCAAAAAAAATATATATATATAGGTTGGCTAAACACAACTTATTATTTCTTTCCCCTAAACAAATTTATGGCTTCAACTGATCCTATTTTGGATATTTAACATACAAAATACATGTATGGTTCCACAATTAAAATTAACCTACAATTTCTTATATCACTAGGCAAACCTCATCTTATCCATAATCTTCAGAATATTATCACATGTATATGTCATACATCTTATATAAACATCAAAGCTAATCCAATTTTATTGATAGTTGGAGATGTTGATACCGATAGTCTATAATACTTTTTATAGTCCGATTTCAAATTCTAAAGTTTTGAAGATGAAAATATAGGGCTTGCAATCATAATTAAAAACAACAAAAAGTAAAATTGAAGAGTATAATTAAGAAAATCTATGAGTGAATAGAGGTATTACACACCTTCAACAGTGGGGAGTCGGATACGCGCATTTTAGAAACACTTATATTGTGATTGTTAACCATTTTAATGTCTGACCGTAAAACATTCACCTTATTAATGATTTTCAAAAAGTCGTATGGACAGATAGCAGCAAGTAAGTGGAGAGGAGTGTTTCCATCAACATCTTTCTCATTTGTAAGATTTCTAATTAGCGGATCTTCTAAAAAACGTGCCAGTCTAAATCTTCCAATAGATATCATGGCAAAGTGAACAACATTCCATCCTCTTTCGTCAACCAATTCACAACAATCTGGACAACGAAAAATAATATTACGCGGTATGTGCCCTTGGCCGACTGCTAAATGAAGAGGTGTCATCTTTCTATATTTATCTTTCATATACGCCGCTGATATGTCATGTTCTAGTAATATCTCCATAACGTTATCATTACCAGAATATGCGGCGTGATGGAGAGGAGTCCATCCATTTTGGTCAATTTCTTTAATCAAACTCTCATTTTTCTCCAATATTTTCTTGTCATCTCTGAAACAAATAAAATAAACAAAGCACAAACAAAATGAATGAGTAGGCATTGTTTGAATTAGACAGCGGATAATATCATGAATATTGGTATTGTATTATGAACCTTGCCATGAATGATGAATTTCATAAAATTTCCACTTTCATTTTGGATGAGGGACGGCATGCAGGCATGAAAGCAGAATGCTTGACCTTCCGTTCTTCACAAATTGTTGTTTTCAATGAATAATTAAGTTCAACAATAAGGTAACTATAATTTTGCAGTTGAATATAACGATATTGTATGTTGATACTAGTTCAGTTAGTTACACAAAACATGTTTTGTTTTGAAGGTCCACAACACTAAAATAAACTACTTCGTGGAGGCCAAAATGAGACAAATACAAGTTTTAATTATAATTTTACGTTAGTTTTAAAGGAATATTTTAAATTTTTGAACCAAAGGGCCATGGCCTCGTGAGCCCCTTATTCTCTCTGTCATATATTGGTAAAACCAATTATTCTTGTGTAAAAGATTATAAATTTAAATCTTACTTGCATATAAAATTGTAAAATGTTTGGTCTACATTTATGTAACAAAAAATTGAGAGTAAAATAAGAAAAACTTCATTTTAGTCCCTGATTTTAGTTCATAAGGTTTTAAAAAATATCAAAATTTTAAAGTTTTTTTTAAAACAATTCTTTTTATCTATAACTTTTTAAAAACTCTTCAAAAAGGCCCAAACCGTCAGTAAATTAATGGTCAACAATAACAAAATGCGTAAAAAAACATTTTTACCGTTAATGTTTATTAGTTTCATATAAATTATTGGATTATATTAATCAAAAAATGAATTTACAAGTCAAATAATTTAAAATGTCTATGAATTTAAGTTGTTAAAAAGACCTAAAGTCACCATTGACCGTCAACTAACTAACGGTTTGAATTTTTTTGAAGAGTTTTGAAAAGATTAGAGATAAAAATAGTTATTTTCAAAAGAGTTTTAAAAACTTGATATTTTCAGAAATCTTGAGGACTAAAATAAAGTTTTTCCAACAAAATATTATCGTCTGATCATTCCACCAAGCCTAATCATTTATTGTTATACTAGTTAGTCATGTAAATTATATTGAGAAACTCAATTAGACAGTGCTGGATCATCATTGAAATAGATACTAATAATGCTTTTTCTTCAATTAATTTAAAAAGAATTTATTTGATAGCTTTTTTGAATTATTACTATGTACAAGGATAAAGATCTTTTATATTATGCTAAAAAACAATTATAGTGAAGAATTGAAATAAGATTTTTAATGCAATTCATAATTTATAGTTTACAAATAAAGGAAAACAAAAACCCCAAAGTCCACGACTTTTATTCACGAACTATTATCATTTATTTTGAATTAGACTATAAATCCATAGTATTAAAAAAATTCATTTCAAATTTTCGGTGACATTTTTAAAACCTACATTTTTTCAGCACTATCTTTTATTGCGAATTAGACTATGAATTGATGATGCTAAAAGAAGTTATTTTAAACTCTTTGATGACATTTTTAAAACTAGCATTTTTTAGTGCTATCTCACTCGATTTTCATGTTGAGCCCTAAACTTTGTTAAGGTTTGTAATTAGGTTTTAACTTAACAATAAATTAAGGGAAAAATTAGCATAAAAAAATTAAGGGAAAAATCTAAAAACTCTCCTACAAATAAAAATATTGTTAGAAAACACCAAATTTTGAAAAATTTAACCAAAAAACCCCAATTGTTAGGCCAAAAGTGGTTTTCCAAATGTTCGGTAGTTTTATAAAAAAAAAAAACCCCAAAAAAACAAAATTACCCTTATTGTATTAAAACTTAAAAAATTAAAAATATTAAAATTAAAAAATTACAAATTTCAATAATTGAAATAAATTAAAATTAAATAATAATTAAAATAATTAATAATAACTATAACAAATAAATATAATAAATAAAAAGTTAAATTAAATTAATATTTAATATTTAAAACAATTAATTTTTTTTTTTTTTTAAATGGAGATGGAGATCCCAGATGTAAGTTCCACCATTCATGAAGACAGATGAACAATGTAGATTCCATCTTTTTAAAATTATTTGGGATCCAAATGTGACCCCTAAAAAAAATAAAAAATGATAATTAAAAAATAATAATAATTTAGTGTTATTCACAATTCATTACCACCTCCAAACCAACACCACTATTGTTCATTATCACCCATCACCTACACCACCAAACACTAAACCATCATCATCACCATTCAATTCTTCGATGACATTTTTAAAACTTGCGTTTTTTTAGCGTTATCTCACTGAATTTTCTTGGTGAGCCCTAAACTTTTTTAAGGTTTGTAATTTGGTTTTAACTAAACAATAAATTAAAAAGAGATCAATTTTGATTAATTATTCATTATTGATTATAATAATGTGTTATAAGGTTCTTAAAAGATAAAAGTAAGAAGTGAGAAGGGTAAACTGACCACTATTATGACACCAAGTTGCTGCATGCAAGGCTGTCATCTGATCGGGGCCTTCATAAGCTGGTGATGTGCAAGTTTCTAATATTTCAACTACCATCTCTAAAGATTGTTTTGCGGCTGCAAGGTAAAGTGGAGTTTCGCCACGATTATTTAAAGTATAAGTGAAATTAGGATCTTCTTTGGTCAATATTTTCAAAACATCCAAGTGTTGACACCGTACTGCTTCATGTAATGCGGTGTTTCCTTGATTGTTGATCATTCTCAGCATCAACTTGGCAGCTTCTATTCCACTCTCTAGCTCTTCATGTTGAGCTTTTGCACATTCGATAAGAATTTTCACCATTTCAGACTTCCCGCATTTTGCCGCAACATGCAGCGGTGTTTCACGTTTGACATTTACTTGAAGAAGTAGTGATGGACATCTGTCAAGTATATCTTCTGCAAACATGGTTGATGATCTATCTCGCAACATGATGTTGAGATGCAAGATGGTATTCTGGCTTGGTGTTACGATCAATTCAAGGTGCTCTCTCGAAATTTCTTTAAAGGGTTCGATATTACCCTTAATTGCAGCATCCATGTACAATTTAGGATCCATGAAAGTATGTGATAGGTTTCCACGAAGGGGTCGACGGAGAGAGCTCAAAAAAATGAAAATTAAAGAAGAAAAACTTTGGAAGAAAAAAGAAGAAAGTGAGGGAGAGGGCTGTTGGCGAAGAAGAAAAAAGAAAATGGCTAAAAGGAGTTAGGTGTGCAAATTAGTGTTAGGTATGCAAGTTTAAGCATGTGAAGCTAAAAGGAGTTAGGTGAGCAAATTAGTGTTAGGGATGCAAGTTGAAGCACGTTCTCTTGAATAACCCTCAAGTCCTTGTTATTTCAATGAAATGCATGGGTATAATTTCATCTCAGATTGTCAAAGGAGTTAGGAGTGAACTTTTGTTGTAACATGAAAAGTCTCTTAATGTATTATTTGTTATTAGGAGAGTTTTTCAAGAGAGAGAAAAAATAGTGTCTACAGTATAAGAGAACAACAAAAAAGGGTTTGTAAGGTTAAAAGATTGAGGAAAGATAACCTGTGAGTGAGGAAATCTCTTATAATCTTGCTATTCTTAATTCTAGGGAAATTGGTGATCTCTATAGATATAGCCATTATTGGTGAACCATATGAATTTTTTATGTTGTGTTATGATTTGATTTACTCTTAGCTTGATTGCATTATTTGTTGTATTTTGAGATCATCTAAATAAGATCTTGTAAGCCATTAATCATGTTAAGGAATTGTCTACGAGGTGTTTGATAAAATTCCTCACAAAGCATTATTAGGTTTGTTGCCTTCCTCCAATAGTTAGAACTGTTGAAGTTAGATTAGGACTCTGCTTGCTGACATGGTAAGTTGGTTGGGCTTCTTGAAATTCTGGAGATTCAGTTAGACATGCAAAAAGCCCCTAATTAGTTTCAGAAGTTATGTATATATATATACATACATATATATATAGTCTTAGATGTAATCATCATTAATAAATTAAGATCACCGTTATCCACTATTAATGCAGGTTCACATCTTCCGTTTTTCTGTCAGCTTAACAGCCTCACTTTTCATCAAACATCTGTGTTAATTAATCAATCAAACACTTTGCTTTGACAGGAAGAATTTTGAAAAACAGTACTAATGGAGGCAAAGTCGAGAACAATATATAGAAATGTGTTGATGAAATTTAAGTAAACAAGGAAAATCAATTGCAAGGTAATATACAATAAAAAGGAATGAATCCGTCGCCATGACAATTTATCTCATAAACATTTTAAATTGGCTAAGGTATTAGTAAATCGATTACATCAATAATATTAATAAATTCATGCTAGAGTGAGATAAGATTATTTTGTTGGTAAACCTCTCATACTTATATCAACCAAATTGTGTGTTAAAATTATATAAAATTGTAAATTTAAGTTACATTTTGTCTACCCAATCCCAAAATGTAGTAATATTTTAGAAGAAAAAACAAAAACTAAAATTTTAGTAAGTATAAATTTAGTTTGTGACCTACGACAACAAAGAGAAACATTGAATATATCTCATAACAATACATTTAATAAGTATTAAATTACAGTTTTACTAAAATCAGAGCTAATTTTAATGTAATCAATTCAAATTGAAAATGTTATGGTTTGATTAGTTGATTAAATTTTTATGTCAGGGCTAGACTAAAAATATTAAAATTAAAATAGATAAAAAGAAATGATAACAGACCATCAAAAAGATGTAAATTAATGATAGAGTTATCTATCAATAAAAGGTAGCACTCCCTTTGTTTGACCAAAGCAAAGGGTGTGCATGGGTTCAGCTGAGTGCGTGCCACTGTTAAGCAATAAAGTGGCTCCTTTTCCATGTGGGACTCTCGTCCTCTCTCTCTCGGGAGCTACCCTCTCCTTTTAAAAGTCTTCTTTTCGAACCGTATTCCAAATAATTTTATCTAAAGAATCTGATAATATTATCTATATCTGTAAAAGTGTTATAATATGTCAAAAACAAAAAAATTCAAAAGTAATGAATAATCAATGAGGTCAAATTTAATAAAAATTTTCAGATCCTGAGGCAGGAGATGGGCCCCTCCTAGTCTCGTATTGGGTCCATTGTGGGTTGGAATATATATCCATGCATATGTAATGTATGTAAAAAATCAGTAATCTTAATTAGTTGTATGGCATTTTTTTTTCTGGATAATTGTTAATGTACGATTTTATAGATCTACTGACTTGATATGATAACTAATAAATTTCAATGAATGCACGTAGAAAATCAGTATTCTTTGCTAGCCAGCTGTGTGGCATTTATTTTCCTCCATAATTGTTAATGTACAATTTTATGTATTTGTTGCTTGGTATGATAACTTATAAACCTAACTGCGTAATGGACAATTAATAATTGGCTTCAAAGAAGTTGGAAAACAGCTAAATACATACAACGCAATAAAGTGATGCTCTTTTTGCTCATCCAACGGTTAGAATATTTGGAAAAAAATAAAAATAAAAAGATGAAAAGCTGGTGACTGAGGTAAATAAAGAAGAGAGAGAAAATAAAATTAAAAAAAAAGGAATAAATTATAATTTAGCTTCCAACAAAATATGTGTAAACAGAGCAAACGTTTCTCTTTTATTATAAATAATCCTTTTACCATTAGTCCTATTAATTGGTGAAGGGGTAAAATTATCTTGTGATATTTTTATCTTATTTTTATTTTTAAAATTTTAAAATAAATTAAATAAAATTATAAAACTTTAAAATAAACTAAATAAATTAGATAAAAATAATAATAATAGTTTATTATGTCTCCACTGTCATAGTCCATTTTATAACATTAATTTATTTTATAAACATAAGAAGGATGAGGAATATAATCAAATTGTAATTATTCTCATGTATTGATATTAATTAGTTTATGTTATTTATATTGATTTTCAAGTGTAAGAATTTTACTATTGTTACACTTTGAGTTTCTGATATTTTATTTCAAAATCTGTACTTTCATTTTATTATATTATGCAATTTTTTTAATTATAAATATAGTATTTTCTCAAATATTATTTTGTAATATTTTACTTTCTTTTAAATTTCTTTTTTTGTAATTTTAAAATTTAAAAGATGTTTTAAAAGTAATATAATCAAATAATCTACAATTTAAAAAGGTTTTTTTAACCTACAACTAAACGACCAACAAGTTCTTTTTAAAAATTCTATTTGTAAAAGATTTATTTTAAAAAGTTTTACCAAACGGCGCTTAAGTATGTTATCTAATTAGTTATTGGGAATTTTCAAATTCTTAATAAAATATTTCTTTTCTCTTTTTTATTATTATTTTTAAATAAAATTGTTTATTTGAGTTATATTCAGTCAATAATAGAGGGACATATAAAGACTCTTGAGGTTTTGATTTTTATATTTGTATTGGAGAATTAGGAAAGCTACAAAGATGGAATTGAAATGATTTTAGAGGCATCTTTGATTAAAGATCTAACTGACCAATATAATACTCTTTTAAACAATATGTCAACAATATCATGATGTGATGACCGTGAAAATTAGTTTAAGATTTCATTTCATCTATGCGTGTCATGTAAGAAATTCTTTTAAATTATTACAACTTTGGAAGATAAAGATAAAATTCAATTTCCAAAAAGGTCATCCAACGAGAACATCGAGGAAAAAAAAAACATATCAATGGAGAACAAGCAGGGCAAATGCAGGGTTATTTCAAAAAAACAAAAAGGGTGTTGGGGGGTGGGTGGTTAGGTGGACCGATTAGTTTCAGAAGTTATGTATATATATATATATACACACACATACATATATATATATAGTCTTAGATGTAATCATCATTAATAAATGAAGATCACCGTTATGCACTATCACATCTTCTGTTTTTCTGTCAGCTTAACAGCCTCACCTTTCATCAAACATCTGTGTTAATTAATCAATCAAACACTTTGCTTTGACAGAAAGAATTCCAAAAAACAATACTAATAGAGGGAAAGTCGAGAACAATATACAGAAATGTGTTGATAAATTTAAGTAAACAAGGAAAATCAATTGCAAGGTAATATACAATAAAAAGGAATGAATCAGTAGCCATGGTAATTTAACTCATAAAAATTTTAAACTAGCTAAGGTATTAGTAAATCGATTACATCGATAATATTAATAAATTCATGCTAGATTGAGACAAGATTATTTTATTGATAAATCTCTCATACTTACATCAACGAAATTGTGTGCTCCAATTATATAAAATTATAAATTTGAGTTACATCTTGTTTATCCAATCCCAAAATGTAATAATATGTTAGAAGAAAAAACAAAAACTAAAATTTTAGTAAGTATGAATTTATTTTGTGACCTTCAACGATAAACAGAAACATTGAATATATCTCATAACAATATATTTAATAAGTATCAAATTGCAATTTTATTAAAATGAGAGCTCATTTTAATTTAACCAATTCAAATTGATAATGTTATGATTTGCTTTGTCGATTAAATTTTTATATTAGAGCGAGACTAAAAATATTAAAATTAAAATAGATAAAGGGACATGAAAACAGACCATTAAAAAGATGCAAATTAATAATAGAGTTATCGATCAATAAAAGGTAGCACTTCCTATGTTTGACCAAAGCAAAGGGTGTGCATGGGTTCCAGCTGAGTGCGTGCCACTGTTAAGCAATAAAGTGGCTCTTTTCCCATGTGGGACTCTCGTCCTCTCTCTCTAGGGATATTTATTCTTTTAAATGACGTGTTTGAATTATCAATTATGTTCTACGATTGAAACGAGAATTTATTAGAATTCATATATATGTATCAGAAATTCCAAATGAAATTTATGTTTTCAATTTGAATTTATTATAAAAAATGTTTAGAATATTTTAAGTAATATTATTTTATGTTTTGAGAAAGAATATTGATTTATACTTTAAAAAGAGTATATAATTAGAGTTAAACGTATATTCAGAAAGAGAATTTTGTATATTTGCATATGGAAATCGTTTAAAGTTTTAGAAATAAAATAAAAAATGTTTTCAGAACACTAATATTATACCCTCCTCTCTAGTGGTCAAGAAGGCTACACATGTGTAAATCCTAAATTCACCCAACACATGTATGACAAATGTCAGGAGAGTCATTGAATTGTCGAGAGAGTCTTTGAGTCACCCAGTATGTGTATGGCATATATTATCTCTTACTATGTATGTGTGTTGAGTATCTTCACAATGTATGACAAATTTCCCTAGATACTAGTTAGTATAGATTTTCATATTACATATGTTACATTTTGAGTTTTATCTACCATTAATGGAGATTCACATCTTCTGTTTTTCTGTCAGCTTAATAGCCTTACTTTTCATCAAACATCTGTGTTAATTAATCAATCATACACTTTGCGTTGATAGGAAGAATTTCGAAAAACAGTACTAATAGAGGTAAAGTCGAGAACGGTATATAGAAATGTGTTGATGAAATTTAAGTAAATAAGGAAAATCAATTACAAGGTAATATACAATAAAAAGGAATGAATCGGTCGCCATGGCAATTTAACTCATAAAAATTTTAAGCTGGCTAAGGTATTAGACTATTAGTAAATCAATTACATTGACAATATTAATAAATTCATCCTAGATTGAGATAAGATTATTTTGTTGGTAAACCTCTCATACTTATATCAACGAAATTGTATGCTTAAATTATGATCTATACCCAACCCGCATTAATAAAATTGTAAATTTGCGTTACATAGCTTGTTTACCCAATCCTAGAACGTAGTAATATTTTAGAAAAAAAAAAAAAAAAAAAAAAAACTAAAACTAAAATTTTAGTGAGTATGAATTTATCGCATAACAATACATTTAATAAGTATCAAATTGCAGTTTTATTAAAATGGGAGATAATTTTAATGTAACCAATTAAAATTGATAATGTTATGGCTTGCTTAATTGATTAAAATTTTATGTTAGAGCTAGACTAAAAATATTAAAATTAAAATGGGTAAAGAGAAATGATAACAGACCATCAAAAAGAAGCAAATTAATAATAGAGTTATGTATCAACAAAAAGCTCAACAGAGTGCTGTCTCAGTTGGAGGTAGCACTCCCTTTGTTTGACCAACGCAAAGGGTGTGCATGGGCTTAAACTGTGTGTGTGCCACCATTAAGCAAAGGGTGGCTCTTTTCCCATGTGTGCCTACCACTAGGGGTTTTTGGTTACGGAACTAGTTCAAGACCCAATTTCTATTGATGATACTTGTAACTATGGCATCCGCAAAAAAAAGTTTTTCTAAATTAAAAGTGTTAAAATCTTATTTGCGTTTAATTATGTCACAAGAAAGGTTAAATAGATTGACAACTTTATACATTGAAAAAATTTTGTTGGAAAAGATTGAATTTGAAAATATTATAAATGAATTTGCTTCTCAAAATACTAGAAGAAAATATTTTAAATGATATTTTATGAGTTCTTTGGTATGTGTAGATAAATTTTATTTATGAGTTGGGATTAATTTTTTTTATCATTATATGAATGTATATGCCTTATATGAAATATATTTGTCTTATGATATTTTTTTCCATTTCTTCTTTATGGAATTATTATGTACACACAAAAAATATGATAAAACAAGTTATATGTATATATATATAATACTTTTATAATTAGGTATATTTTATTTTAAAAAGCAAGGATTAACCAATTAAATTTATTCATTGCATTTGAATTAAATAAGAGAGATAATTTGTTTTAAGAGAGAAATATAATGGATGAATTTGATTGGTTTATCCTTATTTTTTAAAATTAGGTATATTTGATTATAAAATCCATTTATATATATATATATATTTAGTTCTTCTATAATCAAGATGTTCTAACTTTAAAAAGTAAGGATCGACCATTTAAATTTATCCATTGCATTCTCTCTCCTAAAACAAATTCTCTCTCATATTTAATTCAAATGGAATGAGTGAATTTGAATGGTTAGCCCTTACTTTTTAAAGTTAGGACGTCCTGATTATAAAAGTCCTATATATATATATAGAGGGGCTAATTTTAATTTTCACACTAGACCTCTAAAATATCAGGATCGACATTGCAACAAATGCAACAATGGCTTGCTCCCATGGCAATCACGGTGAAACAAAATGCATGATAGAACAAAACCAAATGTTTCTGAAATGTCTCCAATGTCATCATGAAGTGGATAAAAACTACGGTCATGGTTAGTACCTGATTTTAAAAAGTATGGACTAACCAATCAAATTTATTTATTATATTTTAATTAAATAAGAGAGAGAATTTGTTTTAGTAGAGAGAATGTAATAGATGAATTTGATTAGTTGGTCCTTACTTTTAAAATCAGATATACCTAATTATAAAATCTATATATATATATACATATATAAAGAGACTCATTTTAGTTTTTCGTACCAGACCTCTAAAATATTAGAATGGGCATTGTAACAAATGCAACAGTGGCTTGCTCCCACGACAATCACGGTGAAACAAAATGCATGATAGAACAAAACCAAATGTTTCTGAATGTCTCCAGTGTCATCATGAAGTGGACAAAAACTGCAGCCACGGCTGGCACCCAATTTGTTATACCAAATGCTACTTGCAAAGCAAACTTCTTACTTAAGATTCCAGTGCATATTGAAGAACTAATTTGTAATCTATAGCTGCGTCTTCAACTTCTCAAACTTTCTCCAAACCAACCCGACCCGACCCGACCCGTGCTCTCCACTAGTTAGAACGGCAAGCCACGACGAGGGTCTTAATACTGCAAATCCACCTCTAATAAATGCAGCAACCATTGCTCCCATAGCAAAAGGTGTGAAGTTCTTCACGGTGTCAATTGGACCAACGGCCCAATCCTGACCTGCAGTCAGAGCCTCCAATTGAGAGCCAAATCCACGTTTAAGCCTACAACCAAATCCTTAATTTGTGAGGGCCGAGTTTCAGAGTGGCGAAATTCTCACCCCTCAAAAAAATATTCTTAATCAACAATTTGTAAACACACCTCTATAATACCAAAATACCCCGAAATTATAATTACTTTTAAATAAATAAACACATTAATGATAAATTTTAATTATTGGTCAAAAGCAAAAAATAATTTCTTTTTAAGCTTGGCGTGTTCATCTTTCCTCTTTTCTTCCTGGATTTTTGCAAGTTCGAAGCTGCATTGCCCAGGGAAGGATAAAAAAAAAAAAAAAAAACTCTTTCATTATTATTCAAACACCCAAGCATGGCAGCTTCACGTTTCGTCATTTTTAATTTTTACGGTCTTGAAGTGAGAAAAGTTGGAATGGCTGTAATTTCTCTTTATGAATGGATCCACACATTTGGGGATTGTGATTGGTAAACTAAAGAGAGCAATGGAATGATACAGTGTAAATATTGATTTTGATTTCTGGACATCCTTTTTCTTTTTTTTCTTTTTTTTTTCCTGGAATACCTTATGAAAAAAAAAAAAAAAAAAGGGCAATTGTATATTAAAAATTTTAACTACTTGAATTCTTAGATTTGTTCACCATAAATTTTCATATCTACAGAAAGCTAGTAATGATTCTTGAGAATGCAGAATTGCTTAAGACCCTCTTTTTTTAATTTTTCTTTTTATTATTATTATTATTTTTATTTTCAGTTTTCATTTTAATTTATGAGTGACTTATATCATATTATAAATATTTTTAGTGACTATAAAAGTAATTTTAGTTTAAAATAATATTAAATTTTAAAATTAATAAAACTGTGGGGTGTACAAACAGAGTATGAGGGGTGTAAATATCTTGGACTCCATGAGCCCAGAGGATCAAGTAAAATGCAACTGAAAACTAGTTTGGCCGCAGCACTATTTTGCATCAATAGAGAAAAACACATGCAGTGACAAGTATATGTTATCACAATTTTGCATCAATAGAGAAAAACAATACTATACAGATTATTGTAATACAGGATTGCATTAAAAAGAATGTTACAAGTCTACGTATCGTAAGTGCTTGATTTATACACAGGCCAAACATACCGAATGCTAAAATAAGTTGGATTTCATCTTAGATATTTTAAAATTCATCAATTAAAGCAATTGCTTTTGAAAGTTTAATGAAACCAGCTTTTAAACTGATGAATTAACATTTTAGCAAATAATTAACACTAAGAAGAAAACGTTCAAGCCAATGAAAATGATGAGAATAGCCAGCCATGAGGCGCTAACATCGAATACGCACACTCCTACAACAAAAGCAATATCTATTGCTCCCATGCAGGGTCGGCCCTGAGCACGTGTCGGAGGTGCGACCGCCTCGGACCTCTGAATTTCGGGACCCCAAATTTTACACATTTTCAATTTTTTTTTCCTTATAATTAATTTGTAAAATTAAAATATAATAAATGTCTCACTATATAACCATTATTTTAAAACAGATTGGTGGTTGAAGAAGCACTAGTTGGGGACTTGAGTTTGAACCCCACAACCTATTTTCTTTAATAGCGTTTTTCCTCCTTTTTTTAAAAAGACAAATGGTGGCAAATGTAACCATCAAGTGTCGAACGAAGGACGCCTAGTAACATTTAAGCACTTAATACCAACAACGCCGGTTACTCTTATTGATATACTTTAATTCAAAAAATATTTCTAATATACAAAGGGCCTTAAAGCTGACATATTTCACTTATATAAA
The DNA here is from genome assembly GCA_021234005.1 of Nephelium lappaceum. Classification (NCBI taxonomy): domain Eukaryota; kingdom Viridiplantae; phylum Streptophyta; class Magnoliopsida; order Sapindales; family Sapindaceae; genus Nephelium; species Nephelium lappaceum. The sequence continues at coordinate 15,876,540 of CM038004.1, forward strand.
CTCACTCTACCATTTTCAACTCTAATTTATTTTTTTTTTCACATTGTCGGCAGCTACACAAAAGTACACTCCAAATTATTATTATTTTTTCTTTTGTATTTATTGGTTAGAAATTTCAAATTTCATTAACAATTTAAAGTGAAGAAAGTGGAATTCCAAAAAATTGTTCATTTTTAAGGCAAAAGTTATATTTTTATATTCATTATTATTGAGTTATGTCTTTTCATGATTATCTATTTTTTATGATTTTTCTGTTATCTTCTTTTATCATTATTTTCTAATGTGTTGTTGGATCTTAGATTGGAAAAAAGAGAAAAAAAAAAAGAAAAAAAGAAAAATGAGGGAATACTTTGCTATTGTTACAGTGTTATTGTGTACTGTGTGTGTAGACTAGATTTTTTGTTAGGTTTTATTATTTTTTATTACTTTGCTAGTTTGATTGTTAGTTTGTTACTTTAGTTATTACAATAATTGTTTACAACGTTTCCTAGAAAGCATGACTATGAAAATGAAAAAAGGAAAACAAAAAAAAAAAAGGACTTGAACTCAATCTCAAAAAGTAGAAATAGAAAAATTCATTATCAAAAAAGTAGATTCCAATTGTTCACTTGAAAATGAATCAACACCACTAATTGAACCAAATCATTTAGAAGAATTACATGAAAATGAGAATGAACTTCATGTTATCGATGCAAGAAACATGAATGAAGAACAATAACTCCTCATTTAGATATTTATGATTCTAGAAATTGGGAAAACCTTGATAACAAAACAAAAGATATATTAGTCGAAAAAGGTCCCATAAGGGAAACTAATCTTAACTTTCTTTTGAATGGTAACTCTAGACATTTTTCATATGCACATTATACTCAAAAATTACCAAATTGAGAGAATCAAGATAGGAAATGGTTAGTGTACAAAAAAAATATGGACAAAATATTTTGTTTTTGTTGTAAATTATTTAAATCAATACACATAAATAGTTTTTTAGCGAATGAAGGATTTAATGATTGGAGGCATCTTAGTGAGAGGCTTAAACAACATGAGAATAGTATTGAGCATATAACTAATATGAACACTTGGATTGATTTACAAATTAGATTGAAAATGAATGAAACAATTGATAGATATACAAGAGCAAATTACAAAAGAGAAAAATAATTGGAAACAAGTTCTTATGAGAATTATTATTGTAGTGAAATGTCTTGCTAAGCATAATTTGGCTTTTCGTGGAACTCACAAGAAAATTCGTGAAGACAATAATGATAATTTTTTGGGTTTAATTGAAATGATTTTGGAGCTTGATGTGGTAATGCTAGAGCATATTCGACACATTCAAGATAATGAGATTCATTATCACTATCTTGAACATAAAAATCAAAATGAGTTGATTTCTAGGTTAGCCTCTAATATTAAAAATAAAATCATTAAAAAAAATTAAAGAGGCAAAATATTTTTTTTGTGAATACTTGACTGTACTCCAGGTGCAAGTCACCAAGAACAAATGACTTTGATAATACAATGTGTTGACGTATCAACTCGTCCAATTAAAATAGATCAATATTTTGTAGAGTTTTTAAAAGTGCATGATACATCTAGATTTGTGCGTTTTGATAAATTACAATTTGTATAAGTATCTCTTGATCTTAACATTGATGATGTGAGGAGACAAGGTTATAATATTGGAGCTAATATGAAAGGCAAACATCAAGATGTTCAAAAAGTATTGCACTTGATATGAAAATTGAACTTGCATTTTTTAAAAAATGTCAAGTTCGTAGAAAGAAACAATTTGATGAAAATGCACATGAGAATAGGATACAATCAGTTGAAGAATCCTTTAGAGTTAATTATTTGATTGTTGTAGTGGATTTTGCTATTGCTTCCTTAAATAGTAGATTTGAACAATTGCAAACATATGAAAATATTTTTGGGTTCTTATATGATTCAAAGAAGTTAAATTCTTTGGATGACAATAAATTGAAATAATGTTGTGTCAATCTCAAAACATGTTTGAAACATCGTAGCTCTTTAGATGTTGATTCCAATAATTTATCTTCTGAATTGAAAGTATTACAATGACTTTACCATCAGAAATAAAGTTGAGTAAGTATTCTTTATCAATGTTGACATTGTACTAATCTTTTTATAAGAAGAATTCAAGTATGAGTGATGTATAAAAGAGAAAAAATCAATCAATCTTGACCATCCACTTTTTAAAATGCTTATTTATCATTAGATTATCAAAAGTTTAGCTGAAAAAAGGATGGTAGAGAGTCTTTGCTCAACAAAGTTAGCCAATAAAATATTTGAGTTTATAAAAGTTTTAGATTATTATCCAAATACATCAATTACTTATAGAATATTATCGACGATACCTGTGACTGTGACATCCACAGAAAGAAGATTTTTTAAATTAAAAATGTTAAAATCTTATTTGTGGTGAACTATGTCACAAGAAAGGTTAAATGGATTGATAATTTTATATATTGAAAAAGATTTGTTGAAAAAGATTGAATTTGAAAATATTATAAATAAATTTACTTCTCAAAATACTAGAAGAAAACATTTTAAATGATGTTTTATGGGTTTTTTTATATGTATATATAAATTTTGTTTATGAGCTGTGATAAATTTTTTTTATCATTATACAAGTATATCTGGTTTATATGGAATATATTTGTCTTATGATATCGTTGATTCATTTATTCTTTACGGAATTGTTATGTACACACTAAAAATATGATAAAACAAGTTTTATATATATATATATATATATATATATAAATGGGTTCATTTTAGTTTTTGCACCAAACCTCTAAAATTTCAAGACTGGCACTCTGCTCCCATGGTAAAAAGGGTGAAGTAGAAAGCATACCAGAACATGAAAACATACTTTCGAAATGTCTCCCATGACATTATGAAGTGGATAAAGACAGCTGAAACTGAGTGAACCATTGCTACAGCCTACAGCATTTGATATAATAAATGCTTTAAAAGTTGGGTTTCTTTTTAGGATGGCAGTGCTTAGACCTGAGCCATCTCGATGTACCCACCAGACAAAGTGAAAGCTGATGCGAAGGTTACTGTGTCTATTAGTGCAGCCACTGCCAAATGTGACTCTCTTTCTCTCTGAGTCTCAGCCAGCTCTTCATTATACTCTAAGATTTATGTGACAGCAGCACTACACCATATCAATATGGTTCATGAAAGACAATTCTTGGATTTCTTGCCGTGTGTGAATCATTTAGAGGTCAATATATTACGAATAAGATAATAAGAAGTAATGAAACAAGGAAAAAAAAAGCTTGGTAAGAGATTTTTCCTCCCGTACTTTCACATGTTATCCCTAAACTTATATGTGGAATTCTGTTTCTGATTATTATTTTTTGTTGCTGGGTGTGAACCTCAATATTCTGGAGACATAACACATGCAAAATTTCAAGCCTGCCCCAAACTCGACATGTAATTTTTGAGGGTTGCCCAAACCCGATCCGTGCTCCAAATGAGTCGTTACTTTCCGCGTCAAATCTAAATCTGATTAGAGAGACTTGCTCCAAAACCAACCCGTTGACTTGATTTAGTTTTTAACTAATGATATAATTAATATAAAAAAAAAAAAAGAAAAAAATCTAAAAACCTCTAAAATGATAAATAATCTCAATTTATCCTTAACTTTTTAAAATATTAGCAAAAAAACCCCTACTGTCAGGCAAACCCGGTTTCCATCCAAGTTTTTAGTGATTTTATGATAAAACCACAAAAAGACAAAAATACTCTTGCTAGTTAAAACAATCGAAAGAAAGAAATCAACCTAGATTCATATGAGTTCAACCATTACAATCAAAAACCAAAAAGAAATTCAAAAACCAAAACGTTTATGTCCTGTCCCGTCACCTGTGTATTTCCATTAAAAACCAAAAAGAATATCAAAAATAAAAAACTATCAATTCCTCTGCAAATAACCAACATAATCCCTACAAATAATAAAAAACAACACCAGTATAAGTGAAAGAGGGAGAGAATCACAGTGAGAAGATGGATAATAAAAAAAACAACACCAGTACAATATAAAAAATCATTACCACCTAATAACACCAGCATAATCGCTGCAAAGAACGAAAAACCAAAAAACCAAATTCACCAAGATTCGAAATTGCATGTAAAACCAAAACAAATCCTACAAGCTTTCTTCAAAACCAACACCTATACTCCAAAAAACTACAGCCCTTTACCTTACAAAACTTAAAATTCTCCAAAATCGTTAACAACATGATCACCATGATCCTACCAATAATCTCTTCAAAATCATGTACAGCAGAGCATTTAAGTCCACAAAAATTTCAACAAGCCAAGCCAAGCCAAACCAAAATAGTATCGACTTTGATCTAATTTTGAATTCACCACCCATGACCCTAAACCGCATAAAAAACCAAATACAAATTCAATAAAATCTCTTCAAAACTAGTACCAATGGCGACGATGATACACCTACTACTTCAAACAAATACAATCCTTCACATTACAAACTTAAAAACATCCAAAATTACCAGCAACACAAACATCAAAACCCAATCAGTAACCTCTCCAAAAACAACATACATAGCATAGCATACCAATTTACCAAAATAGTCAAAATCCATTAATCAAACCCATCAAAACCAAAAACCCAGAAAAAAAAAAAAACGCCTTAAATAGAAATGTAAAAAAAAAAAATCAATTTATAACTAAATAAAAATTAAAAAAAAGAAAAACATCTGGGTTCAATCAGCGACAAACACATCCCATCACCAGACGGGCCCCCAGAATCAAACCTAGAATCAACAGCTTCACGCACTCCGTCGCACACCGATCTTCAACAGCTTCAAGCACTCCGTCTTCCAACATTAACCACCGCGACTACCATCCGTTGCCGTTGTACTCATGCCACCAACGTTGTCGTTGAACAGCTTTGGCTCTCGTAAAAGCGTGGCCGCCGTTGTCGTTGTTCTGATGCCGACGGAGGAGACTTGAGTGGAGAAGCGGTGATGAATGGGGATGAGAAAATGAAACAGTGATGAGTGGAGAAAAGGTGATGAATGGAGATCTGAGTGCACAATCTCCTCCAATGGAAGGAGATCCGACCGGCGATTTGAGCTAGGTGATGAGAGTGAGAGAGAGAGAGAGAGAGAGAGAGTGAAAGAGATTGGGGGTGAGAGACGGTGGCAACATTTGTCTCACGTGCATTTAATGGATCCATTAACTTATGGATGGAAATCACCGATTCATTAACATCTGAATTTTTTCTTTTTTTAATATTTTCGAAACCAAAGTGGTTTGATATTATTTTTAAAAGTAGAAGGTAAATGATAATATCCCAAAAGACAAATATACCAAAAAATATATACATTTAAAATTTCAATACTTTAATTTAACTATAATGTTTTATTTAAAAAAATTAACTACAATATCACATCACATTTATATATTTATTAATATAAAATTCATAAAATGCACGAATTTTTTAAATATATATACAAAAGACCTACTACATTACAAATATTTCATTACAAAATCTAAAATATTACAACTACTTAGTCGTAAATGCCAAAATTATAACAGTAATATAACCAAGTTTCATTACAAATACTAAATAAATAAATAAACATATAAATAAATAAAAAGAAAACATCATAAAACTCCATGGTGGGATGGGCTTCACTCTTCCCCCCGATATATTCTAGGAGTATCCCGAATCCAACCCATACCCTAAACGGATAACTAGTTTCTGCCCTAAACCTGTCCCAAATATATCAGGCTCCTTCTAAATTTTGATCGGATAAGGTATTTTTGCACCCGGCCCCTAACCGCGAACAATAATACCTCTAAAAAGAAGAAAAACAAATATAAAAGAAGTCAAGCCGATGAAACAGACGACAATGGCAAGCCATAAAGAAGTTGTCAACACTGCATATGTTCCTGTAACAAATGCAATTACCATTGCTCCTATGGCTATCATGGTAAAAAATACAGCATACTCATAAAAAGACAATAATTCCTGTGATGTGCGCATTGCCAAAAGGAAGTGGGCAAAGACAGCAGATAAGGAGAATACCATGGCTATGGCATCTGTTATAATAAATGCTTGAAAAGCTGAACTTTTACTTAGAATTGCATTGCCCTTATCCGGTCCTTCTTGGATTACACCACCTGGTAATGTAAATGCTGTAGTAAAGGTTACGGTTGCTATGAGAGTAGCTACTATCAAATGTGGTTCTTGTGTTTTTCGAATGCTTTCGGCAAATTCCTGCTCATCTTTTTCATCTTTTTCATCTTGTTCATCTTGTTTTGCTACCCTCACAAGTCCATCTCGATATGGCCCAAATGCCTCCTCCAGTTTTAAGATGTCTTGCTGTGATACATTGGGAGAGTTATAATATATATCAAAGCAAAATTAACAAAACCAGCAGGGTTGGAACAAGTATTATAATATTATTAGGTGCTCTTTTTTTTTTTTTTTGGAAAACACTCTGTGATGTTTATTATTAAAAAAAAATCTTTCAGTTTTTATTTTACTACATAAGACTATCCTCAGTTGTTTTAAGTCAAGATCCGAACAATCGTTCTACCGTTTTTTATTAAGGCTCTTTCTGTTTAAGAAAGATTTTTTTTATGCCTTTTAGATTTAAATAAATTAAAAAAATTATGTAATTTATAGAAGTTTGTTCGTGATTTTAAAATTCATTTAAATAAAGTAAAGATACATATTTTCAATGTACTGTTTTTTTTTCTTTCTTATTTGATATCGATAATATGGTCATTTTAATTCTAATAATTTATAAAAGATTAAATGATTTTTTTTTCAACAAATGTTAACGAAAATAATAGCAATGACCATTGATCATAAAGCTTATAATGTGCAAATAATAGGGACATATTTTTCACATTTTCCTCAAAAAAAAAAAAAAAAAAAAAGGGTTGGCTAAACACAGCTTATTATTTCTTTCCCCTAAACAAATTTATGACTTCAACTGAACTTATTTTGGATATTTAACATACAAAATACATGTATGGTTCCAAAATTAAAAGTGACACACACGCACAGTGGTGCTCTAATAAGAAATTCGTCATATTAAAAATTGTGAGAATCTAGAAGAATGCCAATAAATTTTAAATGAAAATTATTGAGTCATTTTTTGTGAATAGTAAAGGACAATAAGGTAAACTCGTAAAAACACATACAAAAAATTTTGAGCACTGGAACTATTACGTTTCCTATGGTATCCCATTTTCTAATATTTCGAGTGCTGGAACAATTATTTTTCTTGCATGTTATCCCATTTTCTAGTACTTAATTTTCAAAAAAAAAGAAAAAAAATTAGTTGTAGTATTGTAGTACTTTAAAAATCTTCGAAATATATATTTTTTAAATAATATAAATAATTTTGAATTTAAGAGAGGGGAACATGACTCAAACCTACAACTTATTATATCACTAGGCAAATCTTATCTTATTCATAATCTTCAGAATATTATCACATGTATATGTCATACATCTTATATAAACATCAAATCTAATCCAATTTTATTGATAGTTGGAGATGTTGATGCCAATAGTCTATAAGACTTTTTATAGTCCAATTACAAATTCTAAAGTTTTGAAGATGAAAATATAGGGCTTGCAATCACAATTAAAAACAACAAAAAATAAAATTGAAGAGTATAATCAAGAAAATCTATGAGTGAACAGAGGTATTACACACCTTCAGCAGTGGGGAGTCGGATTCACGCATTTTAGAAACACTCATATTGTGATTGTTAACCACTGCAATGTCCGACCGTAAAACATTCACCTCATCAATGATTTTTCGAAATTCGCATGGACGGATAGCGGCAAGTAAGTGGAGAGGAGTGTTTCCAGCAACATCTTTCTCATTTGTAAGATTTCTAATTAGCGGATCTTTTAAAAGACTTATCAGTCGAAATTTTGGTAAAGATAGCATGGCAAAGTGAACAACATTCCATCCTCTTTCGTCAACCAATTCACAACAATCTGGACAATGAGAAATAATCTCATGTGGTATGTGCCCTTGGCCAATTATTAATGAAGAGGTGTCATCTTTCTATAGTTATCTTTCATATACGCCGCTGATATGTCATGCTCTAGTAATATCTCCATAACGTTATGATTACGAGAATATGCGGCGTGATGGAGAGGAGTCCATCCATTTTGGTCAGTTTCTTTTATCAGACTCGCCTTTTTCTCCAATATTTTCTTTGTCATCTCTGAAGCAAAAAAAATAAACAAAGCACAAACAAAATGAATAAGTAGGCATTGTTTGAATTGGATAGCGGATAATATCATGAATTATCGGTATTGTATTATGAACCTTGCCATGAATGATGAATCTCATAAATTTTCCACTTTCTTTTTGAATGGGGGACGGCATGCATGCATGAATGCAGAATGCTTGACCTTCCATTCCTCACAAATTGTTGTTTTGAATGAATGATTGAGTTCAACAATAAGGTAACTATAATTTTGCAATTGAATATAACAATATTGTATGTTGACACTAGTTCGGTTAGTTATAGAAAACATGTTTTGTTTTGAAGGTCCATAGCATTAAAATAAACTACCTCCTAGAGACCAAAATGAGACAAATAAAAGTTTTAATTATAATTTTATATTAGTTTTAAAGGGAATATTTTAAATTTTTGAACCAAAGGGCCATGGCCCTATGAGCCCCTTATTATCTCCGTCACATATTGGTAAAACCAATTATTCTTGTGTAAAAGATTATAAATTTAAATCTTACTCGCATATAAAATTGTAAAATGTTTGGCCTCCATTTATGTAATAAAAAATTGAGAATAAAATACGGGAAACTTCATTTAATCCCTGAGATTTTGGAAAATATCAAATTTTTAAAGTTCTTTTCAAAACAGCTCTTTTTATCTCAAACTTTTCAAAAACTCTTCAAAATGGTCCAAACCGTCAGTCAATTAACGGTCAACATTAACAGAATACTTAAAAAAATATTTTTACCATTGATGGTTATTAGTTTTATATAAATTATCGGATTATATTAATAAAAAAATAAATTTATAAGTTAAATAAATTAAAATGTCTCTGAATTTAAGTGGTTAAAAATGACCTAAGATAATTATTGACCGTCAATTGACTGACGATTTGAAATTTTTTGAAGAGTTTTGAAAATGTTAAGGATGAAAAGAGTTATTTTCAAAATAGCTTTAAAAACTTGATATTTTCAAAAATCTTGAAAAATATAAATGAAGTTTTTCCAATAAAATATTACCGTTTGATCATTCGACCAAGCCTAATCATTTATTGTTATACTAGTTAGTCATGTAAATTATATTGAGAAAATCAATTAGGCAGTGCTGGATCATCGTTGAAATAGATGCTAATAATGCTTTTTCTTCAATTAATTTAAAAAGGATTTATTCGACAGCTTTTTTGAACTATTACTATGTATAAGGATAAAGATCTTTTATATTTTGCTAAAAAAAACGAATGCAAATTTAAAAAATTCTAGTGAACAATTGAAATAAGATTTTTAACACGGTTCATAAACTATAGTTTACAAATAAAGGAAAATAAAAACCCAGAGTCTGTGACTTTTGTTCATAAACTATTATCATTTATTGTGAATTAGACTATGAATCGATAGTGCCAAAAAAGTTTATTTCAATTTTTCGTTGACATTTTTAAAATCTACATTTTTTAGCGCTATTTTTTTATTGCAAATTAGACTATGAATTGATGATGCTAAAAGAATTTATTTTAATTCTTTGATGACATTTTTAAAACTAGTGCTTTTTTAGTGCTTTCTCACTCAATTTTCTTCTCAAGCCCTAAACTTTGTTAAGGTTTATAATTAGGTTTTAACTTAATAATAAATTAAGGGAAAAATCAGCATAAAAAAAAATTAAGGGAAAAATCTAAAAACTCCCCTTAAAATAAAATTATTGTTAGAAAACACCAAATTTTGAAAATTTTAACCAAAAAACCTCAATTGTTAGGCCAAAAGTGGTTTCCATCCAAATGTTAGGTGGTTTTATCAAAAATCTCAAAAAGATGAAATTACCCTTATTGTATTAGAACTTAAAAAATAAAAAACATTAAAATTAAAAAAAATAAAAAATTACAAATTTAAATAATTGAAATAAATTAAAATTAAATAAAAAATTAATAATAATTAAAATAATTAATAATAGCTATAACAAATAAATATAATAAATAAAAATTAAATGAAATTAATATTTAATAATTAAAACAATTAAATAAAAAAAAAAAAGAAATGGCGATGGAGATCCCAGGTGTAAGCTCCACCATTCATGAAGATAGATGAACAATGAAGATCCCATCTTTTTTAAATTATTTGGGATCCAGGTGTGATCCCTAGAAAAAAAAAATTGAAATTAAAAAAAAAATAATTTAGTGTTATTCACGATTCATCACCACCTCCAAACCAACACCATTATTGTTCATTATCACCAATCACCTACACCAACAAACACTAAACCATCATCATCACCATTCAATTCTTCGGTGACATTTTTAAAACTTGCATTTTTTTAGCGCTATCTCACTCGATTTTCTTGGTGAGCCCTAAACTTTTTTAAGATTTGTAATTTGGTTTTAACTAAACAATAAATTAAAAAGAGATCAATTTTGATTAATTATCCATTATTGATTATAACAATGTGCTATAATATTCTTAAAAGATAAAGTATGAAGTGAGAAGGGTAAACTGACCACCATTACCGCACCAAGTTGCTGCATGCAAGGCTGTCATCTGATCGGGGCCTTCATGTGCTGGTGATTTGCAAGTTTCTAATATTTCAACTACCATCTCTAAAGATTGTTTTGCGGCTGCAAGGTAAAGTGGAGTTTCGCCACGATTGTTGAAAGTATAAGTGAAATCAGGATCTTCTTTGGTCAATATTTTCAAAACATCCAAGTGTTGACACCGCACTGCTTCATGTAATGCGGTGTTTCCTTCATTGTCGATCATTCTCAGCATCAACTTGGCAGCTTCTATTCCACTCTCTAGCTCTTCATGTTGAGCTTTTGCACGTTCGATAAGAATTTTCACCATTTCAGACTTCCCGTATTTTGCCGCGATATGCAGTGGTGTTTCATGTTTGACATTTACTTGAAGAAGTAGTGATGGACATCTGTCAAGTATATCTTCCACAAACATGGTTGATGATCTATATCGCGACATGATGTTGATATGCAAGATGGTATTCTGGCTTGGTGTTACAATCAATTCAAGATGCTCTCTTGAAATATCCTTGAAGGGTTCAATATTACCCTCAACTGCAGCATCGATGCACAATTTAAGATCCATGCAAGTATGTGATAGGTTTCTGCGAAGGGGTCGACGGAGAGAGCTCAAGAAAATGAAAACGAGAGAAGAAAAACTTTGGAAGAAAAAAGAAGAAAGTGAGAGAGAGGGCTGTTAGTGAAGAAGAAAAAAGAAAATGAAAGCTAAAAGGAGTTAGGTGTGCAAATTAGTCTTAGGTATGCAAGTTTAAGCACGCGCTCTTGAATAACCCTCAAGTCCTTGTTATTTCAATGAAATGCATGGGTATAATTTCATCTCAGATTGTCATCAAACATCGGGGCAAGCAAGCTCTAGTGCATGTCATTTCAATGAAATGCATGGCTATTATTTGATCCCAAATTGTCATCAGACTTCAGGGCAAGCAAGCTCTAGGAGATTTAAGAGCAATGGACTGCATGATCAATTGATCACTAAAAGGTTGCCAGTGTTGCTGGATGTCTCAAATAACTACATATACGGTAGTATTTGGAATTATTTTGTAGTTTTTAGATTGAGTGAACTTTTGTTGTTGTAATATGAAAAGTCTGTTAATGTATTATGTGTTATTAGAAGAGTTTTTCAAGAGAAAAAAAAAATGTCCACAGTGTATAGAGCAGCAAAAGAGAGTTTATGAGGTTAAAAATTTGAAATTAAGAGGAAGAGATAACTTGTGAGTGAGAAAATCTTTTATAATCTTGCTATTCTTAATTCTAGTGAAATTGATGATCTCCATATGCATAGCCATTATTGATGAACCACGTGAATTATTTATGTTGTGTTGTGATTCGATTTACTCTTTAACTTGATCGTGTTATTTGTTGTATTTTGAGGCCATCTAAATAAGATCTTGGAAGTCATTTACGTTGTTAAGGAATTGTCTATGAGGTGTTTGATAAAATTCCTCAGAAAGCATTAGTAGGTTTGTTGCCTTCCTGCAATAGTTAGAACTGTTGAAGTTAGACGAGGACTCTGCTTGCTGACATGGTAAGTTGGTTAATTAGAGTTGGTTAGGCTTCTTGAAATTCAGGAGATTCAATTAGACATGCAAAAAGCCCCTAATTAGTTTCAGAAGATATGTATATATATATATACACACATACATATATATATATAGTCTTAGAAGTAATCATCATTAATAAATTAAGATCACCGTTATGCACTATTAATGGAGGTTCACATCTTCTGTTTTTCTGCCAGCTTAACAGCCTCACTTTTCATCAAACATCTCTGTTAATTAATAAATCAAACACTTTGCTTTGATAGGAAGAATTCCGAAAAACAGTACAAATAGAGGCAAAGTCGAGAACAGTATATAGAAATGTGTTGATGAAATTTAAGTAAACAAGGAAAATCAATTGCAAGGTAATATAAAATAAAAGGGAATGAATCAGTCGCTATGGCAATTTAACTCATAAAAATTTTAAACTTGCTAAGGTATTAGTAAATCGATTACATCGATAATATTAATAAATTCATGATAGATTGAGACAAAATTATTTTGTTGGTAAACCTCTCATACTTACATCTACGAAATTATGTGCTCAAATTATATAAAATTATAAATTTGAGTTACATCTTGTTTACCTAATCTCAAAATATAATAATATTTTAGAAAAAAAAAAAACTAAAACTAAAATTTTAGTAAGTATGAATTCATTTTGTGACCTTCAAACAACAAAGAAAAACATTGAATATATCTCATAACAATACATTTAATAAGTATCAAATTGCAATTTTATTAAATGAGAGCTCATTTTAATGTAACTAATTCAAATTGATAATGTTATGGTTTGATTAGTTGATTAAATTTTTATGTTAGAGCTAGACTAAAAATATTAAAATTAAAATAGATAAAAAGAAATGGAAATGGACCATCAAAAAGATGCAAATTAATAATAGAATTATCTGTCAATAAAAGGTAGCACTCCCTTTGTTTGACCAAAACAAAGAGTGTGCACGGGCTCAAGCTGCGTGCGTGCCACTATTAAGCAATAAAGTGTGGGACTCTCGTCCTCCTTCTCTTAGGAGCTATCCTCGTCCTTTTGAAAGCATTCACTTCGGGTTGTACTTAAATGGATTTTATTTATAGAATTTGATAATATCACTTAAATCTGTAAAAGTGTTATAATATATCAAAAAAAAAAAAGTAATGAATAATAAAAACTTTCAGATCTTGAGGCAGGACATGTGCCCCTCCTAGTCTCGTACTGGGTCAATTGTTGCTTGGAATATATATCCATGCATATGTAATGTATGTAGAGTAATCTTTTTTTTGACTTAAATAACACTTGTATAAACACGAGTATGTAGAGTAATCTTAGTTAGTTGTATGACATTTATTTTTCCTCATAATTGTTAATGTACGATTTATAGATCTACTAACTTGATATGACAACTAATAAATTTCAATGAATGCTCGTAGAAAATCAGTATTCTTTGCTAGCCAGCTCTGTGGCATTATTTTCCTCCACAATTGTTAATGTACAATTTTATGTACTATTACTTGATATGACAACTTATAAACCAAACTGCATAGTAGACAATTAATAATTGACTCCGAAAATCAGTATTCCTTGCTAGCTAGCCGTGTGGCATTTATTTTCCTCCATAATTGTTAATGTACAATTTTATGTACTTGTTGCGTGATATGATAACTTATAAACCAAACTGCGTACTGGACAATTAATAATTGGCTTCAAAGACGTTGTTAAACAGCTAAATACATACAACGCAATAAAGTGATGCTCTTTTTGCTCATCCAACGGTTAGAATATTTGGAAAAAATAAAAAATAAAAAGATGAAAAGCTGGTGACTGACGTAAATAAAGAAGAGAGAGAAAATAAAATTTAAAAAAAAAGAGGAATAAATTATAATTTAGCTTCCAACAAAATATGTGTAAACAGAGCAAACGTTTCTCTTTAATTATAAATAATCCTTTTACCATTAGTTCTATTAATTGGTTAAGGGGTAAAATTATCTTGTGCTATTTTTATCTTATTTTTATTTTTAAAATTTTAAAATAAATTAAATAAAATTATAAAACTTTAAAATAAACTAAATAAATTAGATAAAAATAATAATAATAGTTTATTATGTCTCCACTGTCATAGTCCATTTCATAACATTAATTTATTTTGTAAACATAAAAATGATGAAGAATGTGATCAAATTGTAATTTTTCTCATGCATTGATATTAATTAGTTTATGTTATTTATATTGATTTTCAAGTGGAAGAATTTTACTATTGTTACACTTTGAGTTTATGATATTTTATTTCAAAATCCGTGCTTTCATTTTATTATATTATGCAATTTTTTTTAATTATAAATGTAATATTTTCTCAAATATTATTTTGTAATATTTTACTTTCTTTTAAATTTTTTTTTTCGTAATTTTAAAATTTAAAAGATGTTTTAAAAATAATATAATTAAATAATCTACAACTTAAAAACGTTTTTTTAACCTACAACTAAACGACCAACAAGTTCTTTTTAAAAATTCTATTTGTAAAAGATTTATTTTAAAAAGTTTTACCAAACGGAGCTTAAGTATGTTATCTAATTAGTTATTGGGAATTTTCAAATTCTTAATAAAATATTTCTTTTCTCTATTTTATTATTATTTTTTAAATAAAATTATTTATTTGAGTTATATTAAGTCAATAATAGAAGGACCATATAAAGACTCTTGAGGTTTTGATTTTTATATTTGTATTGGAGAATTAGGAAAGCTACAAAGATGGAATTGAAATGATTTTAGAGGCATCTTTGATTAAAGATCTAACTGACCAATATAATACTCTTTTAAACAATACGTCAACAATATCATGATGTGATGATCGTGAAAATTAGTTTAAGATTTCATCTCATCTATGCGTGTCATGTAAGAAATTCTTTTAAATTATTACAACTTTGGAAGATAAAAATAAATTCAATTTCCAAAAAGGTCATCCAACGAGGAAAACATCGAGTAAAAAAAAAACATATCAATGGAGAACAAGCAGGGCAAATGCAGGGTTATTTCAAAAAAAACAAAAAGGCTGTTGGGGGTTGGGTGGTTAGGTGGACCGATTAGTTTCAGAAGTTATGTATATATATATATACACATATACATATATATATATATATAGTCTTAGATGTAATCATCATTAATAAATTAAGATCACCGTTATGCACTATTAATGGAGGTTCACATCTTCTGTTTTTCTGTCAGCTTAACAGCCTCACCTTTCATCAAACATCTGTGTTAATTAATCAATCAAACACTTTGCTTTGACAGGAAGAATTCCAAAAAACAATACTAATAGAGGGAAAGTCGAGAACAATATACAGAAATGTGTTGATAAATTTAAGTAAACAAGGAAAATCAATTGCAAGGTAATGTACAATAAAAAGGAATGAATCAGTAGCCATGGCAATTTAACTCATAAAAATTTTAAACTGGCTAAGGTATTAGTAAATCGATTACATCGATAATATTAATAAATTCATGCTAGATTGAGACAAGATTATTTTATTGATAAATCTCTCGTACTTACATCAACGAAATTGTGTGCTCAAATTATATAAAATTATAAACTTGAGTTACATCTTATTTACCCAATCTCAAAATGTAATAATATTTTAGAAGAAAAAACAAAAATTAAAATTTTAGTAAGTATGAATTTATTTTGTGACCTTGAACAACGAAGAGAAACATTGAATATATCTCATAAGAATACATTTAATAAGTATCAAATTGCAATTTTATTAAAATGAGAGCTCATTTTAATTTAACCAATTCAAATTGATAATGTTATGATTTGCTTTGTTGATTAAATTTTTATATTAGAGCTAGACTAAAAATATTAAAATTAAAGTAGATAAAGGGAAATGAAAACAGACCATTAAAAAGATGCAAATTAATAATAGAGTTATCGATCAATAAAAGGTAGCACTTCCTATGTTTGACCAAAGCAAAGGGTGTGCATGGGTTCCAGCTGAGTGCGTGCCTCTGTCAAGCAATAAAGTGGCTCTTTTCGCATGTGGGACTCTCGTCCTCTCTCTCTAGGGAGCTACCCCGACCTTTTGAAAGTCTTCTTTTCGAACCGTATCCCAATGAATTTTATCTAAAGAATCTGACAATATTATCGAAATCCGTAAGAGTGTTATAATATGTCAAAAAAAAAAAAAATCAAAAGTAATGGATAATCAACGAGGTCAAATTTAATAAAAATTTTCAGATCTTGAGCCCCTCTTAGTCTCGTATTGGGTCCATTGCGGGTTGGAATATATATATCTGTGCATATGTAATGTATGTAAAAAATCAGTAATCTTAGTTAATTGTATGGCATTTATTTTTCTTGATAATTGTGAATGTATGATTTTATAGATCCACTGACTTGATATGATAACTAATAAATTTCAATGAATGCACGTAGAAAATCAATATTCTTTGCTAGCCAGCTGTGTGGCATTATTTTACTCCATAATTGTTAATGTACAATTTTATGTAAGGGGCAGGATCGAGGGATATAAGTTTTGACATAAATTTTGACACGATTTGTTGATCATTGGATGAGGAGAATTTTAATGGTTTAGATTTATTCATACCACTACATACAACTTCATTTTACACTCTACATAAATGTTTTCTCTCACCTCTCTCTTCATTATTACACTATCTCTCATCTCTCTCATTAATATTAAAATCCCAATATTTAAATTATTTTTTTCTCACCCAATCCAATTATATTTAAAAATACATCAAGAAAATTAAAAAAAAAAAAGCTACAATTGTTTTTTTTTTTTTAACTTGATAAATTTATTATTTAAATGATAATTTATTTTTTAAAATAGTTTAAACCAAACAATCTTTAATAAGAAAAACTTTTTGGTTAAGTGTTTTGTGTTTTTGAAAAATAAAATTTATTTTACTTATTTTGGTTAAAAATTATTTTTGAAATAAGATTTTTTTTTTTTTAGTGGTAGTAAAAATTTTCTTACTAAAAATTGTTTGGTTTAAACTATTTTAAAAAATAAATCATCATTTAAATAATAAATTTATCAAATTAAAAAAAAAAAAAACAATTGCTGCTTTTTTTAAAAAACATTTTCTTGATGAGTTTTTAAATATAATTGGATTGGGTGAGAAAAAAATAATTTTAATATTGGGATTTTAATATTAATGGGAGAGATGAGAGATAGTGTAATAATGAAGAGAGAGGAAAGAGATGCTGTAATAATGAAGAGAAAGGAGAGAGTTAATGTAATAATGAAGAGAGAGGGGAGAGTTAATGTAATAATGAAGAGAGATGTGAGAGAAAATATTTATGTAGAGTGTAAAATGGAGTTGTATATAAAGGTGTGAGTAAATCTAAACCATTAAAATCCTCTTCATCCAATGGTCAATAAATTCGTGTCAAAATTTGTGTCAAAACTTGTGTTCCCCAATCCTGTCCCTTTATGTAATATTGCCTGATATGACAACTTATAAAACTAACTGCATAGTGGACAATTAATAATTGACTCCGAAAATCAGTATTCATTGCTAGTCAACTGTGTAGCATTTATTTGCCTCCAGTTAATGTACAATTTTACGTATTTATTGCTTGATATGGTAACTTATAAACCTAACTGCATATTGGGCAATTAATAATTGGCTTCAAAGAGGTTGGAAAACAGCTAAATACATACAACGCAATAAAGTGATGCTCCATTTTGCTCATCCAACGGTTAGGATATTTGAAAAAAAAAAAAAAAAGATGAAAAGCTGGTGACTGACGTAAATAAAAAAGAGAGAGAAAATAAAATTAAAAAAAAATTTATAATTTAGCTTCCAACAAAATATGTGTAAACAGAGCAAACGGTTCGCTTTTATTATAAATAATCCTTTTATCATTAGTTCAAGTCAGTTAATATTAATTGATTAAAGGATAAAATTATTTTTTGATATTTTTAATTTATTTTTATTTTTAAAATTTTAAAATAAATTAAATAAAATTATAAAACTTTAAAATAAACTAAATAAATTAGGTAAAAATAATAATAATAGTTTATTATATCTCCACTGTCATTGTCTATTTCATAACATTGATTTATTTTGTGAACATAAGATAGATGATAAATGTGATCAAATTATAATTCTTCTCATGCATTGATATTAATTAGTTTATGTTATTTGTATTGATTTTTAAGTAGAAGAATTTTACTATTGTTACACTTTGTATTTTTGATATTTTATTTCAAAACCTGTACTTTCATTTTATTATAATGTGTAATTTTTTTTAATTATAAATATAGTATTTTCTCAAATATTATTTTATAATATTTTACTTTCTTTTAAATTTTCTTTTTCGTAATTTTAAAACTTAAAAAATGTTTTAAAAGTAATATAATCAAATGATCTATGATTTAAAAAAAAAAAATTTAATTAACAACTAAATAATTAACAAGTTCTTTTTAAAAGTTCTACTCGTAAAAGATTTATTTCGAAGAGCTGTACCAAATGGAGCTTAAGTATGTTATCAATTAGTTATTGGGAATTTTCAAATTCTTAATAAAATATGCCTTTCCTCTCTTTTATTTTTTTTTTTCAAATAAAATTGTTTCTTTGAGTTATATTTAGTCAATAATAGCGGAACCATATCAAGACTTTTGAGGTCTTGATTTTTATGTTTGTATCGGAGAATTAGGACAGCTATAAGGATGGAATTGAAATGATTTTAGAGACATCTTTGATTAAAGGTCTAACTGACCAATATAATACTTTTTTAGATAATACGTCGTCAACGGTATCATGATGTGATGTTTGTGAAAATTAATTTAAGATTTCTTTTTTTTTTTTTTGAAAGTAATTTAAGATTTCATTTTATCTATGTGTTTTGCGTAAGAAATTCTTTTAAATTATTATAACTTTGAAAGATAAAGACAAATTTCAATTTCCAAAAAGGTCATCCAACGAGGAGAACATCGAGGAAAAAAAAAACATATCAATGAAGAACAAGCAGGGCAAATGCAGGGTTATTTCCAAAAAACAAAAACGGCGTTGGGGGGTCGGTGGTTAGGGGGACCGATTAATTACCCATTAGTCAACATATTAATGAAGATTTCAAGTCCAACTACGTGAAACTAGGAATCAAGGCACCAATTAAAGTCCAACCACGTGTGATCAGTGTCTCATTGCTACTTCATGCTTAGCCAGGCTCACTTAAACAGAACCCATATGGGCCTGCTGTGGGTCTAATTCGAGTGTGGATATTTCCACCCCTCTAAAACTGTTTATAAATCCCTTTAGTAGATTCACCTCATTCAATAAATTATAATTATAATTTATAATTTTTTAGGGCAATTGCACTAACTTCTCTTACTTTATCTTTAAGTGCACTAAACCCTAAGGTATTGATTTAATTACACTAACTTTCCAGCTAACAGTTAGCTAAAAGTTCACCAATGTCAGATGAATTAGAGGTATAAATTGGTCTTTTTGTTATGTATAATTTTTATTTGTTAAAAAAAAACTATTAATTAATTAAAAAGAAACAAAAAAATTGAAACCCAGCACTTCAGAACGTTCACATCTTCTTCTTTGATTCCCCCGATCAAGGAGATGGAGTGGAGATTGGCTCCATGTTCAACAACACAAATTCATGAAAAAATTAACTAAAAGAGATAAAAGAATTATTCTTCAAACACAATTTTTTTTTTCTTGGATTAAAAACATGATCACATCCAGATAACATAGCCCATTTTCTCATCATTGAATACTAAGAAAAAACCCATGGAATCAACTGAAAAAAACAATAATAATAAACCAACAAAAAATTAAAGAAAAAAAATGACCCAGTAGGATAAAGAGTAGTAGAATTAGAACCACTATCCTCACGACTAGTAAAAGCAACCGTTTCTACTTTTATATATATATATATATATATATATATAGGGGAAGGATCAGGGGACACAAGTTTTGACACGATTTGTTGATAATTGAATGAGGAGGATTTTAATGGTTTAGATTTATTCATACCACTACATACAACTTCATTTTACACTCTACATAAATGTTTTCTCTCACATCTCTCTTCATTATTACCCTATCTCTCCTCTCTCCCATTAATATTAAAATCCCAATATTTAAATTATTTTTTTCTCACTTAATCCAATTATATTTAAAAACCCATCAAGAAAATTAAAAAAAAAAAGCTACAATTGTTTTTTTTTTTTTTTTTTTAAACTTGATAAATTTATTATTTAAATGATAATTTATTTTTTAAAATAGTTTAAAACAAACAATCTTTAGTAAGAAAAACTTTTTGGTTA
This sequence comes from Nephelium lappaceum, assembly GCA_021234005.1. Lineage (NCBI taxonomy): Eukaryota > Viridiplantae > Streptophyta > Magnoliopsida > Sapindales > Sapindaceae > Nephelium > Nephelium lappaceum. The sequence goes on from CM038004.1 coordinate 15,897,174, forward strand.
AGTGTTTTGTGTTTTTGAAAAATAAAATCTATTTTACTTATTTTGGTTAAAAATTGTTTTTGAAATAAGATTTTTTTTTTAGTGGTAGTAAAAATTTTCTTACTAAAAATTGTTTGGTTTAAACTATTTAAAAAATAAATCATCATTTAAATAATAAATTTATCAAGTTAAAAAAAAAACAATTGCTGTTTTTTTTTTTAATTTTCTTGATGAGTTTTTAAATATAATTGGATTGGGTGAGAAAAAATAATTTAAATATTGGGATTTTAATATTAATGGGAGAGATGAGAGACAGTGTAATGATGAAGAGAGAGGAGAGAGATTGTGTAATAATGAAGAGAAAAGAGAGAGCTAATGTAATAATGAAGAGAGAGATGAGAGAAAATATTTGTATAGAGTGTAAAATAGAGTTGTATGTAGTGGTGTGAGTAAATCTAAACCATTAAAATCCTCTTCATCCAATGGTCAATAAAATCGTGTTAAAATTTATATCAAAACTTGTGTCCCCCGATCCTGCTCCATATATATATATATATATATATATATAAAACAACCTTTTTTGATATCTTTGCCTTGTCCAAACAAAGTGGTTCCCCCTAGAAGCAGAACCCACCATTACCACAACCGAAAAAGGCTTGTATTGTAAGACCCGTATCCTAATGGATAATTGAAACCTAAATTTTAAGTGGACTGAAATTAATTTAAGTGAATCCAATTAAAAAAAAAATTAAAAGTTATTGGGCCTAGCAAGCCCAGTTAATGGGCTGACATGAATCAAACAAAAGCAAGCCCAATTAATTGGTGGTCAAATAGTATAAGGCAAAAGCAATATTTGATATTGCAGTTAACAAGGTGGGTGACCAACCAGAAGAAAGAGATAAATGTGATGGTGGTATTTTTAAAGTAAGAAATGACTAGTGTCAGGAACATCAATTTATTAAACAAGATGGCAGCAATTATTTTATTAATTAGAGACATATGTCAAAATATGAAGAATGAAAGCAATAGGTAAGGCAGCCATGTTTGTAAAGTAATATATATACATTTATATTATTGTTAGAAGCCACCAGAAACAATTTCGCACAGAAGCAGACAGAAGTAAAATGAAAGATAAAGAAATGGTGCAGGTGAAACCGTGAGAGAGAAAGGAAGAAAAAGAAGAAAAAAAAAAAAAAGAAAGAAGAAAAAAATATTTTGGATGGTCAAATTAAAAATATTTGGATGCCTGAATTATCCATAAGTTATTTTGTTTCAATGAGATTTGAAATCTAGAAAATTAGTTAATTTTTTATAAATTCTAAATTGAGTTTAATATGATTATGGGGTGAATCCAAGCTTAAGAATAGTTAGACGGGAACTCGTTTTAGATCCAAATTTGAGTAAAGGAGTTCTATGAGTGGATAGTTTTATTTTAATTAAATTAATTAAATTATACTTATTTATATTTAAACTTTTATTTATTTATTGGAAATAAAATATTTATTCTTTTAAATGATGTGTTTGGATTATCAATTATGTTCTACGATTGAAACGATAATTTATTAGAATTCATATATATGTATAGGAAATTCCAAATGAAATTTATGTTTTCAATTTGAATTTATTATAAAAAATTTTTAGAATATTTTAAGTAATATTATTTTATGTTTTGAGAAAGAATATTGATTTATACTTTAAAAAGAGTATATAATTAGAGTTAAACGTATATTTAGAAAGAGAATTTTGTATATTTGCATATGGAAATCGTTTAAAGTTTTAAAAATAAAATAAAAAATATTTTCCGAACACTAATATTGTACCCTCCTCTCTAGTGATCAAGAAGGCTACACATGTGTAAATCCTAAATTCACCTAGCACGTGTATGACAAATGTCAGGAAAGTCATTGAATTGTCGGAAGAGTTTTTGAGTCACCCAGTACGTATATGACAAATGTTATCTCTCGCTCTATATGTGTGTTGAGTATCTCCACAATGTATGACAAATTTCCCTGGGTACTAGTTAGTGTAAATTTTCATATTACGCATGTTACATTTTGAGTTTTATCTACCATTAATGGAGGTTCATATCTTTTGTTTTTCTGTCAGCTTAATAGCCTTACTTTTCATCAAACATCTGTGTTAATTAATCAATCACACACTTTGCGTTGACAACGTTGACAGGAAGAATTCCGAAAAACAGTACTAATAGAGGTAAAGTCGAGAACGATATATAGAAATGTGTTGATGAAATTTAAGTAAATAAGGAAAATCAATTACAAGGTAATATACAATAAAAAGGAATGAATCAGTCGCCATGGCAATTTAACTCATAAAATTTTAAGCTGACTAAGGTATTAGACTATTAGTAAATCGATTACATTGATAATATTAATAAATTCATCCTAGATTGAGATAAGATTATTTTGTTGGTAAACCTCTCATGCTTATATTAATGAAATTGTATGCTTAAATTATGATCTATACCCAACCCGCATTAATAAAATTGTAAATTTGCGTCGCATAGCTTGTTTACCCAATCCCAAAATGTAGTAATATTTTAGAAAAAAAAAAAAAGAAAACTAAAACTAAAATTTTAGTGAGTATGAATTTATCGGTGACCTTCAATAGCAAAGAGAAACATTGAATATATCTCATAACAATACATTTAATAAGCATCAAATTGCAATTTTATTAAAATGAGAGATAATTTTAATGTAACCAATTAAAATTGATAATGTTATGGCTTGCTTAATTGATTAAATTCTTATGTTAGAGCTAGACTAAAAATATCAAAATTAAAATGGATAAAGAGAAATGATAACAGACCATCAAAAAGAAGCAAATCAATAATAGAGTTATGTATCAACAAAAAGCTCAACAGAGTGCTGTCTCAGTGGAGGTAGCACTCCCTTTGTTTGACCAGCGCAAAGGGTGTGCATTGGTTCAAGTTGTGTGTGTGCCACCATTAAGCAAAGGGTGGCTCTTTTCCCATGTGCGCCTACCACTAGGGGATTCTGGTTACGGAAGTAGTTCAAGACCCAGTTTCTATTGATGATACATGTAACTATGGCATCTGTAGAAAAAAATTTTCTAAACTAAAAATGTTAAAATCCTATTTGCAGTCAACTATGTCACAAGAAAGGTGAAATAGATTGACAGCTTTATGCATTGAAAAACATTTGTTGGAAAAGACTGAATTTAAAAATATTATAGATAAATTTGTTTCTCAAAATGCTAGAAGAAAATATTTTAAATGATGTTTTACGAGTATAGATAAATTTTATTTATGAGTTGTGATTAATTATTTTTATCATTATATGAATGTATTTGCCTTATATGGAATATATTTGTCTTATGATATATTTTTTTCATTTCTTCTTTATGGAATTATTATGTACACACAAAAAATATGATAAAATAAGTTATATGTATATATATTTATATATATAATGCTTTTATAATTAGGTATACTTAATTTTAAAAATCAAAGACCAACTAATCAAATTCATTCATTGCACTTAAATTAAATAAGAGAGAGAATTTGTTTTAGGAGAAAGAATGTAATGGATGAATTTGATTAGTTGGTCCTTACTTTTTAAAATCAAGTATTCCTAATTATAAAATCTCTCTATATATATTGTGCTTCTATAATTATGATGTTCTAATTTTAAAAAGTAAGAACCAACTAATTAAATTCATCAATTGTATTCTCTCTCCTAAAACAAATTCTCTCTTCTAGTTAATTCAAATGGAATGAGTGAATTTGATTTGTTAGTCCTTACTTTTTAAAGTTAGGACGTTCTGATTATAAAAACCCTATATGTATATATATATAAAGGGGCTAATTTTAGTTTTTCACACTAGACCTCTAAAATATCAGGATTGGCATTGTAACAATTGCAACAGTGGCTTGCTCCCACGGCAATCACGGTGAAACAAAATGCATGATACAACAAAACCAAATGTTTCTGAAATGTCTCCGATGTCATCATGAAGTGGATAAAAAGTACGGTCACGGTTAGTACCTGATTTTAAAAAGTATGGATCAACCAATCAAATTTATTTATTGTATTTGAATTAAATAGGAGAGAGAATTTGTTTTAGAAGAGAGAATACAAGGGATGAATTTCATTAGTTGATCCTTATTTTTTAAAATCAAGTATACGTGATTATAAAATTTATATATATGTATATATATATAAAGGGGCTTATTTTAGTTTTTTGTACCAGACCTCCAAAATATTAGGATCGGCATTGTAACAAATGCAACAATGGCTTCCTCCCACGACAATCACGGTGAAACCAAATGCATGATAGAACAAAACCAATTGTTTCTAAAATGTCTCCAATGTCATCATGAAGTGGATAAAAACTGCGGTCACGGCTAGTACCCATTTTGTTATAACAAATGCTACTTGAAAAGCAAACTTCTTACTTAAGATTCCAGTGCATATTGAAGAACTAATTTGTAATCTTTAGCTGCATCTTCAACTTCTCAAACTTTTTCCAAAACCAATCCGACCCGATAGCAAAAGGTGTGAAGTACTTCACGGTGTCAATTGGGCCCGATCCTAACCCGCACTTAGAGCCTCAAACTGAGAGCCAAATCCACGTTTAAGCCTACATCCAAAAGACCAAAACCTTAATTTGTGAGGGCCGAGTTTCACAGTGGCGAAATTCTCACCCCTCAAAAAAATATTTTTAATCAACAATTTGTAAACACACCTCTATAATACCAAAATACCCCGAAATTATAATTACTTTTAAATAAATAAACACATTAATGATAAATTTTAATTATTAGTCAAACGCAAAAAATAATTTCTTTTTAAGCTTGGCGGGTTCTTCTTTCCTCTTTTCTTCCTGCATTTTTGCAAGTTCGAAGCTGCATTGCCCAGAAATGAAATATATATATATATATATATATATATATATATACTCTTTCATTATTATTCAAACACCCAAGCATGGCAGCTTCACTTTTCGTCTTTTTTAATTTTTACGGTCTTGAAGTGAGAAAAGTTGGAATGGCTGTAATTTCCCTTTATGAATGGATCCACAAATTTGGGGATTGTGATTGTTAAACCAAAGAAAGTAATAGAATGATACAGTAAAAACATTGATTTTAATTTCTGGACATCCTTCCTTTTTTTTTTTTTTTTTTTTCCTAGGAATACCTTACGAAAAAAAAAAAAAAGGCAATTGTGCATTAAAAATTTTAACTACTTGAATTCTCAGATTTGTTCACCATAAATTTTCATATCTACAGAAAGCTAGTAATGATATCTGAGAATGCAGAATTGCTTAAGACCCTCTTTTTTTATTTTTTCTTATTATTATTATTATTATTATTATTTATTTTCAGTTTTCATGTTATTTATGATTGACTTATATTATATTATAAATATTTTTAGTGACTATAAGAGTAATTTAAGTTTAAAATAATATTAAATTTTAAAATTATTAAAACTGTGGGGTGTACAAACAGATTATGAGGGGTGTAAATATCCGGGACTCCATGAGCCCAGAGGATCAAGTAAAATACAACTGAAAACTAGTATGGCCGAAGCACTATTTTGCATCAATAGAGAAAAACACATGTTGCGACGAGTATATGTTATCACAATTTTGCATCAATAGAGAAAAACAAAACCATACAGATTATTATAATACACGATTGCATTAAAAAGAATGTTACAAGTCTACGTATCTTAAGTGCTTGATTTACACACAGGCCAAACCCACCGAATACTAAAATGAGTTGGATTTCATCTTAGATAGTTTAAAATTCGTCAATTAAAGCAATTGTCTTTTGAAAATTTAATGAAACCAGCTTTTAAACTGATGAATTAATATTTTAGCAAATAATTAACACTAAGAAGAAAACGTTCAAGCCAATGAAAATGATGAGAATAGCCAGCCATGAGGCGCTAACATCGCATACGTGCACTCCTACAGCAAAAGCAATATCTATTGCTCCCATGCAGGGCCAGCCCTGAACACGCGTCGGAGGTACGATCGCCTTGGACCTCTGAATTTCAAGACCCCAAATTTTACACATTTTCAAAATTTTTTTTCCTTATAATTAATTTGTAAAATTAATATATAATAAATGTCTCACTATATAACCATTATTTTAAAGCAGACTTTGTGGTTAAAAGAGCACTCGTTGGGGACCTGAGTTTGAACCCCACAACCTATTTTCTTTAATAGCATTTTTCTCCTTTTTTGAAAAAGACAAATGGTGGCAAATGGAACCATTAAGTGCGAACCAAAGATGCCCAGTAACATTTAAGTGCTTAATACCAGCAATGCTAGTTACTTTTATTGATATACTTTAATTTGAAAAATATTTCTAATATACCAAAGACCTCGAAGCTAACATATTTCACCCATATATAAACTCACTTTATCATTTTCAACTCTAACGTATTTTTCTCTTTCACATTGTCAGCAGCTACACAAAAATACACTCCAAATTATTGTTTTTTTCTTTTCTTTTATTTTCTTTTTATTGGTTAGAAATTTTAAATTTCATCAACAATTTAAAGTGAAGAAAGTGGAAATCCAAAAATTTGTTTATTTTTAAGGTAAAAGTTATATTTTTATATTCACTATTATTGAGTTACGTCTTTTCGTGATTATTTATTTTTTATGATTCTTCTGTTATATTTTTTTATTATTGTTTTCTAATGTGTTGTTGGATCTTAGATTGGAAAAAAGAAAAAAAAATGAAAAACAAGGGAGTACTTTGCTGCTGTTACAGTGTTACGGTGTACCGTGTGTGTGGATTAGATTTCTTGTCAAGTTTTATTGTTCTTTATTACTTTGCTAGTTTGATTGTTAGTTTGTTACTTTAGTTATTACAATAATTGTTTACAACATTTCCTAGAAAGCATGAATATGGAAATGAAAAAAAGGGAAAAAAAAGAAAAGACTAGAACAATTAACTCAATCTCAAAAAGGAGAATTAAAAAAATTCATTATTAAAAAAGTAGATTTCAGTTGTTCACTTGAAAATGAATCAACACCACTAATTGAACCAAACCATTTAGAAGAATTACATGGAAATGAAAATGAACTTCATGTTATTGATGTGAGTAACATGAATGAAGAACAACTAACTCCTCATTTAGATGTTTATGATCCTAGAAATTGGGACAACCTTGATAACAAAACAAAAGATATATTAGTTGAAAAAGGTCCCATAAGAGAAACTAATCTTAACTTTCCTTCGGATGGTAACTCTACACATTTTTCATAAGCACATTATACTCAAAAATTACCAAATTGAAAGATTCAAGATAGGAAATGGTTAGTGTACTAAAAAATGTGGACAAAATATTTTGGTTTTTTTTTTTGTAAATTATTTAAATAAGTGCATATAAATAGTTTTTTAGCGAATGAAGAATTTAATGATTGGAGGCATCTTAGTAAGAGGCTTAAACAACATGAGAATAGTATTGAGCACATAACTAATATGAACACTTGGATTGATTTACAAATCAAATTGAAAAAGAATGAAACAATTTATAAACATATACAAGAGCAAATTACAAAATAGAAAAATAATTGGAAACAAGTTTTTATGAGAATTATTGTTGTAGTGAAATACCTTGCTAAGCATAATTTGGCTTTTTGTGGGACTCACAAGAAAATTTATGAAGACAATAATAATAATTTTTTGGGTTTAATTGAAATGATTTCGGAGTTTGATGTGGTAATGCTAGAACATATTCAACACATTCAACATAATGAAGATAATGAGATTCATTATCACTATCTTGAACATAAAAATCAAAATGAGTTGGTTTATAGGTTAGCCTCTAATATCAAAAATAAAATCATTAAAAAATTAAAGAGGCAAAATATTTTTCTGTGAAGACTTGACTGTACTCCAGGTGCAAGTCACCAAGAACAAATGATTTTGATAATACGATGTATTGACGTATCAACTCGTTCAATAAAAATAGAAGAATATTTTGTAGAGTTTTTAAAAGTGTATGATACATCTAGATTTGGGTGTTTTGATAAATTGCAATCTATATTAGTATCTCTTTTTCTTAATATTGATGATGCGAGGGGACAAGGTTATAATAATGGAGCTAATATGAAACGTAAACATCAAGATGTTCAAAAAGTATTGCACTTGATATGGAAATTGAACTTGTATTTTCTCAAAAATGTCAAATTCATAGAAAGAAACAATTTGATGAAAATGCACAAGAGGATAAGATACAATTAGTTGAAGAATCCTTTAGAGTTAATTATTTGATTGTTGTAGTGGATGTTGCTATTGCTTCCTTAAAGAGTAGTTTTGAACAATTGCAAGCATATGAAAATATTTTTGGATTATTATATGATTCGAAAAAGTTAAATTCTTTGGATGACAATAAATTGAAAGAATGTTGTGTCAATCTTGAAACATTGTAGCTCTTTAGATGTTGATTACAATGATTTATCTTCTAAATTGAAAGTATTACAATGACTTTACCATCAGAAACAAGGTTGAGTAAAGATTGTCTATCAATGTTAATATGATGTTAATCTTTTTATAAGAAAAATTCAAGTTTGAATGATGTGTGAGAGAGAAAAAATCAATCAATCTTGGCCATTCACTTTGTTAAATGTTAATTTATCATCAGATTATCGAAAGTTTAGCGAAAAAAATGATGGTAGAGACTCCTTGCTCAACAAAGTCAGCCACTAAAGTATTTGAGTTTATAAAAGTATTGGATTATTATCCAAATACATCAATTGCTTATAGGATACCATTGACGATACCTATGGTTGTGGCATCCATAGAAAGAAGGGTTTTTTTTTTTTTTTAATTAAAAATTTTAAAATCTTATTTATGGTGAACTATGTCACAGGAAAGGTTAAATGGATTGATAATTTTATACATTGAAAAAGATTTGTTGGAAAAGATTGAATTTAAAAATATTATAGATGAACTTGCTTCTCAAAATGCTAGAAGAAAACATTTTAATTTTTAAATGATGTTTTATGAGTTCTTTGATATGTATATATAAATTTTGTTTATGAACTATGATAATTTTTTTTATCATTATATAAATGTATCTATTTTATATGGAATATATTTGTCTTATGATATCGTTTTATCATTTATTCTTTCCAGAATTATTATGTACACACTAAAAATATGATAAAATAAGTTTTATATATATATATATATATATAAAGAGACTCATTTTAGTTTTTTGCACTAGAACTCTAAAACTTCATGACCGGCACTGCTCCCATGGCAAAAAGGGTGAAATGGAAAGTATACCAGAACATGAAAACATACTTTCGAAATGTCTCCAATGACATTATGAAGTGGATAAAGACAGCTGAAACTGAGAGAACCATGGCTACAGCCTACAACATTTGATATAATAAATGCTTTAAAAGTTGAGTTTCTTATTAGGATGGCAGTGCTTAGACCTGAGCCATCTTGGATGTACCCACCAGGCAAAGTGAAAGCTGATGCGAAGGTTACTGTTTCTATTAGTGCAGCCACTACCAAATGTGACTCTCTTTCTCTCTCAATCCCAGCCAGCTCTTCATTATACTATGAGATTTCTGTGATAGCAGCACTACACCATATCTATATGGTTCATGAAAGACAATTCTTGGATTTCTTGCCGTATGTAACTCATTTAGAGGATCAATATATTACAAATAAGATAATTAGAAGTAATGAAACAAGAATAAAAAAGCTTGGTAAGAGATTTTTCCTCCCGTACTTTCACATGTTATCCCTAAGCCTATACGTGGAATTCTATTGCAGATAATTATTTTTTGTTGCCAGGTGTGAACCTTAATATTTTGGAGACATAACACATGCAAAATTTTGGGCCCGCCCCAAACTTGACACGAAGTTTTTTGGGGTGCCCCAAACCTTATTTGTACTCCAAATAGATCGTTACTTTCTCCCTCGAATCTAAATCTGATTAGAGGGATTTACCCCAAACCCAACAGCCGTTGATCTGATTTAGTTTATAACTAATGATATAATTAATATATAAAAGAAAAAAAATCTAAAAACCCCTAAAATGATAGATAATCTCAATTTATTTTAATTTTTTAAAATATTAGTCAAAAAACCCTAACTGTCAGCCAAATGCGGTTTCCATCCAAGTTTTTAGTGTTTTTATTATAAAACCACAAAAAGAGAAAAAAACTCTTGCTAGTTCAAACAATCTTAAAAAAGAAATCAACCCAGATTCATCTGAGTTCAACCATTACAATCAAAAACCAAAAAAGAAAATCAAAAACCAAAACGTTTATGTCCTGTCCTATCCTGTCACCTGTATATTACAATAAAAAACCAAAAAGAATATCAAAAATAAAAAACTATCAATTCCTCTGCAAATAACCAACAAAATCCCTGCAAATAATAAAAAACAACAACCATATAAGTAAAAGAGGGAGAGAATCACAGTGAGAAGATGGCTAATGAAAAAAGACAAAACCAGTACAATAAAAAAAATCATTACCACCTAGCAACACCAGCATAATCGCTGCAAATAACGAAAAACAAAAAAACCAAATTCACCAAGATTCGAAATTACATATAAAACCAAAACAAATCCTACAAGCTTTCTTCAAAACCAACACCTAATACTCCAAAAAACTACAGCCCTTTACCTTACAAAACTTAAAATTCTCCAAACCTATAATCTCTTCAAAAACACGTATAGCATAGCATTTAAGTCGACAAAAATTTCAACAAGCCAGGCCAAGCCAAACCAAAACAGTATCGACTTTGATCTAATTTTGAAATCACCACCCACGACCCCAAATCGCATCAAAAACCAAAAACAAATTCAATAAAATCTCTTCAAAACTAGTACCAATGGCAACGATGATACACCTACTACTTCAAACAGATACAATCCTTCACATTACAAAACTTAAAAACATTCAAAACTACCAACAACACAAACATCAAAACCCCATCAATAACCTCTCCAAAAACAACATACATAGCACAGCATACCAATTTACCAAAATAGTCAAAATCCATTAATCAAACCCATCAAAATCAAAAACCCAGAAAAAAAAAACGCCATAAACAGAATTGTAAAAAAAATAAATAAAACCCATCCCACCACCAGACGGGCCCCCATAATCAAACCTAGAATCAACAGCTTCACGTACTCCGTCGCACACCGATCTTCAACAGCTTCGAGCACTCCGTCTTCTAACACGAACCACCACGACCACCATCCGTTGCCGTTGTACTCATACCGCCGCCGTTGCCGTTGAACAGCTTTGGCTATCGTAACAGCATTGCGGCCGTTGTCGTTGTTCTCATGACGACGGAGGAGACATGAGTGGAGAAGCGGTGACGAATGGGGGTGAGAAAATGAAACGGTGATGAGCGGAGAAAATGTGATGAACGGAGACCTGAGTGCACAATCTCCTCCACTGGAAGGAGATCCGACCGTCGATTTGAGCTAGGGGATGAGCGAGAGTGTGAGAAACGGTGATTACAGAGTGAGAGTGATTGGGGGTGAGAGAAAGTGACAAAGATGTGTGAGACTACAGGGAGTGAAAGTGGTGGCAGCATTTGTCTCACGTGCATTTAACACGCGCATATGCCCATTAGCCATTTATTTCTAATGGATCCATCAAACTTAGGGATGGAAATCATCGACCCATTAACGTCTGAAATTTTTTTATAATATTTTTAAAACCAAAATGTACTGATATTATTTTTAAAATCAGGAAGTAAAATGATAATATCCCAAAAACCAAATATACAAAAAAAGATACATATTTAAACTTCTAATATTTCAATTTAATTATAATATTTTATTCAAAAAAATTAACTACAATATATCATCATATCTATATATTTATTCATATAAAATTCATAAAATGAACAAATTTTTTAAATACAACTGCAAAAGACTTGCTACATTACTAATATTTCATTGCAAAATTGAAAATATTACTACCACTTAGTCACAAATACTAAAACAGTAACAATAATATAGCCAAGTTTCATTACAAATACTAAATAAATAAAACATTATACAACTCCCTGGTGGGATGGCCCCCCTTGGCCCACCGCGCCCCCACCCCCCCTATTTTTTAGGAGTATTCCAAATTCAACTCATGTCTTGAACAGATAGTTACTTTCCTCCCCAAATTCGTCCCGAGTAGATCGGGTTCCCTCAAGTTTAGATCGGATCGTTGTCCAATGACATCTTTTTATGAACAACAATACCTCTAAAAAAAAGAAAAACAAATATAAAAAAAGTCAAGCCAATGAAACAGGTGACAATGGCAAGCCATAAGGAAGTTGTCAACACTGCATATGTGCCAGTGACAAATGCAATCACCATTGCTCCTATGGCTATCATGGTAAAAAATGTAGCATAAACATACAAAAAAATGAATTTCCGTGATGTAAAGATTGACAAAAGGAAGTGGGAAAAGACAGCAGATAAGGAGAATACCATGGCTATGGCATCTGTTATAACAAATGCTTGGAAAGCTGAACTTTTACTTAGAATGGCATTGCCCTTATTCGATCCTTCTTGGATTACACCACCTGGTAATGTAAATACTGCAGCAAAGGTTACGGTTGCTATGAGAGTAGCTACTATCAAATGTGTTTCTTGCACTTTTTGAATGCGTTCGCCAAATTCCTTATTATCTCTTTCAACTTGTCTTGTTGCCCTCACAACTCCATCTCGATATGGCCCAAATGCCTCCTCCAGTTTTAAGATGTCTTGCTGTGATACATTGGGAGAGTTAAAATACATATCAAAGCAAAATTAACAAAACCAACAGGGTTGGAACTAGTATTATAATATTACTCTGAACTCTTTTTATTTTTTTAGGAAAAGACTCCGTGCTGTTTATTATTAAAAAAAAGTTCTTTAAGTTTTTATTTTACTACATAAGATTGTCCTCAGTTGTTTTAAGTCAAGATCAGAACAATCGTTCCACTGTTTTTTTATTAAGGCTATTTCTGCTTAAGAAAGATTTTTTTTATGCCTTTTAGATTTCAATAAATTAAAAAAATTATATAATTTATAGAAACTTGTTCGTGATTTTAAAATTCATTTAAATAAATTAAAGATACATACTTTCAATATACCTTTTTTTTTTCCTTCTTATTTGATATCGACAATATGGTCATTTTAATTCTAATAATTTATAGAAGATTAAATGATTTTTTTTTCAATAAATGTTAACAAAAATAATAGCAATGACCATTGATCATAAAGCTTATAATGTGCAAATAATAGGGACATATTTTTCACATTTTCCTCAAAACAAAAAAAAAAAAAAAAAAGGTTGGCTAAACACAACTTATTATTCCTTTCCCCTAAACAAATTTATGGCTTCAACTGAACCTATTTTGGATATTTAACATACAAAATACTTGTATGGTTCCACAATTGAAAGTAACCTACAATTTCTTATATCACTAGACAAACCTCATCTTATCCATAATCTTCAGAATATTATTACATGTATATGTCATACATTTTATATAAACATCAAATCTAATCCAATTTTATTGATAGTTGGAGATGTTGATACCAATAGTCTATAATACTTTTTATAGTCCGATTTCAAATTCTAAAGTTTTGAAGATGAAAATATAGGGCTTGCAATCATAATTAAAAACAACAAAAAGTAAAATTGAAGAGTATAATTAAAAAAATCTATGAGTGAATAGAGATATTACACACCTTCAATGGTGGGGGTTTGGATATGCGCATTTTAGAAACACTCATATTGTGATTGTTAACCACTTTAATGTCTGACCGTAAAACATTCACCTTATTAACGATTTTCACAAACTCGTATCGACGGATAGCAGCAAGTAAGTGGAGAGGAGTGTTTCCATCAGCATCTTTCTCATTTGTAAGATTTCTAATTAGTGGATCTTTTAAAAGATTTATCAGATCTTCAACATCTAAAGATAGCATGGCAAAGTGAACAACATTCCATCCTCTTTCGTCAACCAATTCACAACAATCTGGACAACGAAAAATAATCTCATATGGTATGTACCCTCGGCCGACTGCTAAATGAAGAGGTGTCATATTTCTATATTTATCTTTCATATACGCCGTTGATATGTCATACTCTAGTAATATCGCAACAACGTTGTCATTATGAGAATATGCGGCGTGATGGAGAGGAGTCCATCCATTTTGGTCTGTTTCTTTGATCAAACTCACCTTTTTCTCCAATATTTTTCTTGTCATCTCTGAAGCAAATAAAATAAACAAAGAACAAACAAAATGAAGAAGTAGGCATTGTTTGAATTGGACAGCAGATAATATCATGAATTATTGGTACTGTATTATGAACCTTGTCATGAATGATGAATCTCATAAAGTTTCCACTTTCTTTTTGGATGAGGGACAGCATGCATGCATGAATGCAGAATGCTTGACCTTCCGTTCTTCAGAAATTGTTGTTTTGAATGAATAATTGAGTTCAACAATAAGGTAACTATAATTTTGCAGTTGAATATAACGATATTGTATGTTGATACTAGTTCAGTTAGTTATAGAAAACATGTTTTGTTTTGAAGGTCCACAACACTAAAATAAACTACTTCGTGGAGGCCAAAATGAGACAAATACAAGTTTTAATTATAATATTATGTTAGTTTTAAAGGAATATTTTAAATTTTTGAACCAAAGGGCCATGGCCCCATGAGCCCCTTATTCTCTCTGTCATATATTGGTAAAACCAATTATTCTTGTATAAAAGATTATAAATTTAAATCTTACTCGCATATAAAATTGTAAAATGTTTGGTTTACATTTATGTAACAAAAAATTGAGAATAAAATAGAAAAAACTTCATTTTAGTCCTTGATTTTAGTCCATAAGGTTATAAAAAAATATCAAATTTTTAAGCTTTTTTTAAAACAATTCTTTTCATCTATACCGTTTTTAAAACTCTTTAAAAAGATCCGAACCGTCAGTCAATTAATGATCAACAATAACAAAATACGTAAAAAAACATTTTAACCGTTAATAGTTGTTAGTTTTATATAAATTATCGAATTGTATTAATCAAAAAATGAATTTATAAGTCAAATAATCTAAAATGTCTATGAATTTAAATTGTTAAAAATGCCTAAAGTCACCATTGACCATCAACTGACTGACAGTTTAAATTTTTTTGAAGAGTTTTGAAAAGATTAAAGATGAACAGAGCTGTTTTCAAAAGAGTTTTAAAAACTTGATATTTTCAAAAATCTTGAGGACTAAAATAAAGTTTTTCCAATAAAAATTTACAGTCTGATCATTCCACCAAGCCTAATCATTTATTGTTATATTAGTTAGTCATGTAAATTATATTGAGAAAATCAATTAGACAGTGCTGGATCATCATTGAAATAGATGCTAATAATGCTTTTTCTTCAATTAATTTAAAAAGAATTTATTTGATAGCTTTTTTGAATTATTATTATGTACAAGGATAAAGATCTTTTATATTCTGCTAAAAACAATTTACAGATTTTAAAAATTCTTGTGAAGAATTGAAATAAGATTTTTAACGTGGTTCATAATTTATAGTTTACAAATAAAGGAAAATAAAAACCCCAAAGTCCACGACTTTTATTCACGAACTATTATCATTTATTGTGAATTAGACTATGAATTGATAGTATTAAAAAAATTCTTTCAATTTTTCGGTGACATTTTTAAAACCTACAATTTTTTAGCGCTATCTTTTATTGCGAATTAGACTATGAATTGATGATGCTAAAAGAAGTTATTTCAACTTTTAGATGACATTTTTAAAACTAGCATTTTTTTAGTGCTATCTCACTCGATTTTCTTGTTGAGCCCTAAACTTTGTTAAGGTTTGTAATTAGGTTTTAACTTAACAATAAATTAAGGGAAAAATTAGCATAAAATAAATTAAGGGAAAAATCTAAAAACTCTCTTGCAAATAAAAATATTGTTACAAAACACCAAATTTTGAAAAATTTAACCAAAAAACACCAATTGTTAGGCCAAAAGCGGTTTTCATCCAAATGTTCGGTAGTTTTATCAAAAAACCCCAAAAAAAAAGAAATTATCGTTATTGTATTAAAACTTAAAAATTAAAAGATTAAAAAATTAAAAAATCAAAAAATTACAAATTTCAATAATTGAAATAAATTAAAATTAAATAAAAAATTAATAATAATTAAAATAATTAAGAATGACTATAACAAATAAATATAATAAATAAAAAGTTAAATTAAATTAATATTTAATATTTAAAAAAATTAATTTTTTTTTTATAAAAAAAAAATGAAGATGGAGATTCCAGATATAAGCTCCACCATTCATGAAGACATATGAACAGTGGAGATTCCATCTTTTTAAAATTATTTGGGATCCAAATGTTACCCTTGCAAAAATTAAAAATTAAAAATTAAAAAAAATAATAATAATTTAGTGTTATTCACAATTCATTATCACCTCCAAACAAACACCACTATTGTTCATTATCACCCATCACCTACACCACCAAACACTAAACCATCATCATCGCCATTCAATTCTTCTGTGACATTTTTAAAACTTGCGTTTTTTTAGCGCTATCTCACTCGATTTTCTTGGTGAGCCCTAAACTTTTTTAAGGTTTGTAATTTGGTTTTAACTAAACAATAAATTAAAAAGAGATAAATTTTGATTAATTATCCATTATTGATTATAACAATGTGTTATACGATTCTTAAAAGATAAAGTAAGAAGTGAGAAGGGTAAACTGACCGCTATTATGACACCAAGTTGCTGCATGCAAGGCTGTCATCTGATCGGGGCCTTCATGTGCTGGTGATTTGCAAGTTTCGAATATTTCAACTACCATCTCTAAAGATTGCTTTGCGGCTGCAAGGTAAAGTGGAGTTTCACCACGATTGTTGACAGTATAAATAAAATCAGGATCTTCTTTGGTCAATATTTTCAAAACATCCAAGTGTTGACACCGCACTGCTTCATGCAATGCGGTGTTTCCTTCATTGTCGATCATTCTCAGCATCAACTTGGCAGCTTCTATTCCACTCTCTAGCTCTTCATGTTGAGCTTTTGCACATTCGATAAGAATTTTCACCATTTCAGACTTCCCGCATTTTGCCGCGACATGCAGTGGTGTTTCATGTTTGACATTTTCTTGAAGAAGTAGTGATGGACATATGGTCAGTATATGTTCCACAAACATGGTTGATCTATCTCGCGACATGATGTTGATATGCAAGATGGTATTCTGGCTTGGTGTTACGATCAATTTAAGGCGCTCTCCTGAAATTTCTTTGAAGGGTTCAATATTACCCTCAATCGCAGCATTGATGTACAATTTATGATCCATGCAAGTACGTGACAGGTTTCCGCAAAGGGGTCGATGGAGAGAGCTCAAAAAATTGAAAATGAAAGAAGAAAAACTTTGGAAGAAAAAAGAAGAAAATGAGAGAGAGGCCTGTTGGCGAAGAAGAAAAAGGAAAATGAAAGCTAAAAGGAGTTCGGTGTGCAAATTAGTGTTAGGTATGCAAGTTTAAGCATGTGAAGCTAAAAGGAGTTAGGTGAGCAAATTAGTGTTAGGGATGCAAGTTGAAGCACGTGCTCTTGAATAACCCTCAAGTCCTTGTTATTTCAATGAAATGCATGGGTATAATTTCATCTCAGATTGTCAAAGGAGTTAGGAGTGAACTTTTGTTGTAACATGAAAAGTCTCTTAATGTATTATTTGTTATTAGGAGAGAGTTTTTCAAGAGAGAGAAAAAATAGTGTCTACAGTATAAGAGAACAACAAAAGGGAGTTTGTGAGATTAAAAGATTGAGGAGAGATGACTTGTGAGTGAGAAAATCTCTTATAATCTTGCTATTCTTAATTCTAGTGAAATTGGTGATCTCTATAGATATAGCCATTATTGATGAACTACATGAATTTTTTATGTTGCGCTGTGATTTGATTTACTCTTATCTTGATTGCATTATTTGTTGTATTTTGAGGTCATCTAAATAAGATCTTAGAAGCCATTAACCATGTTAAGGAATTGTCTATGAGGTGTTTGATAAAATTCCTCAGAAAGCATTAATTAGTAGGCTTGTCGCCTTCCTCCAATACTTAAAACTGTTGAAGTTAGATAAGGACTCTGCTTGCTGACATGATAAGTCGGTTAATTAGAGTTGGTTAGGCTTCTTGAAATTCAGGAGATTCAATTAGACATGCAAAAAGCCCCTAATTAGTTTCAGAAGTAATATATATATATACACACATTCATATATATATATATAGTCTTAGATGTAATCATCATTGACAAATTAAGATCACCGTTATGCACTATTAATGGAGGTTCACATCTTCTGTTTTTCTGTCAGCTTAACAGCCTCACTTTTCATCGAACATCTCTGTTAATTAATCAATCAAACACTTTGCTTTGCCGGGAAGAATTCCAAAAAACAGTACTAATAGAGGCAAAGTCGAGAACAATATACAGAAATGTGTTGATAAATTTAAGTAAACAAGGAAAATCAATTGCAAGGTAATATACAATAAAAAGGACTGAATCAGTAGCCATGGCAATTTAACTCATAAAAATTTTAAACTGGCTAAAGTATTAGTAAATCGATTACATCGATAATATTAATAAATTCATGCTAGATTGAGACAATATTATTTTGTTGGTAAACCTCTCATACTTACATCAAAAAAATTGTGTGCTCAAATTATATAAAATTATGAATTTGAGTTACTTCTTGTTTACCCAATCCCAAAATGTAATAATATTTTAGAAGAAAAAACAAAAACTAAAATTTTAGTAAGTATGAATTTATTTTGTGACCTTCAACAACAAAGAGAAACATTGAATATATCTCATAACAATACATTTAGTAAGTATCAAATTGCAATTTTATTAAAATGAGAGCTCATTTTAATTTAACCAATTCAAATTGATAATGTTATGGTTTGCTTTGTTGATTAAATTTTTATGTCAGGGCTAGACTAAAAATATTAAAATTAAAATAGATAAAAAGAAATGATAACAGACCATCAAAAAGATGCAAATTAATAATAGAGTTATCTATTAATAAAAGGTGGCACTCCCTTTGTTTGACCAAAGCAAAGGGTGTGCATGGGTTCTAGCTGAGTGCGTGCCACTATTAAGCAATAAAGTGGCTCTTTTCCCATGTGGGACTCTCGTCCTCTCTCTTTAGGGAGCTACCCTCTCCTTTTGAAAGTCTTCTTTTCGAACCGTATCCCAATGAATTTTATCTAAAGAATCTGACAATATTATCGAAATCTGTAAAAGCGTTATAATATATCAAAAAAAAAAAATCAAAAGCAATGAATAATCAATGAGGTCAAATTTAATAAAAATTTTCAGATCTTGAGGCAGGACCTGGGCCCCTCCTATTATCGTATTGGGTCCATTGTGGGTTGGAATATATATATCCATGCATATGTAATGTATGTAAAAAATCAGTAATCTTAGTCAGTTGTATGGTATTTATTTTTCTTCATAATTGTGAATGTACGATTTTATAGATCTACTGACTTGATATGAATGCAAGTAGAAAATCAGAATTCTTTGCTAGCCAGCTGTGTGGCATTATTTTCCTCCATAATTGTTAATGTACAATTTTATGTACTTGTTGCGTGATATGATAGCTTACAAACCAGACTGCATATTGGACAACTAATAATTGGCTTCAAAGATGTTGCTAAACAACTAAATACATACAACGCAATAAAGTGATGCTCTTTTTGCTCATCCAACGGTTAGGATATTTGGAAAAAAGAAAAATATTAAAAAGATGAAAAGCTGGTGACTGACGTAAATAAAGAAGAGAGAAAAAATAAAATTTAAAAAAAAGGAATAAATTATAATTTAGCTTCCAACAAAATATGTGTAAACAGAGCAAACGTTTTGCTTTTATTATAAATAATCCTTTTACCATTAGTCCAAGCCAGTTAATATTAATTGATTAAGGGATAAAATTATCTTTTAATTTTTTAATTTATTTTTATTTTTAAAATTTTAAAATAAATTAAATAAAATTATAAAACTTTAAAATAAATTAGATAAAAATAATAATAATAGTTTATTATATCTTCACTGTCATCGTCCATTTCATAACATTGATTTATTTTGTGAACATAAGATGAATGAGAAATGTGATCAAATTGTAATTCTTCTCATACATTGATATTAATTAGTTTATGTTATTTGTATTGATTTTCAAGTGGAAGAATTTTACTATTGTTACACTTTGAGTTTTTGATATTTTATTTCAAAACCTGTACTTCCATTTTCTTATATTGTGCAATTTTTTTTTTAATTATAAATGTAGTATTTTCTCAAATATTATTTTGTAATATTTTACTTTCTTTTAAATTTCCTTTTTCGTAATTTTGAAACTTAAAAAATGTTTTAAAAGTAATACAATCAAATGATCTATGATTTAAAAAAAAAAAAATTAATTAACAACTAAACAATCAACAAGTTCTTTTTAAAAATTCTACTTATAAAAGATTTATTTCGAAAAGCTGTACCAAATAGAGTTTAAGTATATTATCTAATAATATGGATGAGGAATGAGATTCCCATCTGATTTATCATAATCCAAGATCTACCATAAAATCACATAAAACTCAATTTAAAACTTATTATTAAAAAAATAAACTAATTTTCTAAATTTCAAATCTTATTGAAATAAAAATAACTTATCTGGATAACTTAAACACCCAAATATTTTATATTTCGGTGCCTAAGTTATAGATAACTTAAGCATCCATAAATTTTCTTCATTTTTTTCTTCTCTTCATTTTTTTCTTGTTCTCTTTTCTTTTCTCTTCTCACGGTTTTCTTTTTCTTGTTTTCTTTCTCTTGTTTTGCTATTTGGTTCGGTTATGTGTGTGTGGGTGTGGTGAACTTTTAAATGAACATCAATATATAAAAATCTCCATGTGACCGACATACCCACACACAGATTTTTCAGTTTCTCTTTTGATTGCCAGTTACATTTTTGACACTTATCCCATATTTATTACTTTAACTTTTCTTTTCTCTAAATTGTTCTCGCTAACTCCACTTCTTCTTATCTCTAACCTTCTCAATTTTATGTATTTGCTTTTGTATTTGTGGATTGGTCCCACTCTCTCAATTTCTTTTCTTTTACTTTCTTTTTTCTTTTTTGCCTTTTGTCACATACCAATTGCTTTGCTTTTGTCTCTTTTGCCTTCAATTTGACACAACACTTATTCTTTTCCAAATGAAGAATATTGGCCATTTCTCTCCATGCACGACCATCAAAATTTCTTAATTTTTTGAGTTGCATTTTTACATTGGACCCTCATCCTTTTTTACAATCTTTTTCCTTTAACTGCCAACTTTTTTTATTTCTTTCAAAAATATTCATTAGGACGATAGTTGTCCATATACTCTTTTATTTCTAAAACTTAGACCGGACCAAATTAATAAAAAATTTGAATAACTCTCAAGGGCACATGAGTAAATTTGATACAAAAAAAAGTATATATATTGTAAGTTAATATATATTAAAAAACTTAAGATATTTGACAGAACCTATCTCGACTCCTATCCCAAGTCTAGGGGGATCCTGTGAAAACTATGATGTTTCTAATCAAAATCTGGATTTATTGAAAATCCCTTAAAAAAATCATCGTAAATCTAATAATCACTTTATAAATGTAAATTGAACAAATCGAAATCCGTTTAATTAAAAATATTATACACTGATGCAAAAATGTTTTTCGCATAAAAATAATAATGCATTTTGTAATCATCATGCGGCCCTTCTCACGATATGTAATAATCTGTACGAATCTGTGATGAATACCTAGAAAAATGGGTTTTTAAAAGAATGAATATTAACGCCCAATGAATAGATATAACTTTTCATTAAAGCATTTCTAAAACAAAACATAACATATTACTGATAATAGAAAATAATTCTCATAACTAATACGCATTTATATGTAAAAAATAAAACTGAATTTAAACCTCATATCGTAGTAAAAATTGAAACCTTTATATCAATTATCTTTATAACTTTAAGACTATATAATCTAAAAATTTATAATCTGTGAATCTTTTCTGGAATATCTTTCTATAAATCTGGTGTTCTGTAAATCTTCTTTTCATAATGATCAATCTTAGTTTATAATATTTGTAATCGAAAATCTACACGAATTAGTGCCCAGGAAATCTGTCTTACGTGGCGTAGATACTCAACACACATGCAGAGCGAGGAATAACATCTGTCATATATGTGCTGGGTGACTCAATGACTCTAGACATCTGTCATACATGTGTTGGGCGATGCTTTATGACTTACACACGTGAAACTTGTCTGACTGTTAGAGGGGACGGTACAACCTTAGTGTTCTGAAAACAGTTTTATTCGTTTCTAAATCTCAAATCATTTTCATATGTAAATTGTATAACTCGATTTTTGAATATAAATATAATTATCAACATATAAATATTCTATAATCAAATCATAAATCACAAATCATAATACATGATTAATAAATCAATAAACTAATTGAATAATTTTCTACAAATAACAACTAAATAATTAAAATCTGAAATATAAAATTACAAATAATTAATTCAATTTAAATAAATAATCCATTCATATAAACCATTTGCTCAAATCTAGATCTAAAACAGATTTCATTTGATTTTTCATATTCTTGGGATCATCCTAACATCACATAAAACTCAATTTAGAATTGATTATTAAAAGAATGAACTAATTTTCTGGATTTCAAATCTTATTGAAATAAAAATCGCTTATCTGGATAATTTAAGCACCCAAATATTCAATACAAGCATCCATAAATTTTCTTCATCTTTTTCTTCTCTTCTTCTTTTTCTTCTTCTCTTTTCTTTTCTCTTCTCACTATCTTCTTTTTGTTCTTTTATTTCTCTTGTTTTGCTATTTGGTTTGGCTGTGTGCGTGTGTGTGTGTGTGTGGGGTGAGCTTTTAATTGAATATCAATATATAAAAATCCTCCATGTGACCGACGTACCCACACACATTTTTCAATTTCTCTTTTGATTGCTATTTACATTTTTGACACTTATCCCATTTTTATTACTTTTGACTTTTCTTTTTTCTCAGTTGTTCTTGCTAACCCCACGTATTCTTATATCTAATTGTCTCAATTTTATATATTTTTGCTTTTGTGTTTGTGGATTGGTCCCACTCTCTCAATTTCTCGCCCTTTTTTTTTTTTTTTTTGGCCTTTTGTCTCGTTCAAATTACTTTGCTTTTGTCTTTTTTACTTTCAATTTGGTACAACACTTGCCCTTTTGCAAATTAGAAATATTGGCCATTATCTCTCCATGCACGCCCTCCAAAATTTCTCAACTTTTTGACTAGCATTTTTACATTTTAGCCCTCATACTTTTCTATGGTCTTTTTTCTTTCACTCACAACGTTTTTGATTTCTTTCAAAAATATCCACTAATAAGATATTTGTCCATATAACTTTCTATTTCTAAAACTTGGACCAGACTAAATTAATAAAAAATTTAAATAACCCTCAAAGGCACATGAGTAAATTTGATATAAAAAAACTATATATATAGATATATATTATAACTTAATATATACTCTAAAACTCAATATATTTGATAGGACTCATCTCGACTTCTATCTCAAGTTCAGGAGGATCTTATGAAAACTTAAGTCTTTATTATTGAAATCTAGATTTACTGAAAATCCCTTAGAAAAATTATCGTCAATATCATAATCACTTTATAAATATAAATTGAACAAATTGAAAATCTGATTAATTAAAAATAATATATATTGATACAAAAATGTTTTTGCATAAAAATAATAATGCATTTTGTAATCACCATGCGACCCTTCTCACGATATGCAATAATCTATATGAACCTGCGATGAATACCTAAAAAAATGGGTTTCATAAAAAAGTGAACGTTAATGTCCAGTGAATGGATATAACTTTTCATAAACTCATTTTTAACGTAAAACATAACATATTACTGACAATAGTAAATAATTCTCATAATTCATTCGCATTTATATCTAAAAAATAAAACTGAATTTAAATATCAAATCGTAGTAAAACTAGAAACCATTATATAAATTATCTTTATAACTTTAATAATATATAATCTATAAATCTTTTCTGGAATTTCTTTTTGTAAATCTAGTGTTATGTAAATCTCATTTTTGTAATGATCAATCTCACTCTATAATATCTACAATCGAAAATCTATGTAAACTAGTATCCAGGAAATCTGCCATATGTGGTGGAAATACTTAACACGCATGTAGAGCGAGGGATAACATCTATCATACACATGTTGACGATTCAATGACTCTAGACATCTACCATACACGTATTGGGCGACTCTTTAGGGCTTACACACGTAAAGTCTGCCTGACCATTAGAGGGGAATGTATAACCTTGGTGCTCTGAAAACATTTTTATTCGTTTCCAAATCTAAAATCATTTTCATATGTAAATTGTGTAACTTGATTTCTAAATATAAATATAATTATCAACATATAAATATTCTATAATCAAATCATAAATCATAATACATGATTAATAAATCAATAAACTAATTATAATTTTCTACAAATAACAACTAAATATTTAAAATATAAAACATATAGTTGTAAATAATTAATTCAATTTAAATAAATAATCCACTCACATAATTTTTTTGTTCAAATCTAGATTTAAAACAAATTCCCATATAATTTATCATAATCTAAGATCTATCCTAAAATCACATAAAACTCAATTTAGAACTTGTTATTAAAAAAATAAACTAATTTTTTGAATTTCAAATCTTATTGAAATAAAAATAACTTATCTGAATAACTTAGACACCCAAATATTTTATACAAGCATCCATAAATTTTCTTCATTTTTTTCTTCTCTTCATTTTTTTTCTTGTTCTCTTTTCTTTTCTCTTCTCACGGTTTTCTTTTTCTTCTTTTCTTTCTCTTGTTTTGCTATTTGGTTCGGTTATGTGGTTCGGTTATGTGTGTGTGTGTGGTGAGCTTTTAATTGAACATCAATATATAAAAATCCTCCATGTGACCGACATACCCACACGCACATTTTTCAATTTCTCTTTGATAGCCTCTTACATTTTTGACACTTATCCCATTTTTATTACTTTGACTTTTCTTTTCTCTCAATTGTTCTTGCTGACCCCACATAATCTTATCTCTAGCCCTTTCAATTTTATGTATTTGCTTTTGTGTTTGTGGATTGGTCCCACTCTCTTAATTTCTTTTCTTTTTTCTTTTTTTTTTTTTTTGGCCTTTTGTCACATACCAATTGCTTTGCTTTTGTCTCTTTTGCCTTCAATTTGACACAACACTTATTCTTTTCCAAATGAAAAATATTGGCCATTATCTCTCTATGCACGACCACCAAAATTTCTTAATTTTTTGACTTGCATTTTTACATTTTAACCCTCATCTTTTTCTACGGTCTTTTTCCTTTACTACCAGCTTTCTTGATTTCTTTCAAAAATATCCCTCAAGACGATAGTTGTCCATATACTCTTTTATTTCTAAAACTTGGACCGGACCAAATTAATAAAAAATTTGAATAACCCTCAAGGGCACATGAGTAAATTTGATACAAAAAACTATATATATATATATATATTGTAAGTTAATATGTACTCAAAAACTTAAGATATTTGATAGAACTCATCCCGACTCCTATCCCAAGTTTAGGAGGATCTTATGAAAACTATGATGTTTCTAATCAAAATCTGAATTTATTGAAAATCCCTTAGAAAAATCATCGTAAATCTAATAATCACTTTATAAATGTAAATTGAATAAATCGAAATCCATTTAATTAAAAATAATATACACTGATGCAAAAATATTTTTGCATAAAAATAATAATGCATTTTGTAATCATCATGCAACCCTTCTCACGATATGTAATAATCTATATGAACCTGCGATGAATACCTAGAAAAATGGGTTTTGTAAAAGAATAAACGCTAACGCTTAGTGAGTAGATATAACTTTTCATAAAAACATTTCTAAAGCAAAACATAACATATTACTGATAATAGAAAACAATTCTCATAACTAATACGCATTTATATGTAAAAAATAAAACTGAGTTTAAATCTCATATCGTAGTAAAACTAAAAACCTTTATATCAATTATCTTTATAACTTTAAGACTATATAATCTAAAAATTTATAATCTGTGAATCTTTTCTAGAATCTCTTTCTATAAATCTGGTGTTCTATAAATCTTCTTTTCATAATGATCAATCTCAGTATGCAATATCTGTAATAAAAAATCTACACGAACTAGTGCCCAGGAAATCTATCATACGTAGTGTAGATACTCAACACACATGTAGAGTGAGAGATAACATCTGTCATACATGTGTTGGGCGGTTCAATGACTCTAAATATCGGTCATATACGTGTTGGGCGACTCTTTAGAACTTACACACATGAAGCCTGTCTTACTGTTAGAGGGGAGGGTATAATCTTAGTATTCTGAAAATATTTTTATTCGTTTCTAGATCTCAAATCATTTTCATATGTAAATTGTATAACTTGATTTCTGAATATAAATATAATTATCAACATATAAATATTTTATAATCAAATTATAAATCATGATACATGATTAATAAATTAGTAAACTAATTGAATAATTTTCTACAAATAACAACTAAATAATTAAAATCTGAAATTTATAATTGCAAATAATTAATTCAATTTGCATAAATAATCCATTCATATAAACCATTTGCTCAAATCTGGATCTAAAACAGATTTCATTTGATTTCTCAAATTCTTGGGTTCACCCTAACATCACATAAAACTCAATTTATAATTGATTATTAAAAGAATAAACTAATTTTCTGGATTTCAAATTTTATTGAAATAAAAATCACTTATCTAAATAATTTAGGCATCCAAATATTTCGTACAAGCATCCATAAATTTTCTTTATCTTTTTCTTCTCGTCTTCTTTTTATTCTTCTCTTTTCTTTTCTCTTCTCATGGTTTTTTTTTTTCTTCTTTTCTTTTTCTTGTTTTGCTATTTGGTTTGATTGTGTGTGTGTGTGCATGTGCGCGGTGAGCTTTTAATTGAACATCAATATATAAAAATCCTCCATGTGACCGACATACCCACACACACATTTTTCAATTTCTCTTTTGATTGGCTTTACATTTTTGACACTTATCTTATTTTTATTGCTTTGACTTTTCTTTTTTCTCAATTGTTCTTGCTAACCCTACTTATTATTATATCAAACTGTCCCAATTTTATATATTTGCTTTTGTGTTTATGGATTAGTCCCACTCTCTCAATTTCTCTCTCTCTCTTTTTTTTTTTTTTTGCCTTTTGTCTCGTTCAAATTGCTTTGCTGTTGTCTCTTTTACTTTCAATTTGGTACAACACTTATCCTTTTCCAAATAAGAAATATTGGCCATTATCTCTCCATGCGCAGCCTCCAAAATTTTTTAACTTTTTGATTGAAACAGCTACAAGCAGACCTTTCGTAAGTAGAGTTCGTCACGTATGCCTCTGAGTTATTTCTGCAAGGAAATAAAAATTTCTAGCCAATGTTACTCCATTCCAACAATGCAGGAACGTGTGTTAATCTTCTAAGTTCTTGGTGATCCTTTAAATTCTGTTCGAAAAATTGTTGTTCAACCAAAGCAGCATAGTGACATTCCTGATCATCAGGACTAGATTCAATTAACTGCTGAAATCCCTTCATAGGCGAACTGATCTTCAAGACTAGATTCCTGATCATCAGGACTAGAATCGTTTTTCTTGGGGGTCTTCCTAAAACCTTTGGAGGTTTTGTCTATGTTTATTGAATTAATTATTTGGGTTTAAATATGAGCACAATGAGCTTGCTTTCTTTGAATTTGATAGAAGAAATCTGCATTTTGTATTTACAAATTGGCAACCTGACCTAAGATACAAAGATTAAAGTACTAAAAAGGGATTCCACTGGGAAATATTGGAAAAATAAAAAAATAAAAATCCACAGATTTCAGCAGCCACAGTTGATCATTGATTTATAATGTATTATATAATTTAATAGTTTTCCTATGGGTAGCCGGTTTGGCTCTCCCATTTTTTCCTTTAAAAAAAAAAAGGAATTGGAAGTAGATTTTATTAAAATAGGTTAGTAGATGTTATTTTAATGAGATTATGCAGTTTGTATAAAGATATCATATTAAATTGATATTGTGTATGTTACCGAAGAGATATTACCGAAGAGATAGGATAAATGATGTTTTGATTCCTTAACTGAAAATCCTTTCACAAATTTTGATAAAATTTTGTGTTCTCGGATAAGATCTCGATATAATATTATAGCAATTAGTGCAAGATCCCAAAAGAAGAAAAAAGTGTAATCATTTTTCAAGACTATTTTTTTTTTTCCATTTTTTAATAAAAGTCGTGTCTTCCAAGAAATGAATTTGATTTTATTTTTAATGCATTTAATCTTGATAAATTATAGAAGAAGATACAATAGATCAATTTAGGAGGGCAACTGTAAACATGATTCACATTTTTGAAGGCTGCTATTGGATTTTGAAAAAATTAAAAAAAAAAAAGAAAAGAAATTATACATGTAAGATCAATATCTAATGGTAGCAAGTGGATATATGGCTGTTACTGGTCGATTGTGGCCGGAAATGTTGGAAACGGACCAAAAGAGAATTCTTGGTCACTTAGTCCGAGCTGTAATTTTTGTATACTTATCATCATCATCATCATCATCATTATTACTATTATTTTTTCTGATTCGTTTTAACCTTGCAATTATTTCAGCTTTGATTACTTCTCACAACTTAATTATCTTGTTAAATAGCCAACAAAAATAATTGTTACAATATTTTACATCCACCTTTTAAAGAAAATTATTGACACTAAATAACCCATTATTCAGAGTATTTAATCAAGCTATTTTAAAGGATTGGAGCAGTCAAGCTCTGCATTTTGAAGTGTTTTGAAGTGTTTCCAGAACTACAATGTTGCCTTGTGAGTAGACATTCCATTATCATAGAGGCCTGCCAGTGGACCTTTATCAAATCTAGGAGATCAATTTGTGGACCCCCAACGCAGCAATAGTGGTGCTCCACTGGGGAATAGAGGTCCACCAAGGGAATTCCATTGCCGATCTCCATCACAACAATCACTCTACTGGTGGTCAGTCAATGCGATGGAGGTTCGTTCCATCACCCGGTTCTTGACAACGGAGACTTAAAAATGCGAAAAGTGAAGATGTGATGTGGATAAACACTGATCCATTCTTTTTCATTTTTAATTTTTATTTTTTACTGTTGATATTGATTTAATTACTTTTAATTTCTACCATCGATCTTAATAATGGATAATGAATATTTACTTCTTTTTTTCTATTTTTAATTATTATTATTTTTTATTTTTTAGTGTAGACACATGTTGTATTTCATATTTAAATAACAAAATACCTTGAAATCATTATGTTTAACAAAAATTCGATCAACGCTTAAGAGACCAAATTAATAATTTATTGAAACGTTGGAGGTGATCAAAACAAAAAGTGAATTCATGTTTGAAAATGTCGCAAATAAAAAACACAATAGCGATTGACAACTGGCTATCCTACTGATGCTAAACAGAGATGGAATGCTTTGATTTTGATTTATTTTAATTCAACTTGGCACTTTTCCGAGGGGTGACAAAATAGGTTGGCGTGTCGGGTCGAGCTGAATTTGATTCGATTCGTTTAGGAATTCAACCAACATGACACAAATTCGTTTAATAAATGGGTTAACATTTTTAGATTTGACACAAATTCATTTATAAACGAATGACACGACATAACACAATTAATTCTTTTATTATTTGGATTATAAAAGATTCAAACCCATTAACCCGTCAATTAGTTAATTTGTGTAACCTGTTTAATCCATTTAACTCGTTTAATTTGTTTAATTTGTTTAACTAATTTAACTTAAATAACATTTTGAAAACAAATAAAATAAAAAATTACCAACTTAAGACCTAATTTAACATAGTTAAAAACTAACGTATTAAGTCAACTATATAATTCCATATCATCCACACTTAAAAACCACAACAAAATAAAATCATGTTCAAACTTAATACAAATTCATATAAATTAAAATTACAATCATATAATATTCTTTAACATAAAACTTTGTAACTTAAACCTTTTTCTCTTTGATTAAGGCGAGGGTTTTCGGTAGTAGGTTTTAGTGGATGTCATGGGTTGCAGATCTCCGAAAGCGATCTTAATTAATTAGACTATCATCCTCTTTATTGATTGTTATCAATGCCAGAGATGACATTGACTTGAGGACTAAAAAACTTTAATCTTGAAATTCTAAATACTTACTCATCCATCAAATGTGCAGATCTGCAGATTTCATGGATCAATTAATCGATACTTACATAGATATAAAATGACGATAATTTTATTGAACTGACATTAGCTAACAGTGGGCCGGATCCAACCCTGACCAACTGGAAACAGATGTGCGACGTCGTACTATGCAAAACTTCACGCTTTCAATTTCTCAAACCCTCCATTTTCAGCCTCCATCTCAACTTCTAAGCTTCTGGGGTCTGTCTCTCATCATTGTTATCGATTACTTGTATGATTATGAATATGAAATCAGGAATCTCAACTCAGAAGCTTACAAGGGGCCTTTTCGAGAAGATATTATCACCCACCACCAAGCAATCCACACCAACTAACAGCTTCCAACATCGCTCAAGTCTTGACCAATGCACGCGTTGACCTCTTAAACCACCCCCCATTTGAACTCTCCACTCTCAACTCTGATGTGGTCCAACTTGTTTTGTCCAACACGGAACTCCCTCTTCGTTCTTGCTTGGCGTTTTTTCAACTTCCTCCGCGAAAACCAGGTTAGTAAGCCCGATTTTATTGCGTGTTTGACCCTCATTCGTAGACTCTATGACGTGAGGAAGTTCAGTGATATTCCTTTTGTATTGAATTGCGTTACAAATGATGTTAATGTTCGAAGTCGGGTTTCTAATATGGTTTCTTCCATTGAAGATGGGACTGATGTTCACAAAGCTATGTGCCATGTTGTTTAGGGCGTTTACTGATAAGGGGTTGTTTGGGGAGGCTATTGGGGTTTTTGATTATATGGAGAAAAGTGGGATCAAGATTCGTGAGAGGCAGTGCATGGTGCTTTTGCTTGCTTTGAAGAGATGTGATAACATGGATATGTGTTTTAGTTTTTTTCGAAGAATGGTTGAGGCCAATGTGGAGATTACGGTTCGTTGCTCGACCACTGTGATTGATGGATTGTGTAAGAGAGGAGAGGTTGATAGGGCTAAGAATGTGATGGAGGAAATGGTTAGGAAGGGGATAGAACCTAATGTTGTTACTTATAGCATACTGATAAATGGGTATTTCATTAATGGTATGGCTGATGAAGCTTTAAATGCGAAAGCTGTCATGGAACAGAAAGGAATTAAGGCTAATATTGTTACTTATAATACGATTGCTAGTGGCTTTTGTAAATTGAAACGCTACGAGGAAACGAAAATGTGGTCGTACGCTGTGATCAGCAAGGGGATTACTCCTAATGTTGTAACCTTCAATTCTTTGGTTGACATATTTTCCAAGATGGGCAACTTTGAGAAAGTGAAATGGGTATTTGGAATGATGGTGAAAAAGGGAATGAGACTTAATGCTATTACTTTCAATGCTTGGATTGACGGGTATTGCAAGAAAGATAACTTAGAGGAGTAAAGCGACTTTTTGAAGAGATGGAGAAGAGTGGAGTGAAACCTGATGCCTTTACTTACAGTAATTTGATTGATGGGTACTGTAACAAAGAGAACCTAGAAGAAGCAAAAAGGTTATTTGATGAAATGGAGAAAAAAGGAGTGAGATATAACATTGTTACTTATGGTGCTCTAATTGATGGGTATTGCAAGAAAGGGAAGATGGAGGAAGCTCATAAGCTAAGGGGTCATATGGAAACAAAGGGAGTGAAACTTGGCACGGCTATATACAATGTTTTCATTGATGGGTACTGCAAGATAGGAAACTTAGAGGAAGCGAAGAGGCTATTTGAAGAGATGGAGAAAATGGGTGTGAGGCATGACAGTATTACTTATAATGCTTTGCTTGATGGGTATTGCAAGAAAGGCAAGATGGAGGAAGCTCATAAGCTGAAAGGTAATATGGAATCAAGGGGAGTGAGACCTTTTAATGTTACATATAGTGCTTTAATTGATGGGTACTGTAAGAAAGAGCATTTGGAAGAGGCAAAACGACTATTTGAAGAGATGGTGATTAGGGGAGTGAGACCTTACATTGTTACTTGCAACACTTTAATTGGTGGGTTTTGTAAGAAAGGGAACTTAGAGGAAGCGAAGCGGCTCTTTAAAGAAATGGAGAATATGGAAGTGAAACCTGACACTTCTACTTACAACACTTTGATTGATGGGTATTGCAAGAAAGGAGAGATGGATGAAGCTCATAAGTTAATAAGTTGTATGGAAGCTAGGGATGTGGGAGTTGACATTGTTACTTACAATGCTTTGATTAATAGGTATTGCAAGAAAGGGAACTTAGAGGAAGCTAAGAGACTATTTGAAGAGATGGAGGAAAAGGGAGTAAGATATGACACTTTTACTTACAATACTTTATTCGATGGGTGTTGCAAGAAAGGATTGATGGAGGAAGTTCGTAAGCTAAGGGATCATATGGAGGCGAGGGGAGTGAAACCTAACACTATTACATACAACTCTTTGATTAATGTGTACTGCAAGAAAGGGAACTTAGAGGAAGCTAAGAGACTATTTGAAGAGATGGAGAAAAGGGGAGTGAGATATGACACTGTTACTTATAATACCTTGATTGATGGGTATTGCAAGAACGGGAAGATCGAGGAAGCTTCTAAGTTATGGGATCATATGGAAGCAAAGGGAGTGAGACCTAACAATGTTACTCACAATGTTTTGATTAATGGGTATTGTAAGAATGGGCATTTAGAGGAAGAAAAGCGATAATTTGAAGAGATGGAGAATACGGGGGTGGGACCAAACAATATTACTTACAATGCTTTGATTGATGGATAATGCAAGAAAAGGAAAAGAACAGAAGCCCATAAGCTAAGAGGTGCGATGGAAGCAAAGGGGATTATAACAGATGAAATCACATATGCATCACTGATACATGGTGAATTATTATCTGGGAAGCCAGCGGAGGCTTTGAAATTGTTTAGTGAAACGAAGCAAAGAGGCTTTTTACCGAATGTTTGCACCTACACAGCAATAATTTTGGGTCTGTCCAAGCAGGGAAGAGCAGATGAGGCTTTAAGATTTTATGATGAGATGATAGAGGCTGGCATCACACCTGACAGCCTATATTCTTCACTAGTGGGTGGCCTTGATACTGCTCGGTCTTAGCTCTGAATGGCTCTTGTTAGCAAAAGGATTGCAGAAGGTTGTACTATGCATGCCTAATTTTCTCAGAGAGAGCAGTGACATGCAAATGCATGCTCCCGGGTTTCAACTCAGAATAAACTTTTGGTTTTGTTTCGTGATGGTTAAGCTGTTTTCATTTATAAGAAATATGTACAGTTTTATTAATAAGTTTAAAGATTTCTATTTTTATATAGACTTGTAAATATTATATTATATAGACTTCTAAATTGACTTGTGTATGTCTGTTCTCATCTGCCATTCAATTACAAAGAGAGAGTTAAAACCTGAAAAACTAAGAGAGAATACCACCACAGTGGTGAGGCCCCCCAACATTTGCTATTATTAAGGAAAGAAAGAACAAGGTGGAGGTACACAGCCAATTCATGAAGATTTAATGGGTGCTACATACATTTCTTACAAGGATATGTTTAGATAGATACCTGAAAATTATATATGTACATATATTGTTGAATTTTACTAGGAGCATGTTTGTGCTGCTCCTGCTTATTATGGCGATTTTTCTTTATTAATTAATCACTAACTTGGACGTTTCTGCACATGTTATTGCAGTTTTGATGCATCATGAGCAAGCAGTTCCTGCAATTACTCCCGTTCAACTGCTTTACCAGCTCGACGTGTTCCAATCACAGTTTGTTTTCCAGGAGAGCGCAATGATTATATTGTGCATCTCTCCTACTCATGTTTAACGAAGACTGAGTATATACGGTTCGATATTTGTTTTTAGATACGTAAAATCATAAAAAGTGGTCAAACGGTAAATCATAAACCTTGATTTGTTGTACTTTCAAGCACTGTTGTATCCATATCTAGGGACTTATCATAGTCTCCGACTTCCTTTTTCTGGGTTCGATAGTTGTTTGTTTTTCACCATTGTTCATTACTAGATAAAAGTTCAAAATTAATAATCAGTTTGTCAAAAAATGATAGATACATTTAATTGAGAAATATGTTAAATGAAAAACAATTAATATATAGTAATCATTAAAAAATAAAATTGAGTTTCAATTTTCAAGAATTGATTTTTTCAAAAATATTAAATTATTACATCCACTAATCTCATAGGTTAATTGCATTTTATATAGATAATTGAAAATTTACTGACATCATTTAGAGATCTTTCGAAACCTATAAAAATTAAATACTATTTGTTGTCAGAAAAAATATTATATGTATATACATAATAAAAAATTTGTTGACACCATTTAAAGATCTTTCATAACTTGTAAAAATTAAGTACTATTTATCATATGTAAGAATATATATATGAGGACTTTTACAATCAGGTATATCTAATTTTGAAAAGTAATGACCGATCAATTAAATTCATCCATTGCATTCTCTCTCCTAAAACAAATTATCTTTCTTATTTCATTTAAATGCAATAGATAAATTTAATTGGTGGATCCTTACTTTTTAAAATCAGGTATATCTGATTATAAAAACTCTCGTACATATATATAATCAAAAATTTATTGACACCATTTAAAGATTGTTTGTAACCTATAAAAATTAAGTACTATTTATTGTCCGTAAAAGTGTATAGATATAATTGAAAATTTACCATACTATTCTCTTAAAATGTAGTGGTGGTCAAAAGATTTAGTGGTTTAATGGTTTAAATGCTGCCCCTCCACCATCTCACTAATCAGGTGTGTGGCTCGACACCTTTCCCTATGTAATGTGGGTTTCTCCCTCATGAATGAGGGTTGCCCACTCCCCTCTCCACACTTAATTGTAGGTTGTTTCCTTTCGTTTTTGAGAATTGATCCAAAAAAAAAAAAAAGAGCTAGTTGATTTTGGTGCAAGTGGTCAACTCAGTGATACGGAAGTGGAGCAACTTCCTCAAGATTTTGAGAAGTATACATTGGAGGGCCATCTAACTTGGGAAAAAATTTTATATAGGACTGTCTTACAGTTGATGTGGTATAACACATAAATGAGAAGAGTGAGAGAAAAATAAATAATACTATTTTATTGATCTGTCACATCATATCAACTGTAGGATAATCACATAGAAGATTTTTTCCTTTCTAACTTGGGCTTATGGGGAATAATATCGGTAATTGATGCCACCTCAGCTTAAATTTTAATCATAACTGACTGTTTTTATAATGACTATGGTATGATTGGTGGCTTAGCCATTATGACCACGAAACAGTCCCTTTGATAGCTGATCGGTGACTGATTTTCCATCTAAGGGTTTTTTTTTTTTTTTTTTTTTTTTTTGTGAAATATTCATTGTCCACACAACTTTTAGGACCCTTTTTGTTTCAATTGTCATTATTTCTGATAGAAAAGAATTATTGGCATATATAATTCTCTTGCATATATGGCATGTTGAGTGTTTAATGATCCTCATAGACAGGTTTGCTTAAAATTTACTCCAGTCCAACTTGATTTGTCTGTTCAATTCAAATTCAATCTAGGTAACTTCTACTGCTAACATGATAGATGTGGATTCTTGTTGGTAGTTGTATGACAAGCAAGGAAAGAGTATTCAAATGTTCATAGTCCGTAACCTTGTGTTTTCATACTAATTTTACGTTATCAGGAACACGTGACGAAATTGACTTTGACTACATTGAATATGCAAGGCAAAGATTTGATTAGTATTGGTTGAGGAAGTCTGATCTGTTGGGTTCTCCAGTAAATATTATCAATAGATTACACTTGTGAGATAATATAAAAAATGAAATTATGGACACTCCTGATTGTAATGATTTCGCAGTAATAAAAATGTAAAATAAAGATATCGAGGTCTGTGTGTAACACGATATCTTTAAGACAAATTCATTGCCCACCATTGAATGTTAAAGAGTTTGTCTTCCAGGATATACCAATACCAAATTTCGACAAATCAAATTGAGCCTGAATCCCTATCACTCCTAAAACTTATGACTAAGAATATTGTTAAGAAATAGTAAAACTAGAGAATACAAGGGATTCTAATACCAATACCAAATTTCGACAAATCAAATTGAGCCTGAATCCCTATCACTCCTAAAACTTATGACTAAGAATATTGTTAAGAAATAGTAAAACTAGAGAATACAAGGGATTCTAAATTGTCTGTAAACAACTAGAAAGACGACAATTATAGGCTTCATGTGGACAATTTGAAAATAAAAAATAATGCTCTTTTAATTCCCTTATCATTCTGTTGATTTTGTAGATAGAAAGAATTAATCCAGGAGTTAATTCTGTAAATTCAATTCAGAATTAATTATATTTACAGTTGTAAAATTTAAGAATTATTATGTAAATTCAATTAAGAATTAATCATTTTAATGATTGTAATTATTAATGAAACAATTATGTCAGTAGTTACAAAGGCAATTTATTTAACAATTAATTCTACTGAAATAAAAAAGAATTAAAAATCTTATTTTCTTCTTAATGGATGCACTTTGAGCTTCAATTTATCATTCATCCAAGCATCATTGTGATCAAACAAACATACCAATTTGATGTCCTTGCAAGGAGAACATAATCGGTTTGACCCAAAAGAGAACTGAGTTAACTTGGTAATCAAAGTCTTCAAACAATCAATGAAGTAAATATTGATACATTCTTAGTGTTTTTCATATTTTGGATGATATTTCTCAATATCATCAGTATTGGTAACATTTCGACACACTATGTTGACTTGAAAAGGTGGGTTCGACACCCTATACCTATAATTTGTGAGATTTTCTCCGCCATATATATGGGTCGCTCTCCTATTAGATATGAGTTGCTCTCTTTTATATAGAAACTACTCTCTAGGCTATATCATCAGTGTTTAATTTCACTTGATCTTTATTGTTTATTGGATCAGTACCAATAATGTAACGTAATAGTAACAATAATAATAATAATAATAATAATAATAATAAAACATTATTTGAACGGACACCAACGGTAAGCGGGCTGATTCAACATAGACCAACTCCAAAACTGATATGCGACGTCGTATGATGTAAAAATGACTCTCTCTAACTTCCACTGCTTGTGCTTCGATTGCTTCCTTTGAAACCCTCAATTTTCAACCTCTATCTCAACTTCTCAGCTTCTGGGGGTCTGTCTCTCATCGTTGTTGTCGATCACTTGCATGATTATCAATATGAAACCGAGAATCTCAACTCAGAAACTCATAAGAGCCTTTTCTAGAAGACACTATCACCCACCGCCAAGCAATCCACACCAACTAATAGCTTCCAACATCGCTCAAGTCTTGACCAATGCACACATTGACCTCTTAAACCACACCCCATTTGAACTCTCCACTCTCAACTCTGATGTAGTTCAACTCGTTTTGTCGAACCCGGAACTCCCTCTTCGTTCTTGCTTGGCGTTTTTCAGCTTCCTCTGCGAAAACCAGGTTAGTAAGCCCGATGTTATTGCTTGTTTGACCCTCATTCGTAGACTGTATGATGTGAGGAAGTTCAGTGATATTCCTTTTGTATTGAATTGCGTTGCAAATGATGTTAATGTTCGAAGTCGGATTTCTAATATGGTTTCCTCCATTGAAGATGGGACTGATGTCCCCAGGTTTTTGGAAAAGTTATGTGTCATGTTGTTTAGGGTGTTTACTGATAAGGGGTTGTTTGGGGAGGCTATCGGGGTTTTTGATTACATGGAGAAAACTGGGATCAAGATTCGTGAGAAGCAGTGCATGGTGCTTTTGCTTGCTTTGAAGAGATGTGATAAAATGGATGTGTGTTATAGTTTTTTTCGAAGAATGGTTGAGGCCAATGTGAAGATTACGGTTCGTTCCACGACGACTGTGATTGATGGATTGTGTAAGAGACGAGAGGTTGATAGGGCTAAGAATGTGATGGAGGAAATGGTTAGGAAGGGGATAGAACCTAATGTTGTTACTTATAACATGCTGATATATGGGTATTTCATTAATGGCATGGCTGATGAAGCTTTCAATGTGAAAGCTGTCATGGAACAGAAAGGAATTAAGCCTGATATTGTTACATATAATACGATTGCTAGTGGCTTTTGTAAATTGAAACGGTATGAGGAAGCGAAAATGTGGTCATTTGCTTTGATTAGCAAGGGGCTTACTCCTGATGTTGTGTTCTTCAATACTTTGGTTAACATATTTTCCAAGATGGGCAACATAGAGAAAACGAAATGGGTATTTGGAATGATGGTGAAAAAGGGAATGAGACTTAATGTTATTAGTTTCAATGCTTGGATTGACAGGTATTGCAAGAAAGAGAACTTAGAGGAAGCAAAACGGCTATTTGAAGAGATGGAGAAGAGTGGAGTGAGACCTGACTCCTTTACTTACAATACTTTGATTGATGGGTACTGTAAGAAGGGAAACCTAGAAGAAGCAAAAGGGCTATTTGATGAGATGGAGAAAAAAAGAGTGAGATATGATATTGTTACTTATAGTGCTCTAATTGATGGGTATTGCAAGAAAGGGAAGATGGAAGAAGCTTATAAGCTAAGGGGTCATATGGAAACAAAGGGATTGAAACTTGACATGGCTATATACAATGCTTTCATTGATGGGTACTGCAAGATAGGAGACTTAGAGGAAGCGAAGAGGCTATTTGAAGAGATGGAGAAAATGGGAGTGAGATATGACACTATTACTTATACAACTTTGCTTGATGGGTATTGCAAGAAAGGCAAGTTGGAGGAAGCTCATAAGCTAAAAGGTAATATGGAATCAAGGGGAGTGAGACCTAGTAATGTTACTTATAGTGCTTTAATTGATGGTTACTGCAAGAAAGAGCATTTGGAAGAGGCAAAACAGCTATTTGATGAGATGGTGAATAGGGGAGTGAGACCTTACACTGTTACTTGCAACACTTTAATTGGTGGGTTTTGTAAGAAAGGGAACTTAGAGGAAGCGAAGCGGCTCTTTAAAGAAATGGAGAATAAGGAAGTGAAACCTGACACTTTTACTTACAACACTTTGATTGATGGATATTGCAAGAAAGGAGAGATGGATGAAGCTCATAAGTTAATAGGTTGTATGGAAGCTAGAGATGTGGGAGTTGACATTGTTACTTACAATGCTTTGATTAATGGATATTGCAAGAAAGGGAACTTAGAGGAAGCTAAGAGACTATTTGAAGAGATGGAGGAAAGGGGAGTGGGATATGACACTTTTACTTACAATGCTTTGTTCGATGGGTATTGCAAGAGAGGATTGATGGAGGAAGTTCATAAGCTAAGGGATGATATGGAAGCGAGGGGAGTGAAACCTGACACTATTACGTACAACTCTTTGATTAATGTGTACTGCAAGAAAGGGAACTTGGAGGAAGCAAAAAGGCTATTTGAAGAAATGGAGAAAAGGGGAGTGAGATATGACATTATTACCTATAGTGCTTTGATTGATGGCTATTGCAAGAATGGGAAGATTGAGGAAGCTTCTAAGCTATGGGCTCATATGGAAGCAAAGGGAGTGAAACCTAACGATGTTACTTACAATGTTTTGATTAATGGGTATTGTAAGAACGGGCACTTAGAGGAAGCAAAGCGGTTGTTTGAAGCGATGGAGAATACGGAAGTGGGACGAAACAATATTACTTACAATGCTTTGATTGATGGATACTGCAAGAAAAGGAAAATGACACGATGGAAGCAAAAGGGATTATAAGAGATGTAATCACATATGCATCTCTGATGCATGGTGAATTATTATCCGGGAAGTCAGCCGAGGCTTTGAAATTGTTTAGTCAAATGAAGCATAGAGGCTTTTTACCTAATGTTTGCACCTACACAGCAATAATTTTGGGTCTGTCCAAGCAGGGGAGAGCAGATGAAGCTTTAAGATTTTATGATGAGATGATAGAGGCTGGCAGCGCAACTAATGACAGCCTATATTCTTCATTAGTGGGTAGCCTTTTGGTGCTGCTCGGTCTTAGCTCTCAAGTGCTCTTATTACCCAAAGGACTGCAGAGGGTTGTACCATACATGCCTAATTTTCTCTGCGAGAGCAGTGCCAAGCAAATCCATGCTCCATGGGTTACAACCCAGAATAAACTTTTGGTTTTGTTTCGTGGTGGGTAAGCTGTTTCCATTTATAAGAAATATACACAGTTTTGTTAATGAGTTTTCAACATTTTCATTTTTAAAACCATGAGTTCTCTCCTGAACTTACTTGACTTGTAAATTAAATGTAGTATATAGACTTTTAAATGGACTTGTGCATGTCTGTTCTCATCTACCATTCAATTACAAAGAAAGTTCAAACCTTAAAAACCAAGAAGGAATACCACCAAAGTGGTGAGGCCCCCACAACATTTGTGTTTTTTTTTTTTTAAAAAAAAAAAGGTGGTGGTACACAACCAATTCATGAAGATTTAATGGGTGTTACACTTACATTTCTTACTAGGATATGTTTAGATAGATATCTGAAAAATATATGTGTACATATATTGTTGAATTTTATTTGGTGAATGTATGAGTTCAGAACAAATTATATGATATTCATGTTATGAGTAAAATGTTGGGATAAAAAGTATTTCCCTTGTGCAATGCTCTTATTGTCTTATTTGTCACGATCAATTTAGGCAAAGATGAATTTGGCTCAATGTTTAAGGAATGCTGCAGCTGATTTTGGTGACTGATATTTTGTTTGTTGATTATTGTTAGAAGGGTAAATATCATATTCGTCGCCATCTCTTTGGAAAGTGTCAAAATTTTAATTATGTTTTGAAAATGTATCAAATCTTTTATAAAATTTCAAAAAAGTATCAAATTAATTTTTCCCGTCAATCAACAGACAATCCAACCAAATGACAACATGGTGGATATGGGTAATTTTGTGTTTTTCAATTGCAATCTAGGATCTTGACACATGTACAAACTAGATAATTTAGAAAAACATTAAAAAAAAAAAAGAAAAATTTAAAAAAAATAAAAAATTAAGAAAAATTTTAAAAATTATAAAAATTATAAAATAAACAATTAATTAAAAAAAGGGTAGATCATTCAAAGCAACCTAGTTTTAGCCAATTTAATCCCAGATGAAAATTTACGTTCGATGTTGTTCGAATCCAAATTGTCATTGGGTTCAATTAGGTGTTTCATCTGGGTTCGGAGGTGTTTAAACCCAAATTGTCATTTGGGTTCCATTATTGTTTGAACCTAGATGATGATTTGGGTTCAAAGGTGTCCGAACCCAGATCTTCATTTGGGTTTGATTGGGTTCAAAGCAGTTTGATTGGTGATGTTGTGGGTGACGGTTTGGCCAGTGATGGAGGTGGTGATGTTGTGGTGGTGACAGTCTGTGATGATGGTGACAAACCATATCTGTTCGAGGTTGAAGAGAACTTGAGGTTAAAGACAGTTCAAGCGCCTTGAGGTTGAAGATGACGATGAGGAAGACGAGGAGGGCATTTAGAGGAAAACGGTTTAAAGCCGACTTCGTTCTGAGTTCATCACTAGATTGGTGATTATCTGGTTACCAAATCGGTGACGATCTAGTAACCAAATTGTCGTCGATCTAGTTTTTATTTTTATTTTTAGTTTTTATTTTTTTTATTTTTATCTTTTTATATTTATATTTATATTTTTTAAGTTTGTTATAATTATATTTTATTTTTTTATATTTATATTTATATTTTTTAAGGTTGTTATAATTATATTTAACCTTTACCAGATTTTCTTTTTTTTTTTTTTGGTTTTTTAAATATTATTTTGCTTTAAGTTTTTCAAATATATATATATATATATATTTGTGAATTTTTTCTTGATATTATTTTGGTTTTCAATTGATTTTTTATTTAAGTGTTGATGGATGAGAGATTAAGTTGATTTTGTAGGTGTTGTTTAATTAAAGATGAAGATTGATGTGGTGATTGGATAAAAATGATGATGTAGGGGTTGATTTTTTTTTTTTTTTTTTAAATTTTAAATTCATTTTATTTTAGGGTTGAGTTTTCATTTCTATTTTAACTAATTGTAATTTTTAGTTTTATTAAGGGCAAAACAGTCATTGTATGCATTGCAACTAAAACGAGGGCCAAAAGAGTATTTTTTTACTTTTGTTTGGTTTGACTATCAATTGACTGATGGAAATAAGTAATAACTAATTTGATATTTTTTTGAAATTTTAAGAAAGATTTGATTTATGTTCAAAGCATAGTTAAATATTTAACATTTTTCCAAAATATATGAATGAAAATGATATTTACCCCTGTCAAAATTATTCTCTAATTTTGTGGTGTATGCATTAAGTTAGGTACTCATTGTTTTTAGAAGTTGAAATTGTATGTTGTAGTTTTGATGCATTATGAGCAAGTAGTCCCTGCAATTACTCCCGTTCAATTGCGTTATCAGCTCGACATTTTCCAGGCATAGTTTGTTTTCAAGGAGAGCGCAATTATTATATTATGTGTCTCTCTTACACATGTTTAAAAGAATATTATGAAAAACCCTCCTGAAAAATAAAATAATTAGGGACTACACTTGTTTTTTTTTTTTTTTTTTTTTTTTTTTTTTTTTTTTTTTTTTTTCTGGTGAACCGTTTTCTACTATTAATTTTCCATTCAAAATGTTAATATTTTCCATTCAAAATCATAAAATAACCAAAATACTTTGATTATGATCCTATAAAATTCTTCCTATACCCTTTAAATTTATGAATAACTAAAATATCTTTTAAATTATTAATTAATGATAATATTAAATGAAAAATAACACAATTTTTTTTTTAAAAAAACCTAATTAACACAAAAACTAGGAAACCTAGTTAGCAAAATCATCTGTTTCTCTCCATTCTCTCTCTCTTCTTCTTCTTCTTATGCTCTTCTTCTTCTTCTTCTTCTTCTTCAAACCAATCACTGTCGCTTTCCTCTTTGTCTCTCTTCTTCTTTTTCTTCAAATCAATCATTGTCTCTTTCCTTTCTGTCTCTTTTCTTCTTTCCTCTCTGTCTCTCTTCTTTTTCTTCTTCTTCTAGAACCCAATGGAACTCAAATCTAGGTTCGATTGGATTGGGTTGATTATGGTTTTCTAGAATTCTTCTTCTTCTAGAACCCAATGGAACTCAAATCTAAATTCGATTAGGTTGGGTTGATTGTGGTTTTTTTTGGGTTGTTTTTAGTTGATTGGATTTTGATGTTTTTAAATCGATTGTTTTGGTATTTTTGCTGGTGGT
Organism: Nephelium lappaceum; assembly: GCA_021234005.1. Lineage (NCBI taxonomy): Eukaryota > Viridiplantae > Streptophyta > Magnoliopsida > Sapindales > Sapindaceae > Nephelium > Nephelium lappaceum. The sequence goes on from CM038004.1 coordinate 15,940,796, forward strand.
TTTGATCTAGAGTTGGTTGGACTCTTTTAGTGTTTTGGTTCAAGATGAATTTTTGATTGGTTGTTTTGGTTGAAGAAGATGTTCAATATTTTTTAGGTTGATATTCATTGTTTTGGTTTCAAATTTTGAAGAGAGCTTTATATATATATATTTTTTTAAAAATTGTTTTGTTTTGATTCAACTTTAATTTTTTCTTTAATTTTGATTTCTTTTTTAATTTTGTTAAATTCAGATTTTTCTATTTTTTTTCCCATTTTGTTTTTGTTTGAAGATGAAGATCTTCATCTTCATCTTTTATTTTTAATTTTAATTTTTATTTTTTTTTCTAAAGTCATTTTGTTTTGGTTTTTATTTTTTTTTTCTGAAATTAAAACAAATACATTATCCATTCAATTACCAGTATACCCTTCAAATTTATTAACAACCGGTTTTTTTAACTGATAACAGACGGTTCACCTAATACTAAAAAAACCGGGGATGGCTTCCGATTGTTTTACTTTCCAGGGGGGTTTTTCATAATATCCCCACGTTTAAACGAAAAGAAGTGTATGGGGTTCAATATTTGTTATTAGCTATGTAAAATCATAAAAAAATGGTCAACGGTAAATTTCTCGTTTTAATGGAACTAGTGGGCAAATACCTTCTCCTTGATCATCTATCGTCAATCGTCATCATTACTTGCTGTCTTGCTTTCGGTTTATAGGCAGATTGGAATCGAGACCTTGGTTCTTGAAGAGAACTCAGGCAAGGTTGATAAATTAGTGCATGACTTTTGAACGACAGTTGCATCACTGGCTTGGATGATGGAATTTATATGATGTATATAAATAGTTGTTGATTGCTTTGAATTTCTTGCCATGAAATTTACAATATAATAGCAAAATTCTAAGGAAAAAAAAAAAAAAGCAGACCTTTGTAGCAGCTTATTTAGTTGTAAATTTTCTAAAGAAAATCGAAGAGAAAGAACGAGAAAATTTGTGAGAATTTTGGAATGCGGGGTTGTTTGTTTTTTCTTAAACAAATATTATTTTCACTTAAATATTAGTTTAATTGATTTTAATTTATTTGTTCTTTTACTTATATTTTAATTAAAATTAAAGAATATCTTATTTAAAAAGTCAAAACTTCCCACTTATATAGTATTTTATTGATAAATTTATGCTAACTTCCTAAATTAACCTATTATTATTATATTATTATCAAAATATTCCAAAAACAAAAAAAAAAAAATCAATTCCATTCAAACTCGAATCTAACCCTAGTCCTAGCCCTAAACCTAACCATGTCATCGCTGGTCATCAATTTGTGATTGGAGGAGGTTGATCGGTCGCTCTTCTTTGTCATTAGGAGGAGGTTGACCAACCTCCTCTTGATTTGACGAGAGAAGGTCGTGTCTTCTCCAATTCGAATTGGAGAGGATGCTATGGCCTTCTCTAGGTATGAAGGTTGCCAACAACCTTCTGTAGGCTATCGATGACCTCCTATAGGCTATCGATGGCGTCCATTCATTTGTAGTAAGTCATTGGTCTTCTACTGCCAGGGAATGTCGGAGATCGACCTTGTCCATTCTTGTTTTTTCATTTTTCTTATATTTTGTTATACATTTTATTAAAATTAAATTATAGTTACTACTTTTCTTTAATAAAAACTCATTATTAAATTATTATTTTCTTAATTAATTCAAATAGTTATCTAATATATATACTTATGACATTAATTTTAATTGAATATCAACGGAAGGTTATAAAAATAAAAACCAACTTATTTTAAATTATTATTAAGTCATCCCAAAAATAAAATACAAACAAGTCCCAAAATTTTAAATATAAAAACTTATTCAAATCTTACTTAAATTAAGTCACTTTAAGTAGGGCTAGGATAGCCTGATTTGGTCTAGTTTTAACTAGAACCAAACCAAACAAAAAATTTGGGTTTTGAAAGAGGTAGAATTACCTCAAACCTACTTGAAACTTTAATATTCATAGGCACATACAACATTCTCATTTAGTTGCAGCGTTCTTCCCTAGACTAACGGTTAACTAACTTTAATTATTAATAAATATGTTTGGCCGTGTAAAAATATTTAAAGACGAAATTACCTTTGAATAAATTTACTTTTTATTTTTCTTCAAACATTGATTTAACCTAGATCTCTCATTTTTTATTTTTTTTACAAAAAATTTGTTTTAATCCAACTTTAATTTTTTCTTTAATTTTGATTTTGATTTTGTTTTAATTTTGTTCAACCTAGAATTTTTTTTTTTAATTATTATTTTTCAATTTTCTTTTGTTTCAAGATGAAGATGAAAATGAATCTTCACCTTTTATGTTTAGATTTTTTTAATTTTTTTTTTTAGTTTTGATTTTTAAATTTTTTTCTTAAATTAATCTTCACTGTGCATCTAGTGCTCATTAAATTTATTTTTAATTTATTTAAAGTTTTTAAAATTTATTTTAAAAGAAAAATAGAAAGTGAATTTATTCAGAGGTAATTTTATCTTTCAATATTTTTTACATGATCAAACATATCCATTAATGGTCAAAGTCAGTTAACCAGTAGTCCAGGGGAGAACGCTGCAAATAAATGAAAAGGTTATATGCACCTATGACTATTAAAGTTTTAGGTAGGTATGAGGTAATTCTTTTTTTTGAAAAATATAGGACCAATTTGGACCTATTTTATTTTTGACCAAGCCAAACCAAATTAAATTGGTCTGAATTGGTTTGGTTTGATCTAATAAATGTGGATCTAATTTGGATTTTGGACTTAGGAATTATGACTACATAATTTAAAATTTATATGAAATGTTGGATTCATTTTTAAACTCATTTTAAATGAATATCTAAGGTCTATTAAGTATTAAATGCAATTTATATCTTATTTATTATTTTAAGTTAAAATATTAGGTGTAACATGCAATTAACATATAATATGTTTTCAAGGTATTCAGTTTAGTTTGGGCTTTAATAAACTTGGATTATAAACTAGATAGGACCATGCAGTTTTGCAATAATTAAACCATGCTTTTTTTTTTTTTTTTTCCGTTAAAAAAAAAAACGAAACCAAACATATCATGCAGTTTGGTTTGATCCAGTTCAATTCAACGGTTTATAAGCTTTTTTGCCCAACCCTACTATTAATACTGAGGACCAAAAAAAAAAAACAAAAACAAAACAAACAAACAAACATCACATTAGATTTCTTCTAGATTGAGTTTGTTACAAAATGATCTCACACTTTGTATGCCTATCTCTCCACTTATATAATGCCTCCAATGTACAGTGTGTATACATAAAAGAAAACTCTGACCTAGAGAACAAGTAACTAGTTCCAATGATGTGGCAGATCACACATCTAACAACTGATTAAATGTTTGTTAATTAAACTAATCACTAACTCTGTTTCCTTCATTCGAAGCTGCATGATGTAATGGCTGAGCTGAACTTATCATGATGATATCAACATCATTTGATTACATTAACACATCTTTTCCGATTTCACAAGGAATTACAGAAATCGCCTTGTTAAGGAGAACATCAGCCCTTGCTTCTTGTTGTTGAGTCTCGTTTCGACTTTGTACGTTTGTTGAACTTGATGCCATTGACAGTTCATTTTTGGCTCTGATACCATGAAAAGGAAGAAGAAGAAATGTGTTTGATGAAATTATAAAGCTGTTTGATGAAAAAGCCTAAATGAAAAGCAAAACCTCCATTGATGGACTTGAGCTCTACATTGATTAATGAGAGAAGAACTGTTATACACTATTTTTCATACACTCAATCACAATCAAGATTTCTATTAATTCTACGTTTCTCAGCTCACACTTTTCTCATGACTCTTAACAAACTGTAACCAACTCTTTCTCGAATCCCTGAGAGTTTGACATGTCGGCACAAACAACTGAATGCTGACTTAGCTCTAACTACCTATGCATCGTCCATCATCAGCATGATCACACCGCCTCAATTGACTTTCACCATAAGCTTGTGATGGACCACACCTACTGGATAGGCAAGAATAGTGCAATACTTGCCAAGACCTGAGACCATATCAGCTTGTATAGTTTGACCCTATTGTTTGACACCTTAATGGTGGTGTTGATCTCTTCTCAACAGAAAACAATGACTTTACAAGAGGCACAATACCTCTTAATGTTGCATGAAAAACGACTTCAACAACTTAACTCAGCCATGCAACTTGATGTATCAAGTGAATCATTCAAGAAACTCTTCAAACACAGGACAATTTTTTTTTCTCATCAGGCCAACATTCACCAGTCCATGGTATGCTGACACAGGTGCAGCAAACCATGTGACCTCAGACTTGGCTAATCATTCCATGGCTTTAGAATATATGTAGGGGAAATGACAGGCTCGTAGTTGGCAATGGTCAGCAGCTGCCAGTTTCTCACATTGGTAATGTTTTCATTCAATCTCCTTTAGTCAATTCCAAACCTTTGATTCTAAAAGATGTGCTTTATGTGCCCGCCTGCAATAGCTAAAAATTTAGGTAGGATATCAAAATTTACTTATGATAATAATGTAACTGCTGAATTTTATTATGGTTGCTGTTTGATAAAGGACAACAATACCAAGAGCATTCTACTCAAAGGAGTCGTCAAGCATGGCCGCTACCAGTGTAATTTCAGTCTGTTGAGCAATCCTAAAACTGCTGGTCTTCTATCTGGTTCTAATGCAGCTCACTTTTCTCCACTTCATGCTAATTCTGTTGTATTCAAAATAAAGATAGTCCAGAATTATCTACTCAAGCCTTTAAGCCTTTTGTTCAAAATCTGAGGACTAGCATTGATTGTAATAATGTCTCAAATGCTTCACTTGCTGCAAAATTAACGAAAGTCTGTGGCATGTTAAATTGGGTCATCCGACTCCACTTATTCTTAAACATGTATACCATAAATTGCATTTTAAGCCATCCTCACAACAACTGCAGTTTCTTTTAGCTCTTGTAAGAAGGAAAAAATGCACCAATTGCCTTTCAAACCTTTTGCTTTTAAAGCCATAAAACCTCATCAACTTGTGTTTACTGATGTCTAGGGACCAGCTCCCATATATTAGTTGAAGGGTATAGATACTATATTGTTTTTGTTGATTCTTATTCAAGTACACCTGGTTGTATCCCTTTAGAACTTAAATCAGATGTTTTTAAGTGTTTTCTTGTCATTCAAAAAGCATGTTGAAATTCTATTAGAGTGCAACATCAGAAGCTTACAATCAGATCAAGGCATTCAATATAAACCTCTTGTTCCATTTTTATATCAAGCTGGAATCTCCTTTAGAACCTCTTGTGCTTATATTCGTCAACAAATTGGAACTGCTAAAAGGAAGCATAAACATTTAGTTGAGACCGGCTTGACAATGCTTGCACATGCTCACATGCCTATGGAATTTTGGTCAGATGCTTTCCAAACAGCTACTTTTCTCATCAATAACTTGCCCACACCACTACTACGAATGAAGTCACCTTGTGAATTACATTTTCAGACTTCCAAATTACAATTTTCTGGAGGCTTTTGGTTGTGCTGGCTTTCTATATCTCAGATCATATTCTTCTCAATAACTGAATTTTCACTCTGAAAAATGCATTTTAATTGGCTACAGTTGCAGTTAAAAGGGTATAGATGTCTTCATCCTTCTGGCAAAGTGTTTGTGTTTGAAGTTGTGAGATGCAACGTAGTGATGAAGTGAAAACGATAAACAGTTAAATCCATGACAAAATTTGCTTCGAAGGAATGATTTTAGTAATAATAATCAAAACTAACAATTGAGTCTCAAATCTTTGTTTAACTAGAGAAAATTCAACCAAAAATTGGAAATCTTAAAATTTACCAAACATGGTAATTTTGAGTTACTTATTAAATCCAAAATAAATTTCATAAACAAACTCAACAAAACAAATGATACTAGAAATTCCTACAAAAAGTTTATAAGATCCCAAATACTGCCTAAGTTAAAGAACATCTATTAAGATACCTTTCAATACTAAAAAACAAAATTAAAAAAAAAAAATGTTACTTTCAGTTTGAGAAATAATTGGATCTTTTATAGTCCATAAATCAACTGTAGAATAAATTCTAGCCTTAGTAGTAAAGAGATCAACCACCAAATGATGATCAAAATCAAATCATAGTAATGAATTAAAACTTTTAATAACTTCATTCTTATGGCATTAGTAGCCTCATTTTTATGTCAATCAAGCATGCATCACTTTATATCTCATTTACACTAAAACACACTATTCTATTTATTTATAAACAGAGTGTAAGAAAATGTCATTAGGAATTTTGTTTTATACATGCACACACTGGATTTTCTCGGAACATGTTAACTCTCTCAGAACTGTAGGATAGGTCAAAATATCAGCACTCTGTTTTTAAGCTTAATTAAACTAGCAAAAGCAAAACACACAATCACATGAATGAAACAAAGCTCTCTAAGAGAGCAGCATTTTGTTATTAAGCTTAATTAAACTAGTGAAAGCAAAACATACAGCCACATGAATGAAACAAAGCTATAGAAGTTATACTAACAAAAATAGAGAATTTAGGGTAATAAAACTACAACAATAATAGGCTAATAAGTTGAACTTATTAATTTAAAATTTCAGTTTGACTCCTAAATGAGCTAGGGGATGGTCATTAAATTAAGTCAGGATTTAGAAAGAAAAATAAATAAGTAAAGAAAAACTGAGTTCAAGCTGAAACAAAAAGAAGAGTTTCAAGTGAGAAATTCCAATGCTTTATATATAACCCTCTCTTCTTTAATCCCGTCACCTCTGTCTACAACAACCCAGAAAGTAAAAACCCATTTTGTAAAAGGAAGATAACTAGATTGCATACAAATTAAAAGGTAAATTAGAAAAACAAAATACATTTGCTATATAACATGCAAGGAGATACATGGGAAATATTATATAATTCTACTTACTTTGGGTGTTTGTTTATAGTAGATATTGTTTTTCAAATTGACTGACTTTAAAGCTTGATCACAAAATGAAAAACCCAGCCACTATCACTGAAAATCAGCAAAAGTTGGATGAGCATGAAGCACAAGTTAGAGAGGCTGTCACTTGGCTAAAACAGTGAGAGTCAACTAGATAAAACAATAATTTCTCTAGGAGAAAAACTTTCATTTGGATTTTATTTTGATGGGATATGTCAAGGCAATATTGGGTTTTGCTAAAACAAATAAAAAATTAATTTTGGTGGGAAGTGTAAAAGCAATGGAGGCGGGGAAATCAAGAGGGAAATGAAAGCAATTGGTGGGAAGTCAAAGTGTTTATTAATTTTAGAAAATTCATTATTTTATAGTGTCGAACAGTAGCCACTTTTGTATACAAATAAGTTGATGGCAATTTTCGACATAATGGCATGGTTTTTCACTTTTGTTAGGTGCTTTTATGAGATATCATAAACATATGCCGTGAGTATGTTATTATGATGATAAAAATTTTCAATTTATTGCATAACTGTATTTTAATGGGATTTTTAGTCTTATGCCGTAAAGTCTCTAGTTTGCTTGTAGTAGAGGATGCTTACTTGTACTTTACTCTTCAAATGGAGATTGTTTGATTGTGAAATCTGACTCAATATAAGAAATTTGTTTCCAATTTTGTTTTTGGAACTACTCCTTGTGAGAAATAAAGAATATAAATCTAATTAAAAATGATATTTTAATAATTATTGTAAAACTTATCTGAGTAGATTTGACTTATTATTGATTCTTAAATCAGGAATTCTACTCGTTGGAGACGAATAGTCAACATACTTGACCTATCTCGAACAACTTAGACTCCGCAGCTGTGTTTTAGAATGCGCTAGGCTAGCACCTATGTTGACTAGCCAATGACTAGCTACCGTTCGCGTATCAAACTTTAAAAAAAAAAATTTCCATATCAAGGCAAAGTGACAGTCATCAAACAAAAAAAAAAAACCTTTTTTTTTTATTGTTATTTTCTTGCTATCCAAACAGAAAACAAAAAAAAATAATAATAAAAACTAAAACACTTATTTAAAGCCGGTGCTGTCCAACAATCAAATTTATTGATTGGTCTGGTGGTTCTCCTCTAGAGGAAATCGACAGATTGGAGACTCCAAGAAGACAAGGACAAAGCTGGTGGTGCCATTGAAGCTGTTGTCGCTCCAAGAAGACGAGGACTAAGGCGATGTCGGCTCCGGCTCAGAGCGGAACCGACGGAGAGGAAGCTTTAAGAGAGAAGTTTAAGAGAGACAGAGAGAGAGAGAGAGGTTGACGTTAAGGAAGATTTAATATCATGGAGAAGTTTGAGAGAAAGAGAGAGAGACTTGAGGTTGATGAAGGGTGCGGCCACTTGAGAGAGAAACGAAAAGTTCCATGTTTTTTTTTTTTTTTTAAATTAAAAAGTTCAAATTTTATCTTGTGTTAATGAGATTACAAATCAGTCTCCTTTCCATTGTTAATTATTAATGAGTTTGACAGATGTACACAGTATAGGCTAACATAAATTAGATCATATGTTACACATTCAATTTAATTATCTATCTCTCGCTTTATTATTATTGCATCTCTAGATACGTAACTTTACATTGGAAGTTATCATTAGTATAATTTCATCAAAATTATAATTTATTAATTTAATATGAATTAATGTTCTAATACTCATAATAGAGGTTTGACAATTGGGGAGAGAGCGGAGAGCCTTGCATCACATTCACATACTTCGTACGGACTTCAGTGACCCTTTCATTTCTGGGTAACTAGGATGCCAGCCCAGACGATATTGTCTCCTTTTGGTTTTTTAATTTTGGCAAATTTAAAAAAAAAGAACGAGAAAACTTCATTTAGTCCCTAATATTTTTAAAAATATCAAATTTTTAAACATCTTTTAAAAATAACTTTTTTTATCTCTAACTTTTTCAAAACTCTTCAAAAAAGTCCAAATTTTTAGTCTACTAATGGTTAACAGTCATAGAAAACCTAGATGAGAAAGTAAGATAGTTTTTTCATATGAGAGACTAAGATCGTGATACGTGGATGGCTACGATTTTCAACATTAAAAAAATTAATTTAAATAATTTATTATATATTTCAAATTTATTTTATAAAAAAACTAAATTATATATATTAAATCTCCACCGTCCATCCATCATGGATGGACGCGATGGAGAACTAATCTAGTGGATCTCTACCATCTTCAACACATCAAGTCAGGTCAACTCAATCCAGTTCATCAACATCATCAACATCATTAACAAAGTCACAGCATCATCAACATTTTCTCCTTTAACAAATAAATCATCAACAACATTAAGAACAAAAAAAAATCAAAACTATTTCGCAAAAAAAAAAAAAAAGTAAAACATGGCAGTTACTGGGTTCGACAAACCCAGAGATTTCACCTAGGTTCGATCGAACCCAGATGAAGAATGGGTTCGATCGAACTTAGAACTTGGGGTTTTAGATTCCATTGAACCTAGAACCTCTATCTCTCAGTTCTAGGTTCCATCGAACCCAGAACCTTTTCTCTCAGTTCTGGGTTCCATCGAACCCATAATCTCACTAAAAAGAGATGGAGGTTCTGGGTTTGATGAGACCCAGAACCTTTCTGGTTTTAGGTTCGACGAACCCAAAACCAGAGAGGTTTTGGACCCCATCGAACCCATAACCAAAGGTTTCTCGGTTCAATCGAACCCTTGGGGACCTAAAAATTATTTACAATTTAAATGTACATCTGAATCAAGGTATGGCTAGAAGTGGTGGTGAGGATACTTGAATTCAGGAGGACACCTGAGCACGGTAGTTGTGTAGGCGGCTTGGGGGGACACAGCGCAAGAACTTGCACGCTAAGTAGACAATACTATGAGAAGAGGATATGATGTTTAGAGCATTCTATTACAGGTGACATTACCGTTTCAGGACCGCTGTAATTTTTTCCGAAATAGGTTTCCTCATCAGTGTTTTAGTAAGATAACTGGTATGCTTTCATTCCTCCAATGTTTTCCATGCTTGAGTGAGGTTGCTTACTGATATGTTAATAGCAGTTCTTCGATATGTTAATAGCAGTTGATTCTAAAGTCGAAAATAATAACTAAGACTTATATGTGTGTATACAATCGTGAATGTATCTGGTACTGCTGGAGAATAATGATTAATAAATTCAACTAACAAAATATAAATAGAATTGCTTGAATCCGCTTATTATACAGTAGAAACAACAAAAGGATAAAAGAGCCCCAAAGAGGCATTATATATTAAATTACCATGTTTTCACACACACAAGTTTTGAGTCCCCAGCCCAAAAGAAACACAATACAAGCGAGCAAATTAAATGAAGCTCTAGAAGAGAAACCGCAATGAGGCAAACATAGGAAACACACAAAGAAGAAAGAGAACTAATATTTAATCAGAAGGGACATATAAGCCTTATCCTGCAACTAAACTCCAGCAGTCGTGAAGAAACGAAGATGCAGAGATTGCATTAAATTATATTCGCCATCACAGCAACTAGTGAGGAGATACTTATCTCATTAGTTCCTTCCTTATATTCAGCGTAAATCATATGAACTCCACACTTTGTCACCTTACAACATTCTATACGCTGAGCATGACTGTCATGCAAATAGAATTGGATAATAACTTCTGTGACATTGCAATAGTCCTGACCGATATTGGGGAAAATGTTGAAATCATAACCAATGAGAACATGATCTGATCCAACATAATGGTCTTGAAATTCAAAGAACCTTCTGTGAGATAGCTGGCACCATCTGGTGACCTGAGTTGGCGTTCAATTCCAATCAGCAAACCTCTTCCATCATCATAATGGCCTTGAAATTCCACAACAGCAGCCACAGCAAAACCAACTAAGTTTTTGTTTAAGCAACCTGCTTTTGGATTGATAATTATGGAAGATCCCACACTTTTGAGGTCAAACCAATATGAAATCTCACTTCCAGGAATGCAAATACAAGCATTTGGTAACACATCATGTCCTTGAACCTGTACAATAAAAATATTGTTAATCAGTATGGTCAATTTTAACATCACAAAATAAAAATAATTTTTAATACATCGTAGATAAATTAGGAGAAAGTCATGATCAAAGAAACCTGATTAAATCCTTTCAACAATGCGGAAGCCATAAGCGAAAGTTTAAGCATTGCAAGTGAAACATGTGAGAGAGCATTATTATTCAATTGGAAACAATTGATGAAGCTAATAGCCAGTCTCATCCATGGATAAGGCGAGAATTTAGTTGACAAACCTGACAAACTTTGCAGTGATGTACAATTGCTGAGGTTGAATAGTTTTAGGCTCAATGGAAGTTCAGGTATGGATTGAAGGCTTTTCAATGCCTGCAGGTATTGTCCTGAGGGTTGGTTGGTGGCAATTTCATTTCACGGGTTCCTGAAGCATTTGACACCTTCAAAGCTTTTAACGTGTCCAACTCTGCAGGCAAGCTCAGAAGTTTTGAACAAGCTGGTATATCCAGATTCTCAATGATACTTGGAAGTCTTGGAAGTCTTTCCGAGCCTGAACAATCTTCAAGTTTCCATATGATAGTTCTTGATCGATAATCAATGGGTTCAGGGTTTTCTATTACTGTGCCATTCAGAAAAAGCTCTTCTAAGATCGGTGGAAAATCTGGAAACTCGGTCAACTTTGAGCAGCCAGACAGAAACATGGATCGAAGAGATTTCAAATTTGTGCAATTTGGAAGACGTGTAAGACTATTACAGTCTCTTAGATCAAACATAACCAGCTCATGTAAGTTACTAACTGATGAGTGAATCTCAAGCAAATTTGTACAACCTTTAAGAATCAAGCTCTCAAGATTTGGAGCGGGTGAGAGATTTGGACTTTTGGTTAAGGCCTTGGAGTGACTGAGGTTTATATATTTGAACTTCTCTAACTTGTTAAGACCCTGTAAGAAAACAAACATAATTAAGACCCTGTAAGAAAACAAACATATTAACATTTCTAGTTCATACAATTTCAAAAGGTTATATACGTTAATATGTACCTTGACACCAGTCCAAATATCTTGTATATTGCTGTGAGGCATGCTAAGTGCAACAAGGTTTTTTAGGTGTATGCTTGACAGCAATGTTTTGAACGGGTATCCGTTCCAATGAAGATAGCTTAGATTTCTGAATTCAGATTCCAAACCTTCAAAACCATGCACCTTATTTTCGTTCTCTTTGTAACTTGAACTATATAAAATTAAATATCTCAACCTGTGCATCTTCGCAAAAGCATGGGGATTTAAGTGTACATCTTTTATTTCAGACATATCCAAAGAAATACCTTTAATTGTTTCAGTCCCCTGATTAAGAAGAGATGGCAGTTTAGCATTAAATGAAATTATAATGAACTAAATATCAGTTGCTATGAAATGATTTCAAGGAATGTCTCAATAACATATATATATATATGCATATAGGTATATGCAAATATGTAAATGTATATATATATACATATGTGAGACATTTCTTGAAATCAGTTGCAGACAACCACACTATAGGTAAAAACATAGACATGCATAATGGAAAGTAACATAATAACTTTGGTTCTCACCATTTTTGAGGTCAATATTTTGCAGATATCTTCATGATGCCACAATCGGCTACGTTTTTCAGGATTTGTATAGGATTCTTGGCGGACAACCTCCCTACCCATTTCTTGTAACAAATCATGCATCTGTATCTTGTTATTGGATATACTTATTAGAGACTTATGAATGAGAACACTTATTCCAATCTCTGAGGAAAAGCCATTTGTATCAAGGATACTTGTTACAAAATCTTTATCCTCCCCTTTGAAGAAACATGCTATATCTAGAAATATATTTTTTCTGTCATCTTCTAAGTCATCAAAACTTATTTTCATCACGTTCTCAATCTCCATATTTGGAATCTTTTCCAATTCTATCAATAGATGTTCCCAAGCTCTTGTATTTTTTCCATACAAATGAGAACCTAAAACTTTAAGAGCCAACGGAACGCCTTTGGCAAACCTTACCACTTTGTCTAACAGCTCAGTATAATTTGAAGTGATTTGATTTTCTTCAAAGGCAAGCTGACTAAATAGCTTAAGTGCTTGATTATGATGCAGTCCCGAAACTTTAACTATTTTATCTACTCCACAATTATTGAGAAACTTATCATCTCTTGATGTTATAATGATTCGACTTCCCCAACCAAAGTCATATCTAAGATCAGCTCCACCCATTAAAAAATTGAGTTGTTCAAATTGAGTTACATCATCTAAGACAATAAGAACCTTCTTACGTCGAACCTTTTCTTCCACAAAATTGATTCCCATAGAATACGTACCTTTATTTGAATTACCATCCTTCAATAAAGCAGAGATAAGTTTTTGCCGCAAGCGAGTTAATCCACCCCTTTTTTCTGATTCTTCTCGGACATTGTGAATAAAGGAAGAGCCTTCAAATTGATTAGAAATATTGTTGAACACAGCAGCGGCAAGAGTTGTTTTTCCTATACCACCAATGCCCAAAATTCCAACCACACGAACATCTTTCGATGCAGTGAGTAGGAATGATTCAATATCCCTGATCGTTGAATCCATTCCGATCAGATTTTTGTCATCTCTCGAAGACATAGTATTCAGTCTCTTTAATACGTGGTTGACAATTTCCTCTACAAGTAAGGAGTCGTGCCTATAAAATGAGAATAAACAGACATATGAACAAATTAACAATTGCAAGCCAGACTTAATTAATAAAATAGAGACAAAAACATAACAGAAATCTCATGCATGTTACTAATACTAGAAAAGAAATTAAGAATGAACATTTTACATAAGTATATTGTCATCTCTTTGAAAGTTACTTTATTGGATTATCGTTATTGTTCAATCTCTTTCTACTCAATAAGACAAGGTTCTCTAGTTTGAGTTTGAAATTGGTATAGTTTGTGATTTATTTGTAGTTGTTCAAGAGTTATTTTTAATTATTTTTTATCACATTTACTATTTAAATATTTATTTTTCTTATTTTAGTATCTATTTTTCATAATTGACATCAAAGAGTTTTTAAAATCCTTTTTGGGGGCAAAAAATGTTAAATTTGGTTCCATTATATACTGTTAGAATTGTTTCGAGGAGAAGAATAAATTAAGTTGTTTCTTAGCATATTCCCAAATTTAAAGTTTTAGCTTTCAGTTTAAAATTTTTTTTTCCTTATTTCAGCATTTACTTAACTTTAGAACTCTGAATTTTTTGGGTTTTAGTAAAACTTTGGATTTTGGGTTTTGGATTTGAGAGGGAAACCAAGAATGGTGTTTTTTACTATGTAGGAGTGAGAGGGGTAATATGTATCCTAAAACATTAAAATAGTAACTCAAACTATTGATTTGATGGTAGACCCTGTTGGTTAATTTTTCAATAAACCAAATTTATTAAAACCTTACAAGTGCACAAATCGTTTGACTGAGTATAGCGACAAGCAAGGGTCGATCCCACGAGAAGTTTCAACTTACTTTAATTTTAAATTTATTTAAGACCTAAACTAGAGCAATTAAAATAAATAAAAGGGTTTTTGGAATTAAATTAAGAATAAACTAAATTAATGCATAAAATTAAATAAAAGAAATCAATGAATAAAAACTTAGTTAGAACATCCCATCCACCACTAAACAATCCCTCAATTTACTAAAAGATTAATAAAGCAAATTTATAATAATGCATGATGAAGATATTCACGACAAGGTATGATTAACTCATGTCGCATAGATTCTTCCTTAATTAGTATACAAATCGTATGATGTCTACGTAAATGCGTGTATTCCTAATTATAACCTAGCATGATGTCTACTTAGGTTTAATAATTGGAACCCATTAAGCACTAGAAGAATATGAATATCACACAAATCCCAGAACATGATGTCTATTCCAGGTATCTATGAATTAATACCCCTCAATTGGTTCGTAAGCAATTGATTGTTGCAAGTAAAGAATATGCCCGTATGATGTGCGGTTTATATTCTTACAACATAATTCTAAAAATATATTTATAAGGTGATCAATCAAAGAAACAAAATAAATAGAATAAAATTAAACTAGAGACATTAATTTCATCATGCAAAATATAAATCTTTATTGAAAAGATAAACAAATTGAGTTCATGTTTAGGGCTTCAAGTTAGCCCTAACTAATAAACTAACTAAATAAAAATAAAGAAAAAAAAAGATGAAACCGAAGCCTTCAGCATTGCTCTTCTGCTTCTCTCTTTGTCTTCCGATCTCTTTCTTCTCGATCCCCCTTGGAATGGTGAAAGCACCTATTTATAGGCACACAATCCTTGAAAGACAAGATTTCCTCAATTGAGAAGGATTTTATTTCCAACTTTGATTTAGAATTAAGTTTTGATTTGGGAAGTGAATCCCTTTTATTTTAGGACTAAAACTCTTCTTAATTGCTTGACTCATTTAATTAGGACGTTTCAAGGTTTAGGAAATTGATTAGGAATGTTAAAAGAGGAAATTCGAATTTCCTATATTTTTCTGTAGCTGTCAGGTCTCGTGACAGTTTGACCTCTAGATACTAAATCGGTCATAACTTTCTCTAGAAAATTCCAATTAACAAACCGTCTGCGGCTATGGAAACTAGACATCTGGGGCTTTAATTTGATATATTATAGCTCACACAAATCGAACTGTACACTTCGTACGAGCTCCCGAAAGTCACGTCACGTTTCTGTCCAAAATTCTGCAATTTCCTTCTAAAACATTCTCCAATTCCTTGAGCTGCAATTAATCTTCAAAAATCCTTCGATTCCATTATTTTTCTTTTCAAAACCTAATTCAAAACATAAAAACACAAAACCAATTAAAAGTACCAATTCCACACAAAAACATAACATAAATAATAAGTAATATGGGTATAAAATAATAATAATTAATGACTCAACAGACCCAAAAAACAAAGCGATTCTTTAACAAATAAAAACTCAAAATTTTGGGTTTGCAAGGTGAACTTTTTTTCCCTCTCTGTCTTTTCTCTGAAAAGACAGCACAGGGCAGCCATGTCCATAGGGCAGTGCGTCTCGCAGGCGAGTAGATCTTGATCTTCAACTTTTAGGGTTTCTTCAGCCCCCGCCGTCGTCTTCTTTGATCATATTCGGGGGATAAAGGAAACGGGGGTAGATGGATTCAGCGGAGATAGTAAAGCTGTGCAAAGAGTTTTCGTTGTTTGAAATAGAAGGAACAGTGTGCCGAATAGAAGGAGAGGAAAAAAAAGAGGGACTTGAAAATGTCAGCCATTGTCTGGTAGGGAAAGTTCTTTCCCCTAAGAGAGTTAACAAAGAAGCATTTATAGAGGTAATGGGAAAGTTGTGGGGGATGATGGGAGAGTGGAGGTGGAAACGGTTGGACAAAATGTTTTTATGTTTTATTTCGACAAGAAGGAGGATCGAAATCTGGTGTGGAACAGAGGTCCATGGCATTTCAATAAGCATCTATGAGCTCTAGAAATACCACAAGGAATAGGGGATGTGTCTAAACTGGAGTTCAATAAAATGGAAATCTGGGTGCAATTTCACAACTTACCGTTGGTGTGCATAAACACAAGGATGGCTAGGAAGATGACATGTGAGGTAGGGGAAATAGTAAACCTGCTGGAGGAAACAAGAGATTGTAGAGGACGGTTCTTACGCGTGAAGGTTAGGATTAATATTACTAAACCCTTGCGAAGGGGATTGCTGGTAAATCTAGCAGGATCCAAGGAGGTGGTTTGGGTATCGTTACAGTATGAAAAGCTACCCGAATATTGTGGATATTGTGGGAGAGTGGGACATGGAAGTCGGGACTGTTGGGATGAAGGCACAAGGGAAGTAGCCATCGAAGGAAAAGAAGTCAAATATGGGTCTGGATTACGAGCTAGCCCTGTCAAATGGGGAAAACAAAGGGAAGAAAGTTTAAATAGGGGTCAGAAACTAACAGGAAAGGAGAGAGAGGAAATGAGGTCGATGGATACATCTATAGAGATGCGGGCGAGCATCAGGCCAAATGTTAGTCAAATGGAAAAGGAAAAGCAGACTGCTTTGCATGGGATCGCTGGAAACTCTTCTTTTAATGAAGTGGAGGGGCAAAGGGAGGTAAGTAATGCTCAGGTGGTCCCCCATAAAACAACACAAGAACTAGGTACCGAGGCTGCAGGAAAGAACTGAGGTGGTCCCCCATTACTTCAGCAGAGGAAAGAACTGAGGAACTGCTGGTTCCTACAGAGCGGGGTAAAGATGGGAAAACTTATAGTGGGGACGCAATAAATAAGAAAGAAAGGTGGGCAATTCATCAAGGGATCGAGTTAACCATAACAGGACTTGAGACAAAAGATCTAGAGGTAGAGGACATGACAATCAGCCCACACAAGAGGACATTGAGACGATGGAAAAGGGCTGCACGAGACAAGGGGGTAGGTGGTAACCGATATAGTCCAATAAATAAAATGTTCTCGACCCCAAAGTATAAAGTGAAGGGAAACAGAGGAGGGAGCTTGTCCTCTGGACACAGAAGGACTAAGGTTGGAGCATCTCGAACAATGACCCCAACCCGGCACTATATAATGGAGGCGGGGTCCAACACTCAAAACCTGACTATAGACAAAAAAAGGAAGAAACTGAAGTTTAAAGGAGAGGAAGTCGTAGGGAGAAAAAAGTTTAAACAGGTTGCGGAGAATGGGATGGATGCAGTTTATTCAACGGCGGAGCCTGAGAAACAGGCCCGCCAATCGCCATGAGTTGCCTGTGTTGGAACATACGGGGGTTGGGGAATACCCGTATGTTCAATGCCCTGCAAAGGGTAACTAAGAAACACTCCCCAAGCTTAGTCTTTGTGTGTGAAACTAAGCTGAAGGGCATAGAGGGAAATAATATGAAACAGAAGCTAGGGTTCCCTAATGCGCTTTTTGTGGATTGTAAAGGAAAGAGTGGGGGACTAGGCCTTTTATGGACGGATAATATGAATGTGAGTTTGTTATCTTTCTCGGCTGGTCATATAGATGCTAAGGTGGTCGAAGATAGTGGTTATGCATGGCGCTTCACTGGGTTTTATGGGAACCCGGTTATGTCACAAAGAGGTGAGTCGTGGGAGTTGATTAGAAGGCTAAAGAAGGTCAATACTCTACCATGGGTTCTTGGCGGCGATTTCAACGAGGTGTTAAGGTTGTGCGAGAAAGAAGGTGGTTCGGATCGAATGGTAGGGAGGGTAAATGCATTCAGAGGGGTATTGGAAGAGTGTGAGCTTACAGACTTAGCGAGCGGAGGACCTTTATTTACGTGGAACAACAAACGGGACGAAGTAGCGAATATTCAGAAGAAACTAGATAGGTTCGTAGCTGACAGCAAATGGAGGGATAAGTTTCAGTCGGCAGTGGTGGAAAATTTAGGTTTCAACGTGTCAGATCATCGCCCAATCCTGTTAAAGCTCGAGGGGGATCTCAGGAAGGTTGTTCCGCCTCGAAAGGGATTCAAGTTTGAACCGTTCTGGTTACAGGAGACGGACTGTGAGGAGGTAATCAAAGCTTACTGGGGTAGGACGGATCGGCAGAGGGGGGAAAATACGGTCAGGTCGAAGCTTAAAGCATGTGCTACGAGACTTAGCGAATGGAGTAAACAGAGGTTTGGTGCATTGCGTAGAAGCATAGATATGAAACAACGGAGATTAGAAGTTTATATAGAAAGTCGGCCAGTCCAGGAAGCATGCAGGAAATAAAAGTAACTGAGGAGGACCTCGAACAGCTACTGGTTCGAGAAGAATCCTACTGGAGACAAAGAGCCCGTTGCGATTGGTTACAGGCGGGAGACAGAAACACACGATTTTTCCATGCTCGTGCCACAATCAGGAAAAGGAAGAATGCGATAAAAAAGCTGTTAGGAGATGATCGTGCTGTAGCAGACAATGCGGAGGACATTTCCAAGCTTATCAATCAGTACTTTGGCGTCCTGTTTGGATCTTCCAACCCATCTAGCTTTGAAGTCCAGGCAGCATGTGCGCGGGTGGATACAAAGCTGGACGAAACTGCACAGCGAAACCTCAACAGGCCGTTTGGCGGAGAAGAAATTAGAAAAGCGGTCTTTGAATTGGGCGCAACGAAGGCTCCTGGCCCAGATGGATTTCATGCAATTTTCTTCCAGAAGATGTGGAAAATAATCGGGGATGATATCATTGATGAGTGCATTAAAATTCTGCAGGGCGAGGTATCAATTAAAAAGTACAATGACACAGATGTAGTGCTCCTCCCCAAGAAAAAGAACCTAGAGAGACTAACAGACTTCAGGCCAATAAGTCTGATGAATGTGATGTATAAAATTGTCGCGAAGGTGCTCGCAAATAGACTGAAACTATGCCTACCTGGTTTGATCTCCCAGAATCAGTCGGCCTTTGTGCCGGAAAGACAGATATTTGATAGTGTGATGGTCGCTTTTGAACTCATCCACTCGATCAACAATAGGAGAGGCGGCAGGAAGGCAAATATGGCGCTCAAACTCGACCTCAGCAAGGCCTACAACAGAATTGAGTGGCCCTTCCTAGAAGCGATGATAAGCAGAATGCTTTTTCCGCCAAAGTGGATAGCCTTGATAATGAAGTGCTTGACCACGTCCCAGCTGTCCTTTTTGTTAAATGGCAGTAAGGTTGGTAGCCTCAAACCATCTAGAGGTATAAGGCAAGGATGTCCTCTTTCTCCTTACCTGTTCTTGCTGGGTGCGGAAGCCTTATCCAGTAGTCTCAGACACGCTGAGATGGAGGGAAGAGGTCTAGGCATTCGGTGTAATAAACGAAGTCCTCTGGTTAGTCACTTGTTTTATGTGGATGACAGTATCCTCTTTTGTAGGGCCACCGCCCATCATTGTGTTCAGATCAAAAAGCTACTACAAACTTATGGGAAAGGATCTGGGCAACAGGTGAATATGGATAAGTCATCAGTCACTTTTAGTCCAAATCTGGACGTGCAGAATAGGCAGCGATTGCAGGACATACTTCAAGTTGGAGAGCATCAAACACATGATAAATACCTACGTTTACCTTCATTAGTAGGCAGAAGGAAGGTTCAGACTTTCTCCGCAATTCGCGATAGAATTTGGAATAAGTTAAGAAGCTGGAAGTACTTGGTGTTTTCTTACAGCGGAAAGGAAATCCTGATTAAAGGAGTTTTGCAGGCTGTCCCGACGTTTGTAATGAGCTTATTCCAGCTCCCTAGTGGGCTGTGTCAGAAGCTCGGGGCCTTAACATCAAAATTCTGGTGGGGCACAAAGGAAGGGAAGAGGAAGATGTATTGGGTTAGCTGGGATAAGATGTGTAAACCGAAGGCTGTCGGGGGGTTGGGATTTAAAGATTTACGGCTGTTCAATCAAGCATTGGTTGCCAAACAGGCTTGGAGGATACTGTTGGACCCAGACTTTCTGGTAGCTAGAGTGCTCAAGGCTAAGTATCATCCTCATGTTAATTTCTTGAAAGCGTCATGCAAAGCGGGAGCTTCTCACTTGTGGCGTAGCCTGTTATGGGGTAGGAACCTACTGAGTAAATGACTCCGGCTTCAGGTGGGGGATGGAACAGAGATCGATGCTTTCAATGACCCATGGCTCCCCCAACCTACATCCTTTAAACCAATTACCCCAGCCCCTACTGATTGATATAAGGTGGCGGATTTCATTAACTCAGACACTGGTAGATGGGATAAGAGTAAGCTCCAACAGATGTTCCTGCCAATGGACCAGGAGGTGATCTTGTCCATTCCCCTCAGTTATGGGAGCAGGCAGGATAAATGGTGTTGGCATTTTGACAAATCAGGGATGTTTTCGATTAGAAGTGGTTATCGGGCAACTTACCTCTCATCAGAAGAAGGGCAGGCTTCGTCAACAGGTAAGTCCCGCTGGTGGTCCTTTTTGTGGAACATTGGCGTCCCCCCAAAGGTTAAACATTTTCTCTAGAGGGCTTGTCAGGATATGTTACCTGTCAAGGAAAATCTGGCTCGTAGGGGGGTCTTTCAGGAGACTATATATCCTATGTGTAATTCTGGAGTAGAGACGGGTCAGCATGCTTTCTTTAGTTGTCCTTCAGTGCGTCAGACCTGGCGCTACCTCGGAGTTAACAATTCTTTCAGCAGTCGCTTCTACTTGCCGTCGATGTTGGATGTATGCTACAGCTGGCTGGATTTTGACGATAGAGATGAAGTTGCGAAGTGCGTAATGGTAATATGGATGATTTGGTGTAATCGGAATGCCAAGGTCAATGGGGGGATTGTTAAAACATCTCAGCTAATCTCTGAGTGGGCTTTATCGATTCTGGCTGAGTTTCAGCGTGCGAAGGAGTCTTCTGAGATCGGGTTCACTGTGGATTCGGTATCAAAGTAAAAGGACTGGGCTCCCCTGAAGGCCGGTGAGTTGAAGCTGAATACTGATGTGGCGATACGGTCGAGCATACATGTTGCTGGGGTAGGGGCCGTTATTAGAGATTCAAAAGGACTGGTGATCGTTGCGACAGCTAAGCCTTTAAGAGGATCGTTCCAGCCGAAAGTTGGGGAGCTGCTTGCATTACGAGAGGGGTTGAAACTCGCACACTCAGTTGGGGTCAAGATCGCGGCTGTGGAGGTTGATGCAACAAATGCCGCGTCTCAGGTTTGTTCGAATGTCTGTCTTCATAGGGATTCTGACATCTTGTTAGGGGACATATGGGCCTTGTGTAATTTGGTTAATGTTCAATCGTGCCAAGCCATTCCGCGGTCCGCGAACCGCTTGGCACATGATTTAGCCTCTTTGGCCTTATTCTCCTTGGAGGATCTTATATGGCATCATGTTGATGTTTTGTGTATTTTCCCCGCATCTGTCGGGTTGCGGGGGTCTTGTCGTGGTTAATGTTAATCTTTTTCTCAAAAACAAAAAAAAAAAAAACTCAAAATTTAATTATTCTAGTTGTCTTTGACACTTCTTTCCTCTTGGATTTGGCTTTAGTGTTAATTCGCCTTGATCTAATTTTGAATTCGATTTTGTTTTTGCATAAGCAACCTTGAATTTATGTGTCGAATGCATCAAAATGCTCTAGACAATATTTTCATTGTTCTGTTAATTATGGCAACTCTTACTATTTTTAAGAACCTATATATGCAGTGGTGGGTTTGTGGAGGTGCCCACAGGGGCCATGACACCCCCAAGGCCCAACCCATTAAGTTTTCTCAATATTTTAATTATGTTTTCTTTTTTAAATATAGAAAGTATATAATTAAAATTCAATTAATTTATCCAGTTAATTATTATTATTATAATTAGAGCCACATGTATCAAGTTAGATTTTGTCTAAAAACATAAAATATTCTCCTCTCATTTGTTGATAATATTTAATAATTTCATCATTTCTTATCTCAAATAGGAAAATTTAGTTTCCCGTTATTAATATATTATGCATTGTTGATTATATTTTACTCTGCATTTTAAATATTCATCTTGATTATTACATTTAAATTTGTCAAGTTTGAGCCTCTTTATACTCTTTTTTGTCAGTTTATTAAATATTAAGCTTGTAGAAAAATTTAGCGTAATTTCAATATTATGAATGATTTTCATGATTCAAAAGAGTAATTTTATCATAATAATATTTTAATATAAGTAATTTCCTTGCATTAATTTAAATATTTATTTTTGTTTTGATCCACACCAAAATATTGGCTCCTTCCTGACAAACTATACTAGAAAATTATTTGTTTTAGTGTAGCGAGATGGACAAAGTTAAGAAAAACAAGTTGATGAATGTTGAGGTTGTATGATTTCCTATGTATTGGCAAGCAAACTTAATTTGTCTTTATAAATGATCATTTTGTTCAAGGATGTATATATTTTTTATGAATTAATTTAATAACAATAGATATACAACTAAGAATTTGGGATGACAAATAGTTTCACTATTATGTTTTTTTGTTTTTTTCATTGAATAGTTTTACAATTATGTTATTTGATGTAGGACAAGATTATGAAACAGAGTTCTCATAGGAATAGAATTTAAATTTTCTTAAGGTTAAGGGGTCGTTTGTTTTTTGCACTTAACACTTAATGGTGCTGAATTAGGCCAATTAAGTGATTTCTGTTTGTTTTTTTAAGTGGTCAAACCATTTAAAACCACCGAAAAACCACTGAAAATAAAAAGCTACATTTTCTAACTTTTCACTGAATACCAAATCACTTAATGATTTTATAAATTTATTATTCCAATTCTATCCTTCTTAAAATAACAAATTTCCAAGTTTGTTCTAGTTTTACATTATAAAAATTTCTTTTAATACTTCAACAAACATATTTCTAAATTTGATCTAAATTTACATTATACATATTCATTTTAATGATATTTCTTTCAATATTATTTTTGTTTAAATATATAACAATAGTAATTCAATTTAATACCATTTTATTTATTTTTATTTAATTACTTTATTATAATAATTTATTTATGTATATATAATTTTTTTAAAAAAAAATACTTTGCTATAATAATTAGTCATATTTTAATTATGAATAAAAATGTTATTAATATATACATAAAAGTGTTTTAGCATTTGCTAAATAATTTATTATAATTATTTGTATTTTATTAAATAAAGTTACATAACAACTAATAGTAAAAGGATATAAATGTCGAATTATTAGTTTTCAGATAATTTTAACTTTAAAAAACAAACATGATTACTATACATTCAGACATAAAGGAAAAAAAAACAAACATGTCATTCAGATTTCAGGTTTCAGTCACTATTCAGTCTTCAGTTTTTAGTAGCACTGTTCAGTCTTCAGACAAAAAAACAAACGACGCCTAAGTTTTCTAATTTCAATTAATTTCAAATTAGGAAGTTAAGAGTCGGTTAGAATTCCTAATTTGAGGAGTTTTAGGATTAGAGTCATTATAAAAGAATTTGGTTTGTTTATATTTAGTATGTTATTGGTTATTTTCTTGAGTGATAATAAAGTTTATGTTTTAGTTTTATTGTTTGTTTATTGTTTACCGTTTCGATTACGAAACAAACTTCCGCTGCACCATTAATTATGACATTTCTTAATCTTATGGTTTAAGGACCTTAATAGCAAACAGTAAAAAGGTTATATAACAAATTAGACTAGACAACATAACATTGTTTACCTAGCGGAGCGTGAATCCCACCCTGATAAATTGGCTGCTTCAGTCAAAGAAGTCCTCCATGTCTTCAGTTTCTCTACCTCATCCTTAAAACGTTCTTCAAGCTCCGCAAATGCTGCTGCAAAAGTCCCATTCTGATTCCTTACATCGGATGGTTCTACATTATAAAAAACAGGTACCACGATCTGTCCAAACCTGTTTTTGCATTCGAGAATTTTCGCAAGTTCTTGAAGGCACCATCTAGAATAAGCATACCCTTTGGAGAAAATGACAATTGCAATCCTTGATTCTTCAATGATGTTGAGAAGGGAGGTAGAAATTTCATCTCCTCTCTCAAGTTGTTCGTCAATGAAAGTTTCGACCTTTTTCCTATCCAACTCCTTGTGGAGATGGCTAACGAAGTTGTTACGAGTGTCTTCACCTCTAAAACTTAGAAAAACGTCATATTTCACTCGAGGAGTGGTGGAAGAAAAAGAAGCCATCACACCTTCCTGGTCAAGAGAGTTCAAGGAATACAGATCGTCGTGATTACTCTGCAATGTTAATCATTGCTTGAATTCGAAAACTTTTATACAGGCTAGAACTAGTACTTCCTTGAAGTTCACTGCTAAATTTAAAATTATTAGTTACTGCTAGTCTTTCATTGAATGTTCCAGGAAATTTAAAATATTAAATAATTTATTTGGAAGATGTCAGCGCTTGTACAGGAATTCCCGTTGATGAAATTCAGTGTCACTTTCCTTTGTTTGACTTAAGATGACGAGAATTTCTCTAATATATGTATCCTTCCCTAACAGAAGTATTATAATTTTTTTTTTTTTTTTATTTAAAAAAAAAGGGATAGTTAAACTGTTTCAATTGTATAGTAATTTAATCAGAAAAAAATAGGGATGGCAAAAAGTGTACATGCGTCGAGGTTGAGCTTCGATTCGATTCGCTTGATTCGCTTATAAATTCGATCAACACGACCCGAATTTATTTAATAAACGGGTCAACATTTTAGGATTTGACACGAATTTGATTATAAATGAGTGACACCACTAATTCATTTATTACTTGGATCATAAAGGATCCAAACTCATTAACTCATTAATCCGTCAACCCGTTAATTTATTTATCCTCTTAATTCGTCAACTAGCTACTTAAACCATTACTCAAAACACAAAATAACACCATAACGAAGTGAAAAATCAATCCAAGGTCACATTTTCCAACACAAAAATGAACCAAAACATTATCTTTACCTCGCAAGTTCAACTAGTTACTTAAAATGTAACTCAAAACACAAACAACACTACAATGAAGTGAAAAATCAGTCCAATGTCACAGCATTTTACTCAGTTTCGAACCAAAATATAATCTTTACCTTCCATTTTCAACAACCATTACTCAAAACACAAAACATCATTAAAAAAACATAAACCAAAGACTGGAGAGAAGCCGACCGGAGACTGGAGAGAAGACATACCTGGAAGTGCTCTGACTGGATCCCTGGAGACTGGAAGCCATGGAGCGTCGAAGGGGAGAAAAAGAATAAGAGAAAGGAGATCGGCTGACTAGCATGGAGGGTCAACTGTCGACGAAGGGGAGAAGAAGAATAAGAGAAAGGAGATCCGCAGGAGCCAAAAAGGGTGGACTGTCGGCAGACCGATGGGTTGTGGGTGGAGATCAATGGCAAACTGGTGGGTTGTGGGTTAAGTTTTAGATGTGTGTGGAGTGTGGTGGAAATGGAGAAGAGTGGTGTGTGCAGTGTGGTGGCTATATATATATATATATATTTTATAATCAAGTATTTTTAATTTTAAAAAGTTAGAAAAAATCAATCAAATTCACTCATTACATTATCTTTCCTAAAATAAATTCTCTCATATTTAGTTCAATTAGAATTGATAAATTTTATTAGTTTTCTCTAACTTTTTAAAGTTCGAGATACTTGATTATAAAAACATATATATATATATATATATGGGCATGATCAGAAAATATAAATTTTGACATGATTTATAGACCATTAGATATTGAAAATTTCAATAGCTTAAATCTACCTAATTGATATATAACTTGATTTTACATTCTACATAAATGATGTGTTTTCTCTCCTCTTTTTTCGTAATTATATAATATTAAACCCCACCAATTAAAATTTTCTCATCCAATACGAGCATCTTTATTTCATTTTATTTATTTTCAAAAACAAATTGTCCAAAACAAACGTGAAATAATGGAAAATTATTATTACTTAAAATTTTAATTAAAAAATTAGAGAAAAAATATATCTGAACCTGAGAATGATCTTGATATTTCTAAGATGATTATCTAGAAAAAGTTGAAACAGAGGTGGAGTGATCATCTCTATCTCTATCTCTCTTACACCTCTAATTCAATTAAAGTTAGGTATTCCCTTCGTTGAAGTCTCTACAATTCCATCTCTTCTCCGCCTCTTTTGAAAACATAAAGATTTGAGAGTGATTGATTGAGTGAGTGGCCGAGTTATTGTGTAATCTAGGGTGTCTTTTTTTTGGATTTGGAGTGGCCGTTGGTTGACAGGGTTTCGATTGTTGTATTTGGAGTGATTATTGATTAAGCGTTTGTGTTCGTTACGATTTCATTATCAATCCAGCACTTAATATATGTTACCAAGAAGATTTTAAAACATGTCATATCATACCAAACTTGATGGTATGTAAGAGCTAAAAATTTTCTACCTGCATTGTTAATTGACAAAAAAAAAAAAAAAGGGTGAAAGGTGATTTGAAATGGAAAACGAGGAATGGGTGAATAGTGTGAATGAAAATAACAATCGCGACTAAAAATAACAAATGTAAGGGCATGAAAAAAACTTCAATGACACCAGGAAAATTAAAACGATGCTTTTCTTAAAAAAAAATACAAAAAGCTAAAAATAAAAACTGGGTATAATATTTACAGATTCATCAGTCACTTCTTGTATAGTATGTGCCCTAGGGGTGGGCAATACCATGTTCGTATCGGTTGTTGCTAGAACCAACTCGAACATGATAAGTGTGCGGGTCGCCGCTTTTGGATCCGAACATGATCCACTAAAGGGGAGGAACCGAACATAACTGAACACCTAATGTTCGGTTTGGATCGGTTCGGTTTCTATGTTTTGAACTCAATTTTGGGCCTTTCTTTGGGCCAAAAAATTAAAAAAATTTTAAGCTTTGTTTAAGTCTATTATTGTTGGGCTTTTAAGTTTAATTGTTTTGGACTGTTTTGGGCTGGATTGTCTTGTACGTGGAACCAAAACAGATAGATGGGTGAAGAAAAAAATTAACAAACTTTTATTGAAAACAAATTCTGCTCAACAGTAATTTAATTTAACCCTGCTTTCAATTTCAACCTGCTTTTAATATAAAGAAAAAAAAATCAACCTAGCTTCAATTATCAAGAGTCCATCAGTAAACAAATTAAACACTAAACAAATTCAACAGTCCAAAAAGAATAAACCCCGTCAGTCCACATTACAAATTAAACAAAACAGTTCACATGAAAATGCAACAAAACAATAAACATAAAAATACAACAAAACAGTCCCAACATGACAATTGACAACTCCAAAGATTTGCTCCAAAGTTCACACCCTTCTTTATAGCTCCTAAAAAAAATATTATTAGTAGACAAACTCACAAAGTCACAAACAATAAACAAATAATAAATGAATAATGATATTAAAAATAAGATAAACTATAAAATCTTACCATCAAAATTTTCGGCCAAATCCAAATCCGTAGGAGTTGAAACTTCATTTGCTCCATCCTTGATGGACACTACATCAAAAATTAAGAAAAATCATCAAATTATAAAGTAATATTTATATAAAGTATAGACATAAACATAAAACACAAAATTTAAATGCTCATCTAAATTATAAAACTCACTATTTTCAATGGATTGGTAAAGCTGAATATTTTAAACACTATTATCGTCACATTCCGCATGCTCTTCTAGATTAACAATTTCAGGCATTGGGTCCAAACCTTTCAACCAATTCTGATAACAAATCACCCCCTCCACCATTTTAGGAGTTAATGAACTCCTAAATGAATATAAAATACGACCACTCGTGCTAAAAGTAGATTTTGATGCCACCATTGAAACTTGCATTGCCATTACATCCTTTGCAATACTTGCCAAAATTGGGTACTTAGTACAAGAATTCTTCCACCAATGCAACAAATTAAACATTTTATTATCTACAAACTCACATTCTTCCAACAAATACAAATCCAACTGACTCTTTTTCTCCACCCTTCTAATTTGTTGTTTTTGTCTAATCCCCCATAATACCGCTTTTTCACTTATGTTTTCTTTGCTAGTCTCAATCTGACCATCACCACCAACCACAATTGAATCATGACAACCAGACCCGCCACAATGATAATCTCCATTCCCATTAGATTGCACAAATTTCTAATAATCATACAACTCTTCCAACAACCTTTTTACTTGTGCAGTCATTGATTTTGCTTTTGCTTCAGGATAAAAAGTCCCTAACCGTTATTCAACATACTCGAATTTGTACCTAGGGTCAAGTACTTGAGTGACTAATAATATGTTGTTGGTTTTATCCAACCACACCCCCACCCCCCTTCCCCTCGATACTTAAAAAACTTTACCCTCATGTTAGAGGTCATCCTAATTAAAAGCGGATTAGTTAAACTTTCCAACAGATTGATTCTTCAAAATGCCTCAGACTAATTTGAAAAATATTCATTTGCTGTCACTCGCAAAGAAGCACTGAATCTTAAAGTAATATGACAAAAGGTTTGTAAGAAACGAACAAATACCATAGAACAGTCCCAATGCTCAGAAGTAGGTGGCCCAAACCGCTTCTTTCCATCCCCGCTTTCTGGAAGGTAGTGAACATAATACCCATCCTCCTCTTCCAACTGCACAAAAGCTTTTCTTAATTTGTTAGCACTCTCTAACATCAAATATGTTGAGTTCCACCTTGTAGGACAATCTATAGATACCAAAGCCGATGACCCAATCATCTCATCTTCAACACATTTTTTAAACCTAACCAATCTAGTAGGAGAAGATCTAACATACTTCACTGCATTTCGAATGGCTTCAATCGACTCATGGATATCTTTCAAACCATCACCCACAGTCAAATTCAATATGTGGGCACAACATCTAACATGCAAATATTTTCCTCCTAAAACCATACCATGCACATCCCAACTATTCAATCTTCGTATCAAATAGTTTAAGGCAACAGAATTTGTAGTTGCATTGGCAACAGTAATGGCGAAGACTTTTTTAATGCCCCAATCTTTCAAAACCTTCTCAATACACCTCCTAATTGATTCCCCTTTATGATCTTCTATTGGAGTGAAGCTCAAAATCCTCTTCTGCAAATGCCACTCATCATCAATAAAGTGAGAAGTCACAATCATGTAATTAATGTTTTGGACTGAAATCCAAGTGTCCGTGGTTAGACAAATTATCACGTTACTTTCCCTGAACTTTCTCTTCAATTCTGATTTCTCATCAAGATACAATTTGTAAATATCTCTCACAACTGTTCTCCTAGATAACATTTCAAATCGAGGGCACAATGCTTTGCTATACCTTCGAAATCCGCTGTTCTCCACAAATTTAAATGGCAATTCATCTTTTACAATCATCTACGCCAATCTTCTCTGACAAAACTCTTGATCAAAGGTATATGTAGTCAAATTATTGCCAAATCCTTCTAATGTTTTTTGTCTCACTAATGTTTTTTGAGTGGTATCAGCCTGTTTAGCTTTCAAAGCCTTACACCTAAATTTAATATGTTTGTTCATGTTTGTGGTTCCATTAGAGAAGGAATCACAAGTATATGAAGCTCCATAATGTTTACACCTAGACCTTCTTTTCCCCTCCTTAGTTTCAAATAGCTCAAAATGCTCCCAACAATCAACCTTAAGCTTACCACTACTACTTCTGCTCTCCGTTTTCTTCTCTATTTTTTTATTCACCCTAAGATTTTGACTTTTTCCAATCGAACTGACATCATCAATATCAAATTCAGACTACTCACCACTCTCTACACTTTTCCCCATCTATTCACAACAACAATAACACTCTAATGTAAGTATGTAACACTAACTAAAAAACAAACATCAAAAAGTGATTTCAAAGATGTTGAGTGTAAAATATGTAACCCGCAATAAAAATATGTGAAATCAACAACATAAACAACAAACAGGCATAGATATTACCAAAATGCTAACACTCAATCATGTAAATATTAAGCTAAAGGGAGTACCGTAGATAAAACCGATCGAAGGTGGGTGACGATGTTGTGGGCTGTTGAAGGTGACGAGCAGAGATTACGGCGACGGTGAAGAGGACGAGGGTAGATCACGGTGACAATGACAACGACGAGTTGAGAGGTGAGAGTGAGAGAAGAGTCGGTGGCGCATGGCTGCACAATGAAAAGGAGACAAGGCGCTGTGGGCGACGAGCAGAGATAACCATGACGGCGACAGGGACGAGGGCAGTTCATGGTGATGGCGACGACGATGAGGTGAGAGGTGAGAGATGAAAGGAGAGTTAGTGGCTCATGGTTGCATGATGAAAAGGAGATAAGGCATTGAGGGCGACGAGCAAAGATGACCACGACGGCGACGGGGAGGAGGGCAGATCACGACGATGACGAGCAGAGGTGAGGGGTGAGAGATGAGAGGAGAAAAAGGGCTGGGGATGGGGGCTGCAACTGCTAAGTGAGGAGTGAGAATGTTAGATTGTTAGGGTTGGTTAAGGGAAGGTTTTTATATGATCATGTAAAATTACGTATTTACCCCTGTTCACAAATCGGGTCGGTTCTGGATACCCAGACTTGATCCGATTCGTGAAACATAGTGTTTTCAAAAATGGGGATCCGAAAATGTGACATTTGAACATATGAACTGGATCGAACACCCACAGATCGGGTCGGGTCGGGTTGGGTCGGATTGTTCGATCCGGTTCCATGTTTTTATGCCCACCCCTAATGTGCCCCTACATTTGTCTACTTCCCCTGTGCTCCCCTGTCATTCATGTCTTCCCTCCTTAGATCTTCCTTTTTATCCTATCGATCCTACGACGATGCTTGAATTGATGTGGACCATACAGTCTGAGGGGTCCACTTCATCATGTCTTGTATTACTGATTTGATCAATTATTATGTCCATACTCATCAAATCGTTTCCTTAGGTAAAAGTAATTATTTTTTCATTTGATCAACAATCACTCCAAAAACAACCATCAAAACCCAATCAACCTTTTCTCAAAAAAAAAAAAAAAAATCCAATCAACTAACAAACAGTCCAAATCCAAAAATCTAAAAAAAAAACAAAAAACACATGTTATACAATAACTCCACCGTCCACTCAATCAATCACTCTCAAATCTTTATATTTTCATAAATACTAGTTCTGGAGTGGAGAAGAGGTAGACTTGTAGAGACTTCAGTGAAGTGGATACCTGACTTTGATTGAAGGTGTAGGAGAGACAGAGATAGAGATGATCACTCCATCTTTGTTTCAACCTTTTCTAGGTATCCATCTTAGAAATATCAAGATCATTTTCTGATTTAGATATATCCCAAATAATCACCAGCTCAACCTCATCAACAAACAATCATCAACATCTTAAAAAGAAAAAAAAAAATCAATAGTCAACCCAAAAACACAAAAAAATAACCAAATTCTTTTTAAAAAATACAAAAAATAAAAAATAAAAAATATTCATCTGGGTTCGTTTCAAAACCCAAATGAATCTGGGTTTTAGAATGGGTTCGTTCCAAAACTCAGATTCATTTAGGTTTCAAACCCAGATGAAACCCTTTCATCTGGGTTTGTTGTAGAACCCAGATGAATCCAGATTCGTTCAATAAAACCAGATTTCATCTGAGTTCAAAGGTGAAGAAAAGGAAGACGAAGGAGAAGAAGAAAGAGAAAAGAAGAGAGGAAAAAGAAGAAGGAGAAGAAAGATGAAGAAGAACAAGAGAGAGAGAAACAGAAAGAAAGAGAGAGGATCTGGGTAGAGAGAGAAAAGATCTGAGTTTCTTTTTTAAATAAAAAATGTTTTTAAAAAAATTAAAAATAATATCAAAAATAATTTTGCTTCTGTCAACGATTAACTCTATCTGAATTTACTAACAATAATAGGCTAAATTAATAAGTTAAATTGTAATTAACAGTAAACTTTGACTCCGTCTGTAATTATTTTAAAATCAGTAGACTAAATTGTAATTTGGTCTTATTTCTTTTTATTCATTTTGAAATAACATATTGTTCAATACAAACATGAAATAATGGAAAATTATTAATCACTTAAAATTTTAATTGAAAAGTTAGAGAAAACATATATCTAAACCAGAGAATGATGTTGATATTTCTAAGATGGTTACCTAGAAAAAGTTAAAACAGAGGTGGAGTGATCATGTCTATCTCTATTTCTCCTACACCTCTGATTCAATCAAAGTCAGGTATTTGCTTAGCTAAAGTCTCTACGATTCCATCTCTTCTCGGTCTCTGGATTTTGTATTTATGAAAACACAAAGATTTGAAAGTGATTAATTGAGTGAGTAGTTGAGTTATTGTAAAATCTAGATTTTTTTTTTTTTTTTTTAGGTTTTGGATTTGGAGTGTCGGTTGGTTAACAGGATTTTAATTGTTGTGTTTGGAGTAATTGTTGATTAAATGAAAAAATAATTACTTTTACCTGAAGAAAGATTTGATGAGTAGGGACACAATAATTGATCAGATAGTCATACGAGAAATGACAAAGTGGACCCCCTGGATTGTATGGTCCACATCAATTCAAGCATGGAATAATTGATCATATTTCTTATATTACAATTTAAGCATGGAATAATTGATCAGATTTCTTATATTACAATTTAAGCATGGAATATTTGATTAGATTTCTTATATTACAATTTAAGCGTGGAATAATTCAAGCATGGAATAATTGAGTATGGAATAATATGTTATTTGAAAATGAATAAAAAGAAATAAGACCAAATTACAATTTAGTCTACTGATTTTAAAATAATTACAGACAAAGTCAAAGTTTACTATTAATTACAATTTAACCTATTGCTGTTAGTAAATTCCGTTAGAGTTAATCATTGACAGGGGTAAAATTATCTTTTGATATTATTTTTAATTTTTTTAAAAACACTTTTTCTTTAAAAAAGAAACTTAGATATTTTCTCTCTCTACCCAGATCCTCTCTCTTTCTCTTTGTTTCTCTCTCCCTTGTTCTTCTTCATCTTTCTTCTCCTTCTTCTTTTCCTCTCTTTTTTTCTCTTTCTTCTTCCTCTTCTTTTCTCTTTCTTCTTCTTCTTCTTTTTCTTCTCCTTCGAACTCAGATGAAATCTGGGTTCTATTGAACGAACCTAGATTTATCTGGGTTCTATAACGAACCCAGATAAAAGGGTTTCATCTAGGTTCGAAACCCAAATGAATCAGGGTTATAGAATAAACCCATTCCAAAACCCAGATTCATTTAGGTTCTCAAACAGACCTAGATTTATTTGGGTTCTGAAACGAACCCAGATGAATATTTTTTCAATTTTCTTTTTTTTTTGTATTTTTTAAAAATAATTTGGTTATTTTTTTTTGTGTTTTTGGGTTGACTGTTGATTTTTTTTTTTTTTTTTTTTGAAGATGTTGATGATTGTTTGTTGATGGGGTTGAGCTGATGATTATTTGGGTTATTGATAATTTTTTTAATTGGTGATTGTTAATGATTTTTTGAACTAGTGATTGCAATGGGTGGATGGTTAATGATTTTTGCACATTGGGTTGGTGATTTTTTGTTTAATATCTCCCTAGATGAAGAACATCTTTTTTATACTTTTATTTTTTTGAAATAATTTCTTTATTCAATTTTTTTTTATTTTTTTAAATTTTAAATAATTTTTATATTTTTTTTTGAAAAATAATTAAAATGTGAGGGTATTTTGGTCTTTTTAGCTATCAATTGTTAACTCTAACAGAATTTTCTAACGGTAGTAAGCTAAATTGTAAATAATAATAAACTTTGACTCCGTTTGTAATTATTTTCAAACCAGTAGGCTAAATTGTAATTTGATCAAAAAATAAAGATGCTTGGATTGGATGAGGAAATTTTAATTGGTGGGGTTTTGATATTAATTGGAGAGATGAGAGATTATATAATTATGAAGAAAGAGGAGAGAGAACACATCTTATTGAGGATTGTCCAAATTATATATGTTAAGTACTAAACCAGTTAAGACTATATCTTATCCAAAACTATCAAAATTGTTTGCAAATGCAAGATTAAATAATCTTATTGATCCTTTGACAGATTTTTGTATGTTAGACTTCGGTGACTTGAATTTTGTTTGGTCTAGTTCAAAGAGCTTGTGGTGTGAGAATTGTGATGAAACGATAAATATGCCTAGGGATCTGTTCTGCCTAGGGTTTCTTGTACTCACTCACACACACACATACACACACACACACACACACACATATATATATATATATATATATATATATTTGATGTATTCTGTTAGGACTTGTTGTCATGTTTTGCAACTACCCTAAATACTCCCCTTTGTATTCATCTTCGATCTAGTGAATTTTCTCATTCTCTATCCGTGGTTTTTTCCTTGATTTGAGGTTTTTCAACGTAGATTTTGTGTGTCATTGTTTTGTTCTTTATTGTCTATCACATTGGTTTTTGTACACTGTAGGTTTGCTAGCCATGAAACTAATGGTTTTAAATGAGTTATTTTTTCAAATAGCACACTTACTAGGGTAAGTTTTGTTGAGTTTTGCAGCAGTCACCAAACTAATTGTTTGATTGTGATTTTTTGGTTTTTTGGTCTTTATTTTAATGTGCCATTTGAATGGCTTTGTTTTTTGTTTTTGATTGATTGAATTTTGAGTTTGTTGAAATTGGGGGTTCAGTTGCCTAGGGATTTCGACATAGAGAAAAAAGTTATTATTATTTTTCCCCTTAACGATTGATGAATAATCATTTTTTCTCTTGATGATTTTAAAATGGTAAAAAAAAATTCTTAGAAATAGTATTAATTCAAGCTAAAAGAAGAGGTAAAATGATGTTTCTTAAATCAATAGAGGAAAAAATGACGATTCATTAATTATCAGGAGAAAAAATGATAATAACTCTAAAAGAAAATATGGGTTTGTTTTAAAATAGTTTAGATGATGAAATTGAATGCTAAAAGGGGTTGAGGAAGCCATTGATGAGGAGTTGGCTCTGTTTGCATGTTTAAAGATGATAAAGTCTGTTGAAATGTTTGCAATGTTTGAGATCTATTTTCAAATTTTCAGGACCTTCTTTGTGATTTTGAGACCTAATCTCAGTTCTAGGGGCCTGTTTTTCAAGCTAGAACCTATGACCATTGTTCACAGGATCTATTTTAAATCTTCGGGACTTATTTTAATATACAAGACCTATTGGCTGCTTTTGGGATCTCTTGCTACTATTGTGTTTACTCTTTTTTTACTGATTTTTGCTAGTTTATGTATTTGTTTTTAGATGGTGAATTACAGAAGAAGGTTGAAGAAACTTGAGGGTCGATGGTTTTGGGGAGTAATCAACCAACTCTTCCCTTTCAAGTTGTTAGAACTAATAAGCAATGCCCTGTCAAACATCATTGACGATAGGTGGACAAGAGAAAAGGAGGCTTATGGAACTCGCCTTGGGCATTTTCTACGGACGTAATGTCACAAATTTCTTTAGGGTGATTGTGAGTTGCTTTTAAGAGAATCACACCATGGTGGTTTGAGCGATAAGAGATGCATTTTTAGTAGGGACCAAGAGAAGTAACAAGGTTTTCTCAAGTAGAGTTTAACCTTATAACTGGACTGAAATTAATATTAATTTGAACCCCCGGCAGTTGAGAACGGTTTCCATACGATATATTTCAACAATGATGTTGTTTGGGTAGAGTCTGTTAAGGCAACCTTACTTATCTGTGAGTTTCAGTAGAGGAGGATGATGTTGTGAAGCTATAATTGCCAATAATGCTTCATCCTTTTCTCTATAGGTGCAATGATAAGAACTAGGTGGCTATATGGGAGTCACGGCTGGTGTAAAGAG
Organism: Nephelium lappaceum; assembly: GCA_021234005.1. NCBI lineage: Eukaryota > Viridiplantae > Streptophyta > Magnoliopsida > Sapindales > Sapindaceae > Nephelium > Nephelium lappaceum. The sequence goes on from CM038004.1 coordinate 15,977,026, forward strand.
TACTTGATGGTATGGGATGCTTTCTCATAGAGCACATTGGTGTATTCGTACTCTATCAAGTGATTCATGGCATCCCAAGTTGGTTGGACTTTAGGCTTTTGTCTTCTGTAGCAGGCAAAAGGGGGAGGACACTCGCAAAAAGAAACACAATCTTTCTAGTTTTTCATTGATGTTTATAAGTTACAACTATGATTAACGTGTTCCTTTTAATTTCTTGTGATGTGAGTACCAACATACAATTATATTAATTATTTTTTGTAGGTTTTTATGTCCAAGGTGTTCTTGACAATGACTGTAAAATTCCCCTTGAGGCATAAAAAGTCCAGATAGACTTGTGCCCTGAAGCGTTGTTTCAATGGTAGGCCAGGCAAGAGAGAGTGTTGATGGCTATGAAGAAAATAAAGTGAGGATGGCTGCCTAATTTAGGTTACTCAATTTGTTTATTGGGCAGTAATACGTGAATTTTTCACTAATTCTAAACAGATTATTGTGAATCGTGGATGCGTGCATTAAAAAACCCCGAGCCTAATCATGATGAGAAAAGTTGAAGGTACAACTAGGAACTCATGGATGTGCTATCATTACACTTTGTAGGAAGTATCATTCGCTAATGTCTTGCCAAAGTTGCCTGAGGATTACGATGGGCCAGCAGTTGCTGTCTTCATTTGCTCGTTGTGCGAGCAGATGTGAAGCCAAACATGCGAACAAGTGAGAAAGCATGTGTAGGGACTTTTTTTTTTTTTTTTTTCAAATGAATGTATTATAATGAAAAAAGAAATTATAATGTGATTTCAAATTATGCATTATCTTTAGATTAACAAATTGCTACTAATTTTTTCAAAAAATATTTTTAATAAGGGGTTTAAAAGTATTTTTAATTTGAAAAAGGAAATGAGAATGGAATTTCCAAATGAAGTGAGGGAAATGAGATTCCTAATTCCACAAGGACCACAACCCCAAATTCATGGGAGACCTACCGTTTCATTCTCATTGTAGAATGATTTTAGAATAAATAAACATTATCAATCATTCACATTTCCCATTCTCATTCTCAATTCATCAAGTAATTAAATTTTTAAGAAATTATTATATAAAAACATGCTACAAATAATAATAATAAAAAAAAGTATAAAAAAACAAATGCTGGACTTCATTTTGGTCCCTATGTTTTTGAGAAACTTCTTTTTTTTTTTTATTTATTACGAATGCATTTATACCTCTCATAGTCCTTTACGTTTTAAATATATATCATTTTAGTCTCTATCGTTGGTAAATCGTTAGTCAACCATAACGGAGGGAGGGTTATCTTTGTCATTTAAAAAATCATTTTAAATTTTCAATTATATTTTTTAATTTATTTGTGATTTTTAAATTAAATCTCCATAATCCATTACAAGTGGATGGATAGTTGAGATTTAAAGTTTATTTTATTATTTTTATAAAGGGTAATTTAATAATTTTAGAATAAGGGTAAAATTGTCAATATGTATTTTCTATTAGTTTTGATCAATAAAATTCTAGTGGATCATTAGAATTCTAGTCAATCTCTATCATCCATCACAACTTGATCGATGGTTGAGATTAAAAGTTTTCTTTTTATTTTATTTATTTTTATAAAGGGTAATTTGATAATTTTAGACTAAGGGTAAAATAGTCAATATACATTTTCTATTAGTTTTAACTCTTAAAATTCTGTTCAAGGGACTAAAATGATGAATATTTGAAACGTGAGAGACTATGAGAGGCATAAACACATTCACAATTAAAAAGAAGATGTTTCTCAAAAAAATAGGGACCAAAATGAAGTTCTCCCGTAAAATAAAGATAACCCACAAAATGTATAAATGGATTTCACTATCAGATAATTTTCAGAGCAAGTGTACATTGCCTGGAAACTATCCCGCATCATTTGGTATTAATTTTGAGCCAATTAACCCTCAATCGAAGTTCTACTCCAAATATCGAGTAATGAGTCTTCCTTTTTGCTTTACCAACCAAACCTAACTAGAACCCCTTCCATCCATAAATTCAACCCAAAAACACTTTGCCTCACCCACCCCCCCGAAAAAAACCCTCACTATGCACAAACCTAAATTTATCCCAAAAATAAATCTACCAAAAAAAAAAAAAAATCACCTTGTACACCTAAAGCTCACCTACTAAAAATCCCCACAAACTTAAAAAATAAAAATAATAAAAAAAAAACCCACTTACCCATAATTTGTTTGTTTGTTTGTTTTTTTTTAAACAAGAATAAAGAAGAGGCAATGTTGTTGCTTCAGTCATCTTTTTCACCTACAGTCACCATCAACACCAATTATAAACCTTCAAACGCTCTTTCACACCACCAGTTCCCTAAACATTGGAAAAAACCAAAAAAAAAAAAAAAAAAAAAAATCAAAAACTCATCTCCACACCCTCTCAAGATTTACCACAAACATTAAACAAAATCTTTCATTTTTGTAACCAAAACTCATTTCCATCACCACCAAAACCCACAATAGAGAAAAAAAAAAAAAAAAAAAAAAGAAACACACCATCAACGTACTCAAACCTAAACACCGTTTGGTTGGTGACCAATTGACGGTCGAGGGACCAATGGTCTCCTCCAACAACTACCACCCAAGTCTCTCTCTTTCCTCCAAGTTATGCCTCTTCTCTCTCTCTCTCTCTCTCTCTTCATTGAGAAAATTTTTCATGGGATGCTGAGTTGGTGTGTTATGTTAATGTTGATGTGCCCTTCTAATAACAATGTGACATATGACATTCCTCTTTTATAAAAAAAATAATGTTGGTATCTTTTCTTATTTATTTTTTATGAAAGAGAAATATCATGTGTCACGATATTATTGGAATGACACACCAATATCATCACAACATGCCAACTCAATGTCCCATAAAAGATTTTCTCCCCTCCCTAAGCCTCACTTTTTCCATTTGTCTTTTTTCTTTTTATCAGGTTTGAAATGATTAAGAGAAAATAAGGTTTTAACCTTATGATCAAACTATCCCTCAACCTTTCCACCCTTAGACAAAACTACCCCTTACTATTTCGTATTATTTCAACCAAAAAAAAAAAAAAAAATCAATTGCTTTTTACAATTTAGTCCACAAAATGGCAATTTAGTCTAGCTAAATTTTGTTTTAGCATTTGCATGTCTAAAATATTAATTTAATCCTTTATATTATTTTGATCTAGTCCTTTCTTTATGATATCGAATAAAAATATATATAAATAAAAGGAGAAGAAAAGACAATATATAAAAAAGGAAAAAATATAAAATATAAAATCAAAAATGGCTTATAGTTCAAATATTATGAATTAAATTGAGGCAAAATTTGCAACTAAGGATGATTTGATCCAATTGACTCGACAAGTCACAGAACTATGACTTTTGATCTTGGATATGCGAGACCATCGAAGCTTTCGACGATGCGCTAACCTTTAAGATGCTAGAGTGAGGCACATTCCTTAAAATGCTGCTCCAAATAATGATTCGACTGATGAAGAAACAGAAGATGTGATTCTAGGGAATCAACAAAAAGAACCCCAACACCAAGAAAATGAATACTAGATAAAGTTGGACACCACCCCCCACCCTTTCCCTTTCCCCCCCTCCACATTCAAAAATATTTAGGAATAGAAGATTTCCTTGATTAGATATCAAAGGTCAAATGTTTCTTTGAGTACATGAGGATCACAGAATGTAGGAAAGTCAAACTAGTTTCCTACAAACTAAAAAGAAGGTGTCTCAACTTGGTGGGAACAATTGCAACTCACTCGATTACGACAAGAAAAAAGTTTGATCAAAACCTTGTATCGAATGAAACAATTGCTGAATACAAGATTTTTGCCCATTTAATACCCCCTATACTATTAAAGGGGTAGGGAGTTTAGGTTTGGCAGTAGGCTTAAGTGAAACAGATCCCTAAAGATGTTAGGCCTAAGGCAGCAAAGGAAAAAGAAAGGGCCTAGGATCAGCCATATAGTTCTATGTCAAAACCAGTAAACGAGAAACCACCATGTGTCCTTACATTAAAACAAGGAAAAATATGAAAAGGAAATGATAGACCATGCTATAGAGGGAAAAAAAAAAAAGGCTTAGGATCAGTAACCTTCTATCAGAATGGGCGAACGTGGATTAACCATATGGCCTTATGTCAAAAGGGACAGCAAAGGGAACTAATCACTAGCTAAAGAGAACGTGAAAAGACCAGACACATCAAAGGAGAAAAGGACAAGACTAGGGAAAGTCTTGACTAGTAAGAAGAGGAGACGTGAAAGCTAAGACTAAACAAATAGGCTATATATAAAGACATTGTTCTGAGATCTGGTTGAAGAACCTGAAAAAACCTGAAAAGCTCTTCTAGGGGGTTTCTTTTTTGAAATTCAACCCCCTCTTATCTACAAGTCCATGATGCCCATCCATATGAAAGGCCAAAGGATGAAGAAATAACTAACTTTGCTCACCAAGGAAGCCTTATCATGCCCCAAGAAATCTAGGTGCACCAAACCTACTTTTCGAGCTACTAAGGGGTTCATATTGCTTAAGTCAAGCTCCAATGTCCTTTCGGGTCGAAAAGAGATAGGCAAGGCGAAAGTCAACAGTTGGTTCCATCTATGAAAAATCGTACAAAAGGTTATTTTCTACCTCTAATAATAGTGTTATAACTTATTTTCTAATTTTTATATTCGAATATAGATTTTGCATATTTTATTAGCAATATTTTTCTTCATGTTTCAAAGGTGAAAACTATAGCTCGAAAGGCTCAAAAGGTCTTCGAGTCGAAGGTGTAACAAGACCGAGTATGCTAACAAGGATGGAAAGGATTACAAGAGAGAGGATTAGCAGGCTACATTAAGGAGCGAAAAATATACACCCTTAAACATAAAGCCGATTAATTTACAAGACAAACCCAAGCTTTGCCTTTTAGAGAATCCAAGAAATGAGCTTAAGATCAGACAATATAAGAAGCCTAAAGAGGATGTCTAAGAGAAAGATTTAAAGGGGACATAATGGCCTTAACCCAAACAACTTGAGAAAGGTTGAGAAAGGTCGAAGGGAAACTCTATTTTGAAAGTCAAACAAGTACCTTTGTCATCTAACAGCTGAGGGTAGTGAAAGGGGCTGACTAATCACATGGCCTTTCAGCAAAATGGTGAAACGAAAGAGTCTCACGTGTCCTTTTATCAAAAAGAGTAGTAAAGAGGATTGACTAATCACGTGCTTCCTTTGACAAGGTGATAAGTAAGAGATCTGCACGTGTTCCTAAGTCAGAACAATTAGAGAAAGGGTTGATTGATCATGTGGTCTCTTTGATAGAGTGGCAAATGAAAGATTGTCACGTGTCCCTATATAAGAACGATTAAATAAACGGCTGATCGATTATGTAGTCCCTTTGTCAAGGCAATAAGTAAGAGATCCCTACATGTCTCTAAGTCAGAATGGTTAAAAATAGAGTTGACTGATCACGTGGTCCTTTTATCAGGGCAATGAGTGAGAAATTGTCATGTGTCTCTATTTCAGAATGGTCAGAAAAGGGGTGAACCAATCACATGGTCAGTTTGTCAAAGTAGCAAGTGAGAGATTGTCATGTGTCCTAAAGTCAAAACGGTAAAAAATGAGGTTGACTGATCACATAGTCCTTTTGTCAAGGTAGGGAGTAAGAAATCACCACGCGTTTGTACGTTAGAACTATCAAAAAAGGGGCTAACTGATCACATGGTCCCTCGTTAGAATAACAAACTAGAGAGTTCACTTATCTCTATATCAGAATGGACGGTGAAATGGGCTAACCAGTGGCCTTGCCCTTTGATTAGAGTGGCGAACCAAAGAGCGTTACGTGTCCCCATGTTAGAACGGACAGCAGAGAAAGCTGACCGGTGACGTGGTTCCCCCCTTGTTAGAGTGGTAAACTAGAGAGCGCCACGTGTTTATGTGTCAAAATGGACAATAATGAGAACTAACCACATGCTAGAGGTAAAAGGGATGATCTTGAAAAGTTTTTATTAGCATAGAAATAGGAGCTAACCGAGGAAAATGGAGAGAAAAAGAGAAAGAGATTAACCCTAAGATCAAGACACTATAAATACCACACTACTATTCAAGAGAAGGTTAGGAATATAAGTGAAGATACATCCTAGTGTTCTCTAATGTGTGAATGAGCCTTTAAAAAGAGATTTCCTTACCAACATTAACTGATATTTTAGAATTCTTACCTCATAATGTTCTAGACTCTTATTACTTCTTACTATTATACTTTTTCTATACTTATTTCCTCTTTAGCATAGCTACCAAGTGAGGAGAAGGGGGAGGGGGGAGGGGGGTGTTGGTTGGGAAGAGGGAAGATGCTTTTCTTTAAAAATCACATTGATTTGACCGTTGGGGAAACTTCGGTGACCCTTGACCTTTACGCTCATTTGGTAGGTAATCAAAGTGAGATCTAGTTTAATGGTGTAGAAAACTTGAAATGCTTTATAAGATGTTTTTTCTATGGAGGCCTAATGCCTTTTTTGGTTAAAGGAAGCTATTGAGGATGTAAATCAATCTCTTGTTAGAGTCTTTATCACACGATAACGGGCAGTATCCTTAATCCCCTCTACTTTATATATTTATGCTATAACTACTTTTTCTAAAGGTTTGCCTTCGTCCATCCCGTCTGACTTAAGTGTCGAGGGGTCTTCGTCGCTAAACTTGTCGACAGGCTCATGATTGTTTTCTTCATCTCTCAAGTACTCCTAATCTTGGTACCAATCATGCTCAGATACTATTCCTCCTAGGATCGGCCTCATTTCCTACTAGTGGCTAGAAGAAATGCGAATCTAACGGCTCTCTCAAGGTGAAAAACAACTTACATAAGTGGTGGAATGATTCATTGAAGGGAAGAATAGCTTGCCTGAGGGGAAGAACAACTTACCCGAGGCGAAAAATGATTCGCCGAGGGGAAGAACAACTTGCTCGAAAAGAAGAACGTTTCACCTAAGGGAAATGATCCCTTTATCCAAAAAAATCCAAGCATTGAAATAGGATCCAAGTCAAACCCCTCAATTTCTTAGACTGTCTTCCCTTCATAATCTAATGTATTTATTTTTGGTGTGATAATTGTGGACAATTTTTGCATCAACACTTTTCATAAGGCTTTCTCTACATTCATCTCACTTGACTTGAGTAACGGAGAGTCTTCATCGGCAAACCTATCGGTAAGGCCCTAATAATGTTCTAACTTACTTTCTATCTTTAATGATAGTGCATCAGCAATTGGTTCCATCCATGGAAAATCGTACAAAAGGCTATTTTCTACCTTTAATGATAGTATTTTAACTTATTTTCTAACTTTTATATTCAAATATATATTTTGCATTTTTTATTAACAATATTTCTCCTGATGTTTTAAAGGTGAAAACTGTAAGCCGAAATACTTATTTTCAAAAAGTCTTGCATTCAAAGGTGCAAGAAGATCGAGTATGCTTACAAGGATAGTAAGTGTTATAAAAGAGAGGACCAAGGGGCTGCATTAAGAAGGAAAGAATATACACCTCTAAACACAAAGACCATTAATTTATAAGACAAGCCCAAGGTTTGTCCTTAGGAGAAATCCAAGAGATAAATCCAGGGTCAAGCTATAAGAGAAGAGCAAAGAGGATGCCTAACAGAAAGGTCTAAAGTGGATACGATGGCCTCAACCCAAACAACTTGAGAAGGGTTGAGAAGGGGTACGACAAGGACCAAAATACCCCTACCAAGGGATAGGAAGAAAGGCCGAAGGAAAACTCCATCTTAAAAGTCAAACAAGTCTCCTTGTCATCTAATAGTTAAGGGTAGCAAAGGGGGTTGACTAATCACGTGACCTCTCATCCAGAATGGCAAATGAAAGAGTGCCACATGTCCTTGCATCAAAAAAAGTTGTAAAGATGACTGACCAATCCTGTGCTCCTTTTGATAAGATGACAAGTAAGAGATCATCATGTGTCCTTATGATAGAATAATAAAAAATGGGATTGACCAATCATGTGGCCCGTTTGACAAGATGGCAAATGAGAGATTGCGATGTATCCCCATAAGAACAACCAAAAAAGGGGTTGACCAATCACATAATGCCTTTGTCAGGACAACGAGTGAGAGATCACCTCATGTCCCTATGTAAGAATGGTAAAAAATAAGGCTTATTGATCACATGATTCCTTTATCAGGGCAATGAGTGAGAAATCACCACATGTCCTTATGTTAAAATGGTCAAAAAAAGGGCTAATCGATCATGTGGTCCCTTGTCAGAACGGAGAACCAGAGAGCCCCACATATCCCTTTGTTAGAATGGATAGCAAAAGGGGCCTACTAGTCCAGTTGCCCCTCCGTCAGAGTGGCGAATTAGAGAGCTCCACTTGTCCCCATGTTAGAACGGATAATAGAGAAGACTAACTGATCATATAGTCCCCTTGTTAAAATTGCAAACAAGAGAGCGCCACAAGTTCATGTGTGAAAATGGACAATAAATTGAACTAAGCACATGCTAGAGGTGAAAGAGACAAGACTTTAAAAAGTTTTAACCAACATAAGAAGGAGAGCTAACCAAGGAAAATGGAGGAAAAAGGATAAACCCTAAGGCCAAGACACTATAAATACCACACTACTAGTTAGAAGGCGGCAAGGAAATGTAAGTGAAGATACATCCTATGGTTCTTTAATGTGTGAAAGAGCCTTTAATAAGAGATTTCCTTACCAATATTAGTTGATATTCTAGGATTCTCACCATATAGTGTTTTAGATTCTTATTCCTTCTTATCATCATACTTCTTCTATACTTATTTTCCTTTTGGCATAGCTACCAAGGAAAGAGAAGATGGGGAGAGAGGGGGGGGGGGAGGGGTTTCTCTTTGAAAACCATACTGACTTGAGCATTAGAAGGATTTTATGAAGGATTAATTTAATGACTTAGAAAACATGAAATGCTCTATGAGGGGATTTTTCTGTGAAGCCCTAATGCCTTTTTTGGTTGATGGAAACTATTGAGGATGTAAATCAATCTCTTACTAGAATCTCTATCATATGGTAAAGAGAAGTATCTTCAATCCCCTCTACTCTTTTATATTTATGCTATAACTATTCTTCCTAAAGGCTTGTCTTCGTCCAACCCATCTAACTTGAGTGTCAGAGAGTCTTCGTTGATAAACCTACCGCCCGACCCATGATGGTTTTCTTCGTCTCCTAAGTACTAGCAATCTTCAAACCCATCATGCTCAGATGCTATTCCCTTAGGATCCACCTTATCTCCTATTAGTAGCTAGAAGAAAGATGGATCCAAAGGCTCGCCCAAAAGGAAGAACATCTTGCCCGAGGTGAGGAACAATTTGCTAAGGGGAACAACAGCTTGCCTTAGGGGAAGAATAGCTTGCTTAAGGAGAAGAATAGCCTGTCTAAGGGGAGAAACAATTTATCAAGGGGAAGAATAGCTTGCCTAAGGGAAGGAACAATTCACCGAGGGGAAGAATAGCTCATTCGAAGGGAAGAATAGCTTGTTCGAGAGGAAGAACAGCTTGCTCAAAGGGAAGAACATTTCACCCAAGGGAAAGGATCCCCTCATTCGAAGAGATCCAAACATCGAAATGGGATCCAAATTGAGCCCCTTAATTTCGTAGATTGTCTTCCTTTCATAATCTAATATATTTATTATTGGTGTAATTATTGTGGATAATTGCATAAATACTCTTCATAAAGGTTTGTCTTCATCCATCTCATCTGATTTGAGTGTCGGAGGTTCTTCGCTAGCAAACCTGCCTACGAGGCCTTAATAGTATTCTAACTTATTTTCTATCTCTAATAATAGTGCATCAACAATTGGTTCCGTTCGTGGGAAATTGTACAAAAGACTATTCTCTACCTCTAATGATAATATTCTAACTTATTTTCTAATTTTTATACTCAAATATAGATTTTGTGTATTTTATTAATAATAGTTCTCCCCATATTTGAAAGGTAAAAACTATAGGCCAAAGGGCTCACTTTCAAAGGGTCTTAGAGCCAAAAGTGTAACAAGACCGAATATGCTAACAAGGATAGCAAAGGTTACAAGAGAGAGGACCATAAAGCTATATTAAGTAGCAAAGAATATACACCCCTAAACACAATTAGGTCGGCATGAGAGAGTGAACTACTTTAGTTAAGACCTAACCACACCACCACTCCGCCCGCCGCCCCCCCACACCCCCCAACGCCCCCCTCCTTTCCCCTACCCCGGTCGAATCCTTGAGAGGGATGACAATAGGGTTTGAGTCTTAGGACTACCAAAAGCAACTCGAAAACATTGTCTATGAATGCGCTAGGATGACTGGTACGAAGTAGGAAATGCAAAAGTCACCCAAGATATTAGATGACGAAACCTATCCTGACTCATATCTTGGGTCTGGAAGAATCTCGTGAAAACTGTTAGAACCCATCCTGATTCTTTGTTTGAGTCTGAGAGGATCCCGCAAAACTAAGATCTTTCTAATTGAAAACTGGAGCTCTATAAAATTCTTTTAGAAAAACCACTATAAATCTCATGGTTACTTTATAAAATTTAATTTGAATAAATCGAAAAGTTATACATTTCTCGTGTTGGACCCTTAGATTGAATAATAAAAATATTCATAAAATATCTACTAAAGATATTTCATTTATAAAACTATTCTAAAAACATATTTACGAAATCTGGTTAATTAAAAATAATATATATTGATGCAAAAATGTTTCTACTTAAAAATAATACTAATGCATTTTGTCATCACAACGTAGCTCTTCTCACGATATGCAATAATCTGCACGAACCTGAGACAGATACCTGAAAAAATAGGTTTTTAAAAAAAAAGAGCGTTAATACCCAACGAGTGGATTTAACTTTTAAAAATTAAATAAATCATTTCTTTCAATAATAATTAGCATAACATAAAGTTGGTAACAAAAATAAAACCTCAATGATTCATATTCAATCATAAATAAAAAATAAAACTAAATTTAAATCTCATTTCATAGTAACACTATAAACTTTTATATAAATCATCTTTATAACTTAAATAATATATAATCTGAAAACCTATAATCTGTGAAACTTTTCTAAAATATTTTTCTATTAATCTGGTGCTTTTTAAATCTCTTTTTGTATTGATCAACCTCAGTATATCACATCTGTAATATAAAAATCAAACTAACTAGTACTTGGAGAAACACCATACGTGGTGAAAATACTTAACACTAATATAGAGCGAAAAATAACATTTGTCATACAGTTGCATGCCAAATCTAGGATTCACACACTTGTAACTTGTCAGACCGTTAGAGGGAAGGGTATATCCTTAGTGTTCTGAAAACATCTTTATTTTCATTCTCAAATCTCAAACAATTTTCATATGTAAATATAAATAATTTAGAAACGTTAGAGATAATGGTACAACCTTAGTGTTTTGAAAACATCTTTATTTTCACTCTCAAATCTCAAATAATTTTCATATGCAAATATACGTAATTCTCTTTCTAAATATATATATATATATATATAATTCCGAATAAATACTTTTATCTAAAACATAAATAAATATTCTTTCTCAAATACATAATATAAGATTATTAAAAATATTCTAAAAATTTCTTATAACAAATTCAAGTTAAAAACATAAATTTTGATTGGAATTTCTAATACAAACATACATATATATATATATATATATATATATTTGTAATAAATTTTCATTTCAATCGTAAAACATAATTCGTATAATCATTCATAATTCATTTTAAATAAATAATAAACACTGAAATATAAATAATTATAATTAAATAAATCAATTTAAAATAAAATGATCTACTCATAGAACTCATTTGCTCATATCTGGATCTAAAACAAGTTCCAATCTTATTTCTCATAATCTTGGATCTACTCTAAAATCATCTAAACTTAATTTAGAAGTTATAGAAAAATTAATTAATTTTCTGAATTCCAAATCCTATTGAATTAAAATCAATTTACCTAAATAAATTGGATATCCAAACATTTCGTTCACTTATTTAGAATTTCCTTATTTTTCTCTTCTTTTCTGGCTTCAGCTCACCAAATTTTTTTCTTTCTTTATTTTTTCCTTCTGCTGAGCAATTTCAGTATTGCATGTGTGTTCGACTTGTAATAGTACACACACACACATAGAAATATATATATATATATATATGTGTGTGTGTGTGTGGATTTAAAATGGGTTCTATATATATATATATATATATATATATATCTAGATCTAAAATGGGTTTCCTTTGATTCCTCATAAACTTGGATCTACTCTAAAATCATATAAACTCAATTGAAAACTTATAGAAAAATTAACCAATTTTTTAGGTTCCGAATCCTATTAAATTAAAATCAACTTATCTGAATAAATCGGATACTCAAATATTTCGTTTACCCATCCAGAATTTCCTTAATTTTCTTTTTCTTTCTTTTTTTTTTCTGGCTTCGGCTCACCAAATTTTTTTCCTTCGTTATTTTCTCCTTTTATTGTATAGTTTTAGTATTGCATATGTGTTCGGCTTCTAATAGTGTACACATACATATATATAACCACTTGAAAAACTCTCAATTATATATATATATATATACATAAAAGCCATTGGCCTTTTCTTCTCTCTCTCTCTCTCTCTCTTCTCCGCCCACTAGCACTCATGCCTTCAATATCCTTTCATGCTTGAATTGTTTTTTGGGGTAACTTCTAAATTACAATCCCATCGCTTCCCCACCACCACACCCCTACCCACACCACACCCCCCCCCCCCCCCCCCCCCACCCCCCCACCCCCCCAACTTTTTCATAAGAGAACACAACCTAACCTTTCAAAAAAACACATTTTGCACCCTTAGCCATTACAATTTTCATTTGAAATTTTGACTCTGAGCACTAAATAACTTCTTTGCTCTTGACTTGACTTAATTAAAATTAAATAAATTAAATAAAAAATTTATTCATTAGATCTCTATCATCCATCTTAAAATTGATAATGGAGATTAATTTGAAAAAAATTAAAAACTCAAACAAAAATTATATATATATAATAAATTAGTCCACCAAATCTCCACCTTCCATCTTAAGATAGACGGTAGAGATTAATTAAAAAAAAATATTCATCTTAAAAGTTTTTTTTTAAACTTTTTAAAATAATAATAATAATAAAAATAAATTAGGGGTTGAGATCCAATCTGGATTGGATCCCCACACACCCCCCACCCCTTTTAGGGTCCATTGAATAAATATACGGTAGAGATCCAATCTGGATATTGAATCTCCACCTCCAAAAATCAAGAGATCAAACATCATCTTCATCAATAATCAAACTCATCCACCTCTAATCAAACCCATCCAGACATGATCTTCAAACACATCCAGACCCAAAAACATCAATAATCTATAATATCATCAACAAAAATCTTCAAATATTATCAAAAATCTCTAGATTTAAAAAATTCATCAAAAAATCATCCCCAAAAATCATCAAACCTAGAAATCTGGGTTCATTTTTGGAATTGATTCGATTCGAACCTAGATGACCCATGACCCCAGACATCTGGGTTCGAATCAAACCCTAACTAGACTCGATTCGAACCCAGATGTCTGGGGTCATGGGTTCGATTTAAACCCATGGATTCATGGAATTCAGATGAACGAAAAGAGGAAGAAAGGAAGAAAAAGTGAAGAAGAAAAAGAGAAGAAGAAGAAAAAGAAGAAGAAGAGAAGAAGAAAAAGAGAAGAAGAGGTGAGGAAAGAGAGTGGTAGTTGGCATCAAAGGGGGTGATGGTGTAGGTTTGGTGGAGGATGGTATAGGGAGAGAGAGAGAGAGCCTTTTTATTAAAATTTTTGATCTTAATCTTAATCTTTTATATATATATATATACATTTCTTATACATATATTTATTTATTTATTTTCTTATTATTTTCTTATTTACCCATTTAACTAAATGCTTCATTTATCATCTTACCTTTAACCCACTAACAACAACCACTTTTTCAAATAAAAATTCTAACGGCTAGATAGAAAAATGATGTTTTCTAAAGGTCAAGCTATGGTTTTTTTTTTTTTTTAATGCAAATGTCAGGGGTAATTAGAATTTACCCTTGTTTTTAGTTATCAAGAATGTGACACTTGTCACCTTTTAACAAAAGATTAAGCTACTTATCACTCATGGTCGACCACCAAAATCTATCACAACTTTTGACTTGCCTATTTGCATTTTGTATCTCACCTTTTGCTATGCTCTTTTTCTTTTCACACCTTACTTTCTTGATTTCTTTTAAAATGTTCACCCAGTGAATATTTATCCAAATACCCATTTATTTTTAAAACTTAGGTTAGGTTAAATTAATAAAATAAAACTAAGTATAAATTAATCTTTTAGGACCATTAGGATTTGGACCTTACATTAGAGGTGTCGCGTAAGGGCAACAACTAAGGAACAAAGTAGCATGGATGTTAAATGTTATAAATTGAACTATGACGGCCCAACAATATCCAACCCAAGGGTTACCATAGGGTAGGATATCAAAAACCCCAACAGTTTTCAGCGAGGCCTCCATCAACTTGAGAATGGGGGATTGCTAACGAAGAGCTAACCTGACCGTCACACACTTAAAGAAGGAACTTGTAATGAGCAAGAATTAGTAAATCCATCTCAAGAGATGCAAAACATGGCTCTAACAAAGACAAAGGGTTTAGCATGGTTAGAAACCTTGAGGCAAGTCAACGAAGTTAGTAAAGGAACATGGAAACCTTGTTGAGGGGTAGACCCCTCTTAACAGGTCCCTAAGGAGCTCAATGACATAACTCAAGCTCTAAAATTGCTGACGGCAGACTAGTAGAAAAAGCGATCCAAGAGTTAAGAAACTAGATGGTCGAGCTACGAAAAGCATAAGCTATTTCTCAAACTTCGCAAAGGAGCCTATCACACAGTTCCAAGGGGCTAAGCCACCGCCCACGAAGCTCTCTACCCTTTAGTGCAAAAAGCAGTTCGAAAATAATACATTAAAGGACCACATGACGAAATATCATGACCAGGTCATACAAATTGGGTCTTCGGCTAACGAGGCACTATAGTTAACTTCTGGAGGAACTTGTGCATAGAAAGGTTATAGAGTCTGCTCGAAGAAATCAACCTAGGAGTTACTTAGTGGTATACACAGAGGCCCTAAAATAGGTTCAAACTAACGATAAGTATTCAATCAAAAAGCAATAAGAGATGGCTAAATCCCTTAGAGTAAATGATCATAGTAGAAGAAAAAAGAATTGATCCTCGATCAAACCAAACAAAGGCCAGGATAGAAGAATAGATAGCCACGACCATTGCACTAAGGGCTCAAGAAAATAGATGACGAATGAAACAAGGGTCATCACCAAGACCAATACTACCTCCTCCCAGGCGCGACTAATCAAGAACCACGCTGCTAGGGGAGTACACTCTTCTAATTGCAACATGGGGACAAGCCCTCACGATCAAAAAGCACAATGGGCTCCTCTAGAAACCAAGTATAGTGAGTGGCACTACCGAACCAAAAGCGCAAGCACTAATAATGCAATTTCTATGAAGATTATGAAGACCACATCTACAATTACCACAGTCTAAAAGACTAAATCAAAGACCTAGCCTGGAACGGACATCTGAGTGAAGAAATCTTTGAGCCTACACCCAGAAGGTTTCCCTACGGTATAACCATTTACAAGATAAAAGCCTTTCAACATAAAAACCTAATTTACTAGACTTAGGAGTCATCTAAGTAAGCACCCACATTATACAAATGCCCTTAAGAGGCGTGAAGACCATTCGAATATAATCCCAGGAATCATCTCATATACAAATGCCCTTAAAGGCATGAAGACCTTTCGGGCATCATCCTAGGAACTCTCTATACAAATACTTTTACAGGCGTGAAGACCCTTTGGGCATCATCCTAGAGATCATCTCATATACAAATGCCCATAGAGACATAAAGACCCTCTAGGCATCATTTAATGGATTATCTTGTATACAAATGCCCTTAGAGGTGTGAAAACCCTTTTAGCAACATCCTAGGGATTATCTCGTAATTAAAGACGTGTAAATCCTTCAAGCATTATCCTAAGGATCAACTTCGTTTATGACTTGTTGTTTTAATTCCAAGAAATACATTGCAGCGCAGTTGAGGCCATGAATTCCTTAACAATTTTGTTGCCTCTAAGAGCCGATTGAAACATCTTGATTGAACACCTTTTATATGAGTTTGTCTCCTAATGAACGCAGAGCAAGGCTTAGTTGGCCTCTTTTGAACTAAATAGGTTGTTAATTAATCTTTTGCTTACAAATTCTTGGATATGTGTCCCTTATTCATACATATGCGTACAACTATTGTTTGCTTTAGATTATGAATGTGAAATGGCCAAGGATTCAGACATTTAGGAACTCGAAGGAGGGGAAACCACCTTTGAGTACTAAGATCAATTGGTGAAAAGGCCTACAGCAAACTCAATGTGAATGCCTAAAGATAGCTCAAAAGATGCTACCATGGTAAACATCCTTAAGTATTAAAACCAAAGGGTGAAAAATTCCTATGGAAAACTCAAGGTGAATGCCTAAAAATAGCTTAAAGGGGTTACCACGGTAAAAATCTCTAAGTAATAAAGACTAAAAGGTGAAAAAGCCCATGACAAACTCATGGTAAACATCTAAACATAACCCAAAGGGGCTACTATGATAGACACTGCAGAACCATTAAAACAAAGAGCGAAAGGGCTTATGGTCTCAACATCACAGTTAAAGAGTGAAAAGGGCCACGATATCGATAAAAAAGTAAAGGTGAAATGGTTCATGGTCTCAACATCAAAGCGAAAGGGTGAAAAGCCAATAGTATCAACAACAAACCAAAGGGCGAAAGGGTCTATTATCTCAACATCAAAGTCAAAAGGACGAAATGGCCCATGGTATCAACAATAAACCAAATGGTGAAAAGGCCTATGATCTTAACATCAAAACCAAAAGATGAAAGAGCTCAGGGTCTCGACAACAAACTAAAGGGTGAAAAGGCTCGTGGTCTCGACAGTAAATCAAATGGCAAAAGGGTCCATGGTTTCAACATTAAAGTTAGGGAGCGGCCCAATGTCTTGACATTCACACGAGGGCTAAAAAGGCCCAATGTCTTAACATTCACACACGGAAGCTAAAAGAGTCTAATGTCTTAACATCTAAACAGGGGTGATGAGTGCCTAATGTCTCGACATCCAAACAAGGGCGAAATGGGCCTTAGTCCAAAACATTCAAATCCAAAAGCGAATAGAGCCCTAGAGAAAGTTTAATGTGAAAGCTCGATTACATCCCATGGAGCTATGAGGATAAAAGCCTAAACAATTTATGTGATCCGAACTAATGCACGAAATGCTTACAAACATGAAGTCTAAACTCCTACCGAAAATCTAAATCACGAGGCCAAAAGGCCATCTAAGCAAACATTTGCATCCATAAGAAGACCTTTTGGAAATCATCCTAGATATTATTTTATTTACAAATGCTTATAGAGGCAAGAATACCCTCATTTGAGAATCACCTCCAATAAAGATGTCATATTTCTAATGCTCTTTAGAGATACGAAGTCTCTTTTACTCTCAACCTAGGTAACAATCATTTTATTTATGAAGACTTTTTAGGTGGTGAAAAAATGCCATTGGTATTAAATCTCAAATGATAATTATCTTATGTACACGTCCTTTCGAGTATCGATCATAGACAAAAATCATCTCATTTACAAACACCCTGTAAAGGTAAAAAGAACCTTTGGACAACCACTACAAAGGAAAAACTTACTATACTATAAGGTGATAAGCTAATAAAAAGTAAAATTTAATTAAGGACATGATTCACACTCCCAAAGCTTAATATCCAAGTTGTGACCGCGCCCCTCAACATCATTTTCCTAAAGGTCAAAATCCCTAAAATAGATTTTAGTGAAAAGAAACCAAGTAGAAGATGACAGTCACATTTTCAAGGCTTAATGTTTAAGTCATAACCAGGGCTCCTCAACATTATTCCCTTGAAGGCAAAATGTCCTTAAGGGAACCTTGATGAAAAGAAATGAAGTGATGATTGCTATGTTTTAAAAAAGAGTTAACAAATTTCAAGATATTTTTATTAGCTCCAAACATCTTACTTCTTTCCATACCAAAAGTTAGGGGGCTACTATTTGGGGAGAAAAATAATCTTATAAAATTAAGATAGGCATAGACCATAAAGTGCAAAAGGGAAGCCTAGGGTCAACCCATAGAAGAAATCCAAAGAGAAAACTCAAGGTTAATCCGTAAGAGAAGCACAAAAGGGAAGCCCAAAGGATGAACCTTGGTTAGAATATAGAAGAAACTCAATGGAGAAGCTCAAGGTCGACTTGTAGGAAAAACCCAAAATGGATGAGGCCAAGATCGGTCGATAGAGAAACCCAAAAGGGTGAACTTAGGTTAACCCGTAAGAGAAACCCAAAGAAGAAGCTCAATGTCAGTCCGTAGAGATCTATAAATGAGAAATAGGGATGAATCCAGAGCCAGCTGTAGGAGAAACCTAAAGGAGAAGCTCAGGTTTGACTTGTAGTAGAAAAAGAAAGAGGATGAGTATAGGGTCAACTCATGAGAGAAATCAAAAAGAGAAGCTTAGGGTCAGCCCATAAGATAAACCCAAAGGAGAAACTCAAGCTCGATCTATAGAAGAAATGCAAAGAGGAAGCCTAGGGGATAAACTCAAGGTCAACTCGTAAGAGAAGCCCATAAGGAAAGCCCAAGAAACGAGCTCGAAGCGGCATAATAACCTTCAGCATAGTTATCTTGAGAAGAAGTACGAAAATGACCAAAATACTTTTGACAAGGGATGGGAAGAAAAACCAAAAGAAAACTCCACTTTGAAATTCAAATAAGTTTCCACGTCATCTAACAACCCTTGTACCATCAGAAGGATAGGGAGTTTAGGTTTGGTAGCAGACTTTAAGTGAGACAGACCCCTAAGGATGTTAGGTCCCAAACTGTAAAGGAAAAATAAAAGGTTTAGAATTAGCCATATGGCCCTATATCAGAACCAACAAACGAAAGAACGCCATGTGTCCTGACGTTAGAATGGGCAACAAAAGAACGCAAGACGAGGAAAAGCATGAAAAGGATAAGACAAACGAGGCTACAAAAGGAAAAAAAAAGGCTTAGGATCAGCCATATGACCCTTCGTCAGAACGAACGAACAAGGATCAGCCACGTAACCCTCCATCAGAAGGGACAGCGAAAGAGTCGACTACTAATTAAGGATAACATGAAAGGACCATACATACCGGATTAGAAAGAGACAAGACCAGATGATGCCTTGACCAATAAGAAAAGGAGATGTGGAAGCACTATTATCAAACAAGGAGGCTATATATAAACACATTATTCCATCACTTAAGGGGAGATCTAGTTTAAGGGCTATACAAAACCAGAAAAACTTTTCTAAAAGTTTCTTCTATGAAGTTCAAGGGATCCTAACCCTCTTTTATCCATAAGACGGATAACTACAAGATATCCATCCATATGAAGGGCCAAAGGTTGGAGAAATAACTAAATTTTTGCTCACCAAGAAATCCTTATCATGCTCTGAGAAATCTAGATGCACTAAACCTATTAAGGGGTTTATATCACCTAAGTCAAGCCCTAGTGTCCTTTCTAGTCAAGCCTGTCAGATCCTTTCTAGTCAACTATGTTGCCCTGTGTCAAAAGAGACAACAAAATGAGCTGACCACCAGCTAAAGAGAACATGAAAAGACCAAACACACCAGAGAAGAAAGTGATAAGACCAGAGGTAGTCTAAACCAACGAGAATAAAAGACATAGAAGCATTAGGTTCAAACAAAGAGACTACATATAAAGACACTGTTCCAACACTAATAAGTGGGGAAGATTTGGTCTAAAGACCTTAGAAAACCCGAAGAGTTCTTTTAGGGTTCTTCTATGTAATTTAAATAATCTCAACCCCCTCTTATTTACAAGAGGGATATCTCCATGACATCTATCCATATAAAGGGTCATGGATTAGAGAAATAACTAAACATTTGCTCACCGAGAAAGTCTTGTCACACCCTAGAAAATCTAGGTGTACCAAACCTACTTTTCGCACTACTAAAGGGTTCATATCACCCCTAATTCAAGCTTTGGTGTCCTTTCTGATCGAATGAGCTAAAGAGGTCACAAGTCAATCTCTCGCTAGGATCCCTATCAAATGATAAAGGTAAGTATTCTTAATCTCCACAATTCTCATATACTTATGCCATAATTACTTGTCCTAAGGGTTTGTCTTTATCCATTCCTATCTAACCTGAGCATCAGATGGTCATGGTCTTTGTTGGCAAACCCATCGACGAGCCCTTGACAGTTTTCTTTGTTTCGTAGGTACTTGCAAACCTAAGACTCATCATGCTTAATGCCAATCCCTTGGAATCCATCTCATCCCTTATTAAAGGCTAGAGCAAAAGTGGACCTAACCTACTTTTGAGGTCATTCTTGCATGGTAACTATCTATTGAAGAGGAGTCAAAGGACCTTAAGAGAGCACCTAGTGTCCCCTGGTTCTAACATCCCTAATGCTATTAAGGATGTCTTCTACCGTCAACTAAGAGACTATAGACCTTGTTTTACTTGTTGGTGCAAATGTCAATTTTTAGCATCAATGTGACCAATTGGTATTATATATTAAAATAAGTCCCAAAGATTAAAAATAGGTCCTCTGAACAATGGTCATAGGTTCTAGCTTGAAAAATAGGTCCTAGAACTGAGATTAGGGCTCAAAATCACAAAGAAGGTCCTGATAAATTGAAAATAGATCTTGAACATTGCAAACACTTCAATATACTTTAGCATTTTTAAACATGCAAACAGAGCCAACTCCTTACCGATGGCTTCCTCAACCCTTTTTCACATTCAATTTCACCATCTAAACTATTCTAACACAAACCCATCTTTTTCTTATTTCAAAATCCCTAGAAAATTAAACCCCCAATTTCAAGAAACTCAAAATTTAATCAATCAAAAACAAAAGCATCTGAAATTGTACATTAAAACAAAGACCAAAAAACCAAAATATCATAATCAAACAATAGTTTAGTAACTGTAGCAAAACTCACCCTAGTAAGTGTGCTATTTAAAAAAAGTACTCATTTAAAACTATTAGCTTCATGACTAAGAAACCTATGGAAATTTGCCGAAGGATCAAACATGATTTATTCTTACATGTGCAAAAGAATTTAGAAATTGAAAAATGAATACTTCAAATGATGCATGAGTGCACAATTTCACATACACCATTTTCAACCACAAATGATGAATAACACCAGTTACACAACTCTCATGAAATGTGCTTCAAATGACCAAACATTAGTGACATTCCTAAGCAAGCAAAAGGCTCTCTTCAAAATAATAATAATAATAATAAGCTGCAATGTTCACAAACCTCCAAGGACTTGCCTTTTTCCATTTTGTATATGAAAGGATGATCTCAATCCATTTTACAAGACTGGTCATTCTGTAATTATAGAGAAAGTTATCAGTAATAAATAATCCTCTAACTATAGCATAAATAAAGAGTCAACCATGTTTATAAATGGAGTAATATTAGATTTCTCAACTTTATATCCTAACTTGCATTCTAACTTATAATGTGACAATTGACAAGTGGATTTACATTAGTGATGTACTATCTCACTTATCAATTGTAATGTAAAATAAACTGTGACATCAAAGTTTGGAAATAAGTTTGTATAGGAGTTAAAATAACCAACATTACTTTTTTATATATCATCTATATTATTATTGAACATATACTATAAAGAGAGATAATGCAAAATTATATACATATATATGTACATATTTACCAAATATCTTACTTCCAAAGTACATAGAAAAAGTTGCTTTAAACTATCCAAGTGAGAATGCTTTTTTTTTTTTTATCTAGATTTTTATTTAGATTTAGTTGAAGCATAATATCACCACATGTTCTTTGATTCTATTATTTGATTTTCAACACAAAGATTTACTCATATTTTAAAGAAAATAGATACATAAAACAATAAACTTTTATTTTAATTACAATTCCAAGACACTTCATAATTATAAAGAATATACAAAAGCAAAAGTTCCTAAAACAACCATTGATTAAGAGAAATAAAGAAGAGGATTTTTAGTCAATTAAGCAATTGAATACCTTAATTATAGAATCCAAATTTCTTTCTTTTTTTTTAATTTATAAAATCCAGATTTAATCAAATTGATTCTCAAATACTATAATTCAAACATATATTAATACATTCATTATATATGTTCAGTTGGATTTATGAACAATTTTGCAACTACAAAAACTCAACTCTCATTGATTCGCCAGGAGTCTTTGTTTCATTTAGCAAACAGAGAAATGAAACAACATATAATAAATTATTGCTCCTATCAATTCAACTAATTCATTTTAAGTAGCAAATACATATCCACACCAGTAGAGAGAAAAATGAAAAAAAATAATAATAATAAAGTGTAAGGGAGATGAGAAAATATGGTCACAATTATGCATACCTCAGTGAAGAGACATTCTATTGTAGTATTAAGGCTGCCTTCCCATAATCCTTCACTTCTCTGTTTCTGTTGTTTGTAGTCTGCGTAGTCTTGGTGTGCTTAAGATTCCTCTAGAAAAAATCTTCATATTTGAACATTGTGTCACTATTACTTGCTGCAATGATGGAAAATCAATTGCGTAATTCCCAGAGTAGAAGCTTGTGAGGCTTGGTAAACACTCAAGTTTCAAATAACTTAGTTTCTTGAAACTGATCCAATCTTCCATTTCACCTGCCTCATGCGTTATAATTTCCTCAATCATTTCACAATTGGATATACTCAATTTTGTAAGTTGCACCAAACTTTTTGCTGTTGAGAGTACCACTAGCTTGAGCAATTTGCTGCACCTTGTCACTTCCAAAGTTGTCAAATTTTGGAAAGACACAGCAGACGGCACTAAATATTCCAAATTGTCACACCAAAACACTTCTAGAATTGCCAGATTTTGAAAAACTTTACTAGACATAGAATTTTCCTCCCACAAATGCAACGAGTCCGACAACCCAGAAAGCCATAAATGGCTTAGTTTACTAGGTGCTTCAATATGCTGTTCAGCACAGCCAAGTCCGTTATATAATAAGATTTTCTTAAAAAAGCCTCGATAAACTTGAAGTTTCTCAAGATTGGGTAGTTTGTGAAGGAAACATGATACACAAATATTATTTTCCTCATGAAAGTCTATGAGTGTAAGGATTTTTAATTTGCATGATAAGATTGGAAGTCTTTCATGCAATGATTCCTTCACAATCCTATTCCATTCCAATGCCAAATCTTCCAAATTAATGAATGGAACCTGAAAAATTAATGAAAGCATTACTATGTGTAGGCATTGAATCTGGTACAATAAGGATCAAGTGTAATCATATAAGAAATAATAAATACTTATAGCTAAACCTGAGTGTACAACAATTAGTGAATTTTAATTAATATTAATATATAGTTCTCACATGGTTGCATAATCAATGAATATCTAGTAGATTCTTGAATACATTTTATATATCATAACAACACTGAAACAAGTAAATGATCCTGGAGGTTAGAACTCTGATATTTGGGCAAAAATATGATTTAAGTACTTGCCTTGTCAAATGAGAGTAGGGGTCGATCATTTGGCATCTCATGATGTTGGCTTTTTTTCTCAGTCTCTTGAAAGCTCAAAAGTTTTGATGCTAATATCTCTACTTTGTCACAATTCCAAACTTGCAACTTCTTTAGCATTGGCCATTCTGAAATATGTACCAATGGGTAGAAATGTCGGAGCCTTGATAGCTTTACTAGTCTCAGCCATGTTAGTTGAGGAAACACAAACCTAGGTATTGATTCATCTACTTCTTCCTCCTTGGCAACAATTTCTTCTAACATGCAGCAATCTTCTATCTTAAGCTCTTCAAGTTGTAGAAGACTTCCAGCTACTGAGGCTGGAATAAGGCTTTTCAGACTGTTACAACCTGTAACTTCTATTGAAAGAAGACTTTGAAAAGATAAAGCACCTTGGGAGTCCATCTTCCATACATGATTCAGCTTTGGCAAACCATTTAACACCAATTTTTTCAATTGAGTGGCTGTTATAGTTTGTGATTTCCCACAACTAGAAGCTTGAAATTCAAATATTCCATCAAGTGAGCTACAACTCATTAGCCACAACTCTTCTAGTTTTCGAAGTCTTTCAAGCATATATGATGGAAAAATATTCAATACATTATGGCAGTTTTGTACCCATAAACAATTTAATTTGCAGAAGGAATTCGATGTGAGCTCATGGTGCCATATTTTCCTCAATTTATCCATCTTGTCAAGTTTCAAATACTCTAACTTAGTGAGTTGTACCTAAAACAATTCAAGTAATTATGTTCATTATTAATAAAACAACAATCAAACAAAGTTATGGATAAAACACCGAGAATGAATGTGGCTGAGATAACAAAAAGAGGAAAGAAATGTGAACAAAGAATTTCAAGGTGATGTTAGAGAAACATGAAAAAAGAAAAAGAATACCTTATCATCAAAGAGAGGTTGTACATCAGTGAAAGTGCCTGTCCTTGCTTTCTGGCACGCGTGCATTTGTAGAGTTGGAGACAAATGTTTGCATGTTGGGGCAATTCTCAATCAACAAGCTGGCCAAGGATGGCAGTTCAATTGAATTTCCCATAGAGTTGCAGAAACTTGTGAAGTTCCGGAAGATCTTCGAGCTTTAGTCTATTTAGATTGGGAAACAAAGTGCACCTCATCGTTCCTTCTTCTACGACTACTATTGCTTCCAAAATAGCACAATGTTTTATTTCCAATTCCTGGAGTTGCGCAAGGTCCATGGCCACAGAGGGAGTACATATATATCTCAAGCCACTACAATCAACATCCACCACTAGTGATTTTAAATTGTTGAAGTAGCTAACTAGAACTTGTTTGTGCCATACTTCTTTCAAATGAGGAAATTCAGAGACTGTAAAGTTTTCTATACCGTTGAATCCAACCTGCCACACCAAAATTATTTCACTTTCATTTTTCTAGAAAAAACAAATATGTGATGATAGTCTTTTAACTTCAAACAAATGGCAGTTATGTTAAATTGGAATATTTTTTTTAACAGGGTGCATTACACAAGAAAGACTAGCACTTTTTGTGCTAATGAAACAATTTGCCTTACTGGGAAAAAGTGAATGAAAATACAACATAGAGTAGATCAATGACAACGATAGTGTAAGATACATACCATCTCTTCAAACATTTTTTGTATAGTGGTATTAAGACCACCTTCCCAAAATTCTTCCTCCTCTGCTTCTGGTATTTGTACTTTGTGCAACCTTGGTGTGCTTAAGACTCCCAATGAAAACATCTTCATATTTGGACATTGTCTCACAACTACTTGTTGCAAAGATTGAAATTCAAAAATATAATTCCCGGGGCAGAAGCTTGTAAGCTTTGGTAAACTATGAAGCTCCAAATATTTTAATTGGTTAAATATGATCCGATCTTCCACTTCACGATCACCCCCATATGCTATGATTTCTTCAATCATTTTGCAATAAGATATTTTCAATTTTCTAAGTTGCCCCAAACTTTTGGCTACAGCACCCTCCATTAAATTGACCAGTCCATTACACTCTATTACTTCCAATGTATTCAAATTTTGGAAAGACACAAAAGATGGAACTATGTTTTTTAAGTTGTCCCAATTTGATACTTCTAGACTTTCCAACTGTTGAAAAACTTTACAAAGCAAAGAATTCTCCTCTAATAGATGCAATGAGTCTGTCAAGCCAAAGAGTGTCAGTTGACTCAATTTAGTAGGTGCCTCTACATGTGTTTCCTTACAATCAAGTCCTTCACATGTAAATATTTCCCTAAAAGAACCGTAATAAACCTCAAGTTTGTCGAGGTTGGGTAATGTGTAAAGGAAACAACATGGACATATTGCACTTTGGTTACTAGCTCTTACCAACTCAAGAGTTTTTAGATTGCTTGTGTACTCTGAAAATCTTCCATGCAGTATGTCTTTTACAATCCAATTCCACTCCAATGTCAGTTGCTCTACTTTGGGAAACACAACCTAGAATAAGAATACAAGTTCAGCTAGTGTAGATTATGGTTGACTTACTCAAAATTTGGTTTTCCTCAGCAAACATAAAATATATTTTAAAAAGATAAAATTGAAAAAGCCCTTTTTGAGTCATCTTAGACAAATAAGTGAAAACATTAAAAGAGCTTTTAAAGATTAAAAAACTCTTTCGACCAATAGGGTAACCATACCAAACATGCTCTTAGTGTAATACAAAGAAAATCAACAGTAGATTAGCTAAATAATATTTATTTATTAATGTGTACACTGTGAACAATTGAACAAATTCAAGATACCATGTGAACAATCAAACAAATTCAAGAGGAAAGAATATAGGGTTTTGTAATTCAAGATGAAAAGGAAATTGGTCTGCTTTTCAAGAACAAAGAAATACATACACATATGGTAATGAATTAAAAGACTAAACTACCTTTACAAGATGAAAGACTAAACTACCCTTACATAAATAAATATTAGCTCTAATATACACAAGAACTAGTTGACTTTGGAATACCTAGATTTTACAATTGTGCATCACCTATGATCTTCGACTAGATTATTTCATGTATCTTCCTAGCTTGCTTCCCTAAACATCTTTTATATTCTACACCAAGCTGCACTTATCCATTTCACTTGGTATTTTCACTAATACCGAGTCATATGTCATATTTCTTTCATATTTTAACATTTTGGTGAAAACTTAATCTTAGTAAAATTTATTTTCGATTTTAAGGGATTAAATCAATTATTATTTCTCTTTTTTTTTTTTATCTTAAAAATAAAGGTATCATTGTTTTGGCTTTAATTCATATTTATGATGGGCATTTAGATTAATATGCTTAAAGGTAAGAAATATTAAATTCAGAGTTGTTATTCACCTTAAATTCATTCACTTTTTTTATCACTGGATAGAGTGAAAATTGATGAATGGATGTTAAAATCACTTTTTTCAATCAAATTTTAAGTAGATATAAATTAACCCATTAAAAGTTTATAATGAAACATAAGAAAATACGAATAATAATGGTATTTAATAATCTAAAGTTTTGTGACTAGTAAGACAAAAATGTGTAGCGAAAATTCCAACAAATAGCATTAAAAATTGTGTTATGTGAGTTTTTTTCACTTTTAATTCCTGTGGTATCATGGATATCACTCTAGCAAAAGTTTAATTATGAATATTTTGCGTAGTGCACATACCTTATCAACCACGAACAGGGGTCCTTGAATTGAATTCTGAAATTGATTCTCTCTATGTGTCTCTTGGAGGCTCCGAAAATCTGAAGTAAGTATCTCAACTTTGTTGCATCTCCACATTCTTAACAACTTCAATTTTGGCCACTCTGAAATATATGATCCCTGGTAGAAATTACTAAGGCTTGGTAGATTTGATAATTCCAACCATGTTAATTCTGGAAAGACAATTCTAGCAGGGACTGCTACTACATCATCTTCCTTGGCAACAATTTCAAATATTGTTTCCAGCGAATCACATCTTTTTACCCACAACTCCTTTAGCTTTTGGAGTCTCCCAAGCATGTTAGATGGGAAAACATTTAGCAGATAATGACAGTCATACAATTCAAAAGAATCCATTTTGGAGAAGGAGTCCAAAGCGAGTTGATGATGCCATATTTTTCTCACGTTATCAACTTTGTCTATCCGCAAAAACTTTAGCTCAGGGATACGTACCTAAATAATTAAATTTATTGCATTAACTAATAAAACACCCATGATTGATAATTAAATAGAATTAAAAAACACCAAGAAATTATAAGATGAGGAACTAAAGATACCTTTTCATCAAAAAGAGCTGGCATCTGTGAATGTCGGTTCTCCTCGGAATTTGTTTGTTCTCCTTTGTTTCCTGGCATGTCTGTCTGTCGAAACTCAGAGACAAATGTGAGCATTTTAGGGCAATTCTGAAGCCACAATTGGGTCAAGGAGGGCAATCCAACTGTCCCAGCAAAGGTGCAGAAGCTTGTGAGCTCTGGAAGGTGTTTGAGATGAAGTCGGTACAATTTAGGGAACAATGTGTTACTTATTCTTTCTTCTCGTGTGATTATCACGTTTTCCATGAACTTACAATTGATAATTTCAAGTACCGTAAGTTGGATGAGACTTGAAACCATGGAAGATGAAAATACATATTTTAAAGTATCACACCCATCTATGATGATTTTTGTTAAATTTTGAAAGTACGATGAAGACATTGCTTGGAGTTGATTGTGCCATATGGTTTGGATACGGATAGAGGACAAGTTCAATGATGCCAAAGTGGGTAATACAACCTACATGCACAATAACAACAATTATTCTATATGTACACATCTTAAATTGAAAAAATGAAAATTTATATCTAAATTAAAATAAAATTTTAGAGCCTCGATTACAAGTCCAAATAAATTTAAAATCAATAAATTTAACTAAAAACTAGCATAGAAAAAACAATCAATCAAATAAAGTGAAACTCAATTGTCAGCTAGGGTTTCAACAAATTGCACTTGAGAATAAAACAGAGTTACCTTTTCCTCAAAGAAAGAAAGAATGTCATCCTGGTGGTTGGCTTCTTCGACTTCTTTGTTCTGTTTTATATTCGAAGAAGTAGAGGCAGAGAACAATGTCTTCAACTTTGGACACTCCTCGATGGATAGTTCAGTCAAGGAGGGAAATTCAACTAAATTGCCAGGAGCCAAATCGTGTGAGTTTTGGAAGACCTTTGAGATGCAGCCTGAGTAGCTTAGGGAAAACCATCTCAATCATTTTTTCTTGTCCTCTTAATGCTTCTGTGTTTATTATCTCTTCAATCAATTGACAATTCCGTATCTCAAGCTTTTGTAGTAGCACAAGACTTCTAACCATAGAATACGAAAACAGAAATCTTAGACCATCACATTCCTCCAACATCAAGTTTGTTAAAGCTTGACAACAAGAAGTCATAACTGGAAGTTCATCGAGCCATTTGCATTGAATGTTAACTGAAAGCAGTTTTAGGTTCTTCAAGCTGGGGAGCACAACCTGTAGAACAAAAAAATAATTCCACCCTCCATTAATGATTGAAAAGTGAAAAGTAACACACATACAAACAATTTTATTTTACATTACAAACTCAACACAGAAAACAAGGATAAGAAGAGAAAGCATACATTTTGACTGAAATGTGGCATAAAACCCTCATCTTCAGCAACAATTTCTTGAGATCCTATATCAGGTGTGAAAGCATTGAGGACCGAAACTTGTGAGCCGTGGTAGGCATTGTAGTGTTAGGGTGTGCAGTTGAGCGAACTGAATCCTCCTAATATTTTCATTTTGATGGACTAGTTCCTCGCTTTCCTTTAAAATAATCTCTTCTAGCTTCTTACAATTAGTCACTTCAATTTCTTGAAGGTGGAAAAGGTTATTGGCCATGGAAAATGAGAACAAATGCTTCAATTTATCACATTTTCTAATTTGCAATCTTCTCAACTTGCTGAAAGACCCTTCAGAAAGTTGGCCATGGCATATCTTCTCCAAGTTCATCAGATTATGAAGAAACAGTGATTCGAGCCGAGGAAAGACATTGCCTAGACCCCGATTCAATTGAGTTAATTACATACTGCATCTCAAGACCATTTTGTACATGAAGATTCTTCAATCGTGGGAACCCTTCCCCATTAAGTTGATAAAGAATATTCTTAACACCTTTCAGTTCATCTAAATATAGATCTTCAGTTCTATTCAATAAGCCTTTAACCCCTTCCCCTAAATAAATGGGGTTATTCAATTTTAGTTTCATCATCCTTGAGGATTCACAATCATCAGACCACTCCCACACACCTCCAATAAGAATTTTGTACCTGCCCAACTTCTCAAAGAACAAGTCTTGTGGCATAATCTGCACATCAAGGACGTGTATTTCTAAAGTTGTTAGGCGAGACAAGTGCTTCAAGTCGGAAAGCTTAGCATTACTTTGTCCTTGATTCTCCCACTGGACAAAACCATTACCCATATAGAGTTCTTCTAGCCTAGTCAAGCTTGGTATCACATTTGGCGAGATCACTTTAAGATTTGAACAAGCGCTCAATTCTAACAACCTCAACCGAGTTAACTGCCCGATTTCTTTCGGCAGTTGTTCAATATCAGAACCCCAAAGGCAAAGAATTTCTAATGTCTTTAGCTCTCCAATAATTGCTATATTTCCCAGCTCACATTGGTCCAAACATAATGTTTGAAGGTTTGTTAGACCGCAAAGTGATGGAGGTAATGATGACATTCGAATTCTAGTCAAATCTAGAACTTTAATTTCTTTCATCCCTTCAAAAAAAACATCTGAAATCTCTAAAGATAGTTCATTCATAAACAGAAAAAGCAACTTGAGTTTCCTAAATTCCAATCTTTCAGGAAGCACAGAGACATTTTTATAAGGCAAAGAAACAGCAATTGAATCTTTTGATAATTTCTCCTCCAACATTTCCTTCACGTCAATGTCATTTGGAATGTTAAACATTAACTCATCAGTGGACGCAATTGAAACGCCAACAGCATGTATAACGTCATGCATTTTAACATGCTTGTTTGAGCTACCATTTAACAAAAGAGATGAAGCTTTGAGTTTGTTGATTAACATATCCAACTCTCTCCTTCCTTCTTCCAATGTAAAAATATTTTTGAACAAACATAATCCCATACCATACCTCAACAAGTACTCTATGTTTATATCGTCACTTGCATTGTATAGACTACAAAGCAGAAATAGGGATTTTTCTTCCTCACTCTCCAAAAAATCGTAACTTAATTTTATGGTAGAGTACACATTTTTTTCCATCTCTTTGATGTGCCTTGGATTAGACCTTCTTAGTTGATCCAAGGCATGCTCCCAAATAGAGAGACTCTTGTTTTTCAATGCACTTGCAATTGTTGTAATTGCAATAGGCAAGCCAGCACAATATTTAACTATTGCAACTCCAATAGGTTCAAAATCAGAATTTTTGGCTGACTCACCCACAATCTTCCAAAATAAATCTCCAGCTTCTTGATCATCTAAAACTCGAACCAAGATATTCTTTGTAGTATTCATGTGGTTGCTTAATACTTCTTCACTTCTCGATGTCAGCAATACTTTGCATTGTCTCCGATCATCATTTCTTCCTTCTCGATCCTCTTCTTGCAAATTACTCCCTCTCTCCTCTTCACCGATTGGAATTCCCACAGCATGAAGATCAAGTTTTGACCAAATATTATCCAACACAATGAGGACCCTTTTTTCTTTCTTCAACGTACGACGTAATCGGGCAGCTCTTCTCTCTAAGGTCTCCTCATTAAATGTTGGAAATAGTCCATCAGCAATTTGTCCTTGAATATCCTTAATGCTCGGGATCTGTTTTGACTCAACCATAACCACTACATCAAATAAGTTGTCTTTAATGGCTTGATCAACAACTCTTTTAACTAGGGTGGTTTTACCCACCCCTCCCATACCATGCACTCCAATCAAGTTGGCATCCGGATTCTTCAACGCCTCCATAAGATCATTAAGAAGCTGCTTTCTAGAATCAAAATCCTGATAGTCTTCAATGTAGATGTCAGGTGTTCTTGCAAGGGCCGGAGTATACCCAACTTTACCACCAAATCTTCCTCCCTCTTCCACGAGTTCGACCCCAATCTTTGTCATCTTCACCGCTTTTTTCGCTGAGCAAGTAACGAGTGATCATCACATTAATGCATAAGCCTGCAAAACACCGCTTGTTTGCATTGTCTTCACCATCAATGAGAGGTTTTACAACCCCATCAGTGAATTCATCCACTCTATTCATCCACTTCTCAACAACCTCAATCGATTTCTTTCCCTTGTCCTATCGCCTCGTCAATACAACAGTTGAACCTATCTTTTTTTGATCCTTCAGCTTCTCAACTTGTCTCGTTTAATTCCTCAATATTGCTCTTGTATTTGAATGGATAACATATGTGCTTCCCAATTGGAACAACCAACAGCTCTGCAACTGCTGATGCAATAGAAATAACTATATCCACCATATTCTCTCTCTCTCTCTTTCTTTTCAATAAGGAGTAAAATCAAAGCTCCCTCTTTGAACAGAGTAACCAAAACAAGATGACAATAAATGTTTTATATATATATATATGCATAAATATTTTTGGATGATTTTCAATTGTTTAGCTAAAGTTATAAACTCAAATGAACTCAAAATAAAAAGTAACAAAGTGAAGATGACAATAAAATTTACTCGTTTTTCAATAACAAACAGGGTAATAATATATATATATATTTTTTTTTTCTTCTTCTTCTTCTTTTTTTTTTCAAAAGAGCTCTTGAATAAGGTGAAATCTAGAAGAGATGTTTAATAAGCAGAATGATTCAACAATCTATCACTGGCTGATAAAAACTAAGAAACAAAACCAACAAAAATAAGAGAAATTGATACATGCAAACTAGAGACTAAAGTTGTAGAAATAATGACAAGAACATTCCCCCCCCCCACCCCCTCCCTCCCCACAAAAAAAAAAAAAAAAAAAAAAAAAAAAGGAAGGAGGAGAAACAACTAAAACAGTTAATTAAAAGAAGAAAGTTGTAGAGAGCTGAGAGTAAAGGGCACCTTTGTTTGTATGTCAGAGCTAGAACAGCGGAAAGTGTCTATGTGTCTCCCTGGAATGGAGGATTCAAGCAATTATCAGAGCAAGCTGTGCTTGTGAATTTCTATTCAAGCTGTTTCGGATTATCAGAAGTTTTGCTATTTAATGAAGATTTTGATGGCAGAACAGAGAACACATAGTTGACTTGTCGTTGAGACTTGAGAGTCGCTGCAGGTCAATGTCGTTTTTTGATGTCTTTCTCGAATGACACGTAATTATATGATTATTTTAATATAAATTTATTTATCAAAAGAACAAATTACATATTAATTAATCAGTTGAAACATATTCCGAAGATGAGTAAGTTTAGTGATTTATTATAATTTGATTTTCCATAATTAATATAGGTTAGGCAACTTTAACAAATCTAAGTTTATTCTTATCTTTTAACCTAATTTTTACTTTTCTTCTAAAATAAATTTTGAAAAATAAATGATAAATTATAAATTATTATATACTTTTAAAGAGATTTTCATTTTAAAAACAAAAAAATAAAAAATATTAATTAATTAAAATTTAAAAAAATAACGGCGGAATTTAAACTCAATCAAGAATATAATTTAAAAAATAAAAAAAAATCAATTTAAGATTTGGGTAAGGGTTGAACCCGAATGAACCCAGATCTTTAACATCTGGGTTTGACCCCAGAATCGAATTGAAAATCTGGGTTTAAACTAGATGATGAAGATTTAAGTGAACCTAGATCTTCAATATATGGATTCAACTAGAAGACGATCTTGTCTCTAGATCTTAAAGACGATCAAAAATGATGACCACCAAATCGTCATCGTCAAATCCATACCCCAAACATCTACCAACCAACCCAATTTGCCACCACTAACCTATTAAATCCAACACAAACATAAATCCAATATGCCATCACTTCCAAACACCAAAAACAAACACAAATCCAATCTGCCACCATTTCCAAGCACCAATCACCAATGTGAGACTTAGATCTTGTGTGCCGAAAAGTGGGAGAGATAAAGAGGTAATTGTTCATAGCGTGGAAACCTAGATCTTGGGTCTCCAACGATGGGTCGGTCTCCATGGAAACCCTTTCGGTGTAGCTTGAGAGATAGTTGGAAGAAAAAGAGGTAGTTGACAATGGTGGAAGTGGAAGAAGAAGAGAAGGTCGGTGATTGATGATGATCGAAGTCAAAGAAGAAAAGATGGTCGATCCATAATGATGGATGTAGAAGAAAAAGAGGAGATCGACGATAGGGAAAAAGAAGAAAAAACGGAGGTCGATAATGAAGTCAGTGTACAATCACCATTTTCTTCATCTACATCGATTATAATTTTTATTTTAAAATTTTTTTCCTGTTTATAATTCTTTGAAAAAAAAAATTAACTAAAATCTTTATTTTTTTATATTTTTAAAGATTTTTTCTCCTTCAAATTTTTTTTTCCTTGAAGAATTAAATGATTAAATTACCTTTTGATTATGTATCCAGTTGTCAAACCTAACAGTCCATCGTTTGGTTTAGGACAGCTATTTGTAATTATGACAAACCTGAAATATCATTGTAGTTTCAATAAAAGTCAAGTTCCTTTGATTATAATTACCCTTATTTAAAATATAATTTTAATATTTTAAAAGAATAAATATAATTAATTATCATAAAATAAATTAAAAAATCAGAATACCGAGAAGACCACGAGAAAATGCACGTCTTTATCTCAAACCTACTTTATCCTATTTAATTGAAACAAGTCACATTCCAACGGGCCATACTGGAGATGTCCAAGTGAAATGATTTCAAGTGAGCTTCAATAATTCAACCTAACTCCACTAACTGTTTTCAATTAATAAAAGAAAAGTAGAATTCATTTGGCAAATTACCATATTAAAATATTGATGATTTTTTTTATTATTGTGTAAAGGTTTTTGTTTAATCTTGATAGTGAATTGGCCTAGTTTGCCGTTTCTATGCTTTTTTTCCTTGGTTATAGTGATATTCGGTTTTATCCAATAGCTTTTTCATGATATGGTTGGCTGAAATTTAAAAATCTCTTTATGATTATTATTATTATTATTATTATATTACAAATACAAATATAATAGTTAGGACTCCTAAATAGGACATTATAGAGCGATCCAATAATTTATTTCGACTCTATTCTTCAATAGCAGAGAGATAGGGACTCATACTAAGTGGGTAAAATTGCCCTCTAATTAAAGAGACTTATAAATAAATTGCTCACAGATAAGTTGACTAAAATGAAATTGTCTACTTCTTGATGGATGTGATATTCAAACCCTATATTGCTTGAGAGAGCAAACAGAGTAGGTAGGTCATCTTAGCAAACCACTTGTGATTACTATATAATTATTAAGTCTTATTTGAAATAAACAATTCATACAAAGACCAAAGAAATCAATATCAAGTTCGTTCAAGACCATTTCACAACTACCTTTTTGAACAAAAATAGTCTTAAACACTATGCTAAGATTGGATACAATGATATTCATATACTGAATGTTCGTTGGTTACTTTTTAGTTTCCATTTTAAGTAATAAAACCTTGCAAGTATACGAATCGTATAACTGTTATATACTGGATAGGGGATCATCTCTACAGGGATATGGGAATAGATTACTAAACTAGTGCTAAATGAAAATAAACAAATAAAAATAAGCAAAGTGTGCTAGGATTCCATATTTCAGATTCCACTTAGATATAGACATTGATCATCAAAGTATTGAATATTTGGTAGTGTTTGTCTCTAGTTTATCGCTAATTCTCTCAATAAATCTCTTCCGATAATGCATCGAACAGACTCTCATCCACCAACACCTATATTTCGATGACTATCGAATGAACGAGAGCTCATTAGATCAAGATAATCTAGTACCTAAATTGGATTGGTATATTTATGAGATACTCGGCTATCACTCTAGCAATCACGACGACTCAGTCATCACACGAGTGACTATTTCTCTTTCCTAACCTAGAATGGACATTTTATTGAGCACTTTGTGTGTCATTCCTTCCGGTCTCAATACTTAACCTCAAATCATGCATATGGTGGTCAATTATATACAAGCATTAAGTTCTAAAATCCCTACTCAATATACATAACATCCTCAATCAAATAATAATCCACTCTATTTATATAAAATATCAAAATCCATCATCATTCCAACACAATGTAAAATATGGCTATATACAATGGAAGTAATTACAATGAAACAATAGAAAAGTTAAAGAAACAACCAGCTCCTCTTTTCCAAGTTCGAACTGTTGCGTCATCTTCTCTACTCGTGTCATGTTTTCCCTTCAAAGTATGGGTGTAAGATGTTAGTGAGTGATGTTTTGAAGGTGAAATAGATATGTGTGAGGTGAGAATCAAGGGTAAGAGAAGGAGTATGAGAGCCTATTCTCTGCTTTTCAAAACTCTTAAAGAACGGTGTGGTTCGAGTGTCTTTAAAGGTTAGAGAGTTAAGGCACAAAATGTGAAGGAAAATGTCCGAAATTGCCCTCTTGGATAGCTTTCTTATATGTTTGATAGTGTGTGGCACTTTTTTAGGCATTGGTTCCATAAGAGGCGCGCTGATTTGCGCCCTTGGCAACAGCAAAACATGTTAGAGCGCGCCGAATGGGAAGCTTATGAACTAGGAAGCACACAACTAACTGCGTTAGGTTGGAGGCAATGCAGGTTAAAGGCTGATGTGCACACTAAGACAGGGGCTTCTTAGTGAGGAGGGGCGCTGTTATACGTGTGGTTGATACAGCTTGGTGAAGAGCGAGCTATCTAGCCTGTAACCTAGCAGGTAAGCTTAGCAATAGACAAGCTAGTAGGCAAAGAAAGGTTGTTGTACGCTATCTTGGAGGCTTGGCAATAAGGAGGTATGCCTAGCAATGCGCTACTGTGCTAGAAAATGCAATGTGCAGCGCTGTTTCGCATCAAGACAAGTAAGGAAGCGTACTGGGGAGTGCCAACTTTGACCCTTAGTTCACTAAAATAGTCATATCTTTCTCTATGGACCACTGATTCATAAATCGTCAGTTGCTATGAAAACTAGACATCCATAGCTTTAATTTGATTTGTTGTAGCTCATATAACTCAAACTGATGACCGTACACAAGCTCTCACAAATCAACCTATCTTTCATGTTTGAAAATTCATGATTATGCCATTTTTTTTCTCAAGACCCAAACCCGACACTTCTTTGACTTAATTTCATATTGAATCTTTTTTAATTAAGCGTACACACCATTTAGAGACTTATTCTCTAAAAAACACTAAAAAAATTCACATAAAAACACACTCGAGAATAACGACAAAGATATAAATTTTGAGGCTTAAATCATCACTAAAAATACTCTTATCAATGTCCAAATAGTGGTCATACTCATGTCCAGAATCAGACTCAATAATTCCATGTTGGTAACCCTAAGAGATGGAAGAATTAAGGACTATATGAAATCTGTCCTTGGTATGGTAGAATCCTCTTTAACCTATGGACCAATATATTTTAAGTGCTACCCTGACTTTGGTGTTTCTCTTAAAGCGGATGATCATAAAGAGAAGTGATTGACTTTAGATACACAACTTCATAATCATAAATTCTTGCAAAGTTCCTGTCCTTATAAAATCATTTATTGTGTAAACTATAGACTATTAAGTTCAGGAATTATTCTCAGCTTCATATCTACTAAAATTCCCCTTCATCAAACAATTTGCTATGAAGCTTCTGACCAAGTTAATGTTATGATCCCTCAACCTTTAGAATGGAATCAAATCAAGGTTCCTGAAGAATGGTTAAAGCCAGACAAAACACCAGTTACTGCTAAACCTCCTAGTAGGCCTTTAGGATCAGTTAGACAATATTTTGACGGGACTTTAGGGATCTCTTTCGAACCTACACATTCTTGCACTAGTAGACCTAATAGTTCCAGAGCTAGTGAATTCCAAACGGCCAGACAATTTTTATCTTGAAGTTACTTTGAAAGGGATAGTATATGTAGTGAACCAATTTCAAATATTTCTAGGATTAGAATAGAAAAATAATAAATTGCTAGACCAATTCGTAAAGTAGATATTAGTGATCAAGAAGAGTTTTCTCTTACTCAATCGTAAGTGCAATTAGAATAATTTAGAGAAATCAATATGATTCCTAAAAAGGATATAAATTTTGATTCTTAACTTAGAGAATACAATTTTAGGCTCAATCAAGACAAGAGACTAGATTATGAAATGAAATATTCAAATAGAAAAAGGATCCAATATGGAGACAGATGGTTGAAAGAATTCAGGTTCTAGAAGAAGAAATTCCTTTTTTTATATGGTTCGCTAATAGGAAACAATACGAGAAGGAATGCCAAGTTATAACCCACAAAACCTACAGAAAATATAACGTCAAACATGGTGATGAAATAGCAATACACCCAGCTGACCAAAGGTTTGAAATGATTAAAGGCGATAAACCTATACCTTGCAGTCAGTTTTGGCTATGCTATTGAACGTCTATCATTATCGGAACTGGCTATACAAGACCAAATGGGTATTGTTATTAGAAAATAACAATTTTACCAATGAATATCTCGAGTACAATAGAAGAACAATTAGATAAAATGTAGTGTAACAATCAAATTGAAGTCAACTCCATCAAAGACCAATTAGAAAGATTAAAGATAATTTCTAATATTGAACTAACAAAATCCCCTACAAGAAAATCTAAAGATACCCTCACAATCAACAACCTCAAATATACTTTCATAGCCAATGTTCCCAAAACCAGATGGAATTGAAAAATGTTTTGACAATGCTATTAGTTCAGAATAGTTGATAAAAATTATAGATAAAAAATTATCCTCCCTTCATTCTAGACCAAAATCCTCAAGCAGAGCATGAGTAAATATTCAAACTATAGATGAAAACATTAGCCAAACTAGTTATTCTGACTTTCTAGAGGATAAGGTTAAGGATATAAATAGAGAAGAACTAAAGCTCCTTATACAAGGCATGAGACATCATCTTGGAAGACAAAACCAACAAAAGCAACAAAGTAGATTAGATTATACTACCAAGCCATATTATTCGAAACCTACCATGCCAGATCTACAATATGAGGAAACAGTTTCTTATAGGGCATATACTGGTAATGCTTGTTACCATGGAATATAGATGGATTATTGGAGTACTAAAGATTACAAATCTTATGACAAATGTATACAGTAGGACATATATATTTATGTTAAGAAACAAAATACCTCTGAAAGAGAGGCATGCAACCTCCTTGCCTTAGGATTTGAAGGACAATTGTTAGGATGGTGGGATAATTATTTGAACTCCACCCAAAGAAATAAAATTTGATCCTACCAAATAAAAGAAGAAGAATCAAGCACTAATTCTACAACTGAACCAGATACCATCAACACATTAGTTGTTACAATAGCCTTACACTTTATAGGGAACCCTAATGTTTATCAAGAAAGACAAGTTTCTACTCTTCAAAATCTCAAATGTAGAAGATTAGAAGATTTTAAGTGCTATAAAGATGTCTTCATCACTCATTTCATGCAAAGAAAAGACAATGTTTGTGCCTATTGGAAAGAAAAATTTATTTCAGGCTTACTGACCTTTTTTGCGAATAAAGTTAGAGAAAAGATTCTAACAAATCAATGGGAAAAATACTAGATAGAAATTAACATAGGAGGATTGACTTATGGAGAAATAATTCGGGCTATAACTTTTATGACTTTACAATTATGCAATGACCTTAGATTAGAAGACTAGATGAAAAGACAAAAGTTGACTAGTAGAAAAGAATTAGGATCTTGGTATGAATAGTTTGGTTTTGAAAAACTCAAAAAGTCTAGCAATAGAAGGAGTTATAGAAAAGAAAATTCCTACAAAGCCTATAGGAATAAATAGGGATATACAAACTCCAAAATAACACCAAAATTAGAGAAAATTATTATAAGAAACCTAGGAAGAATTTCAGGAAATCAAATAAGTGTTATAAATGTGGAAAAACCGAGAATTATGCGAACAAGTGTCCAAAACTTAGAAAAAAGATTAGGAATTTAGAATTAGAAGAATCTACCAAAGAAAAGATAATTAGCATTTTATATGACAATGTGACAAGAATTAAATTCTAATAATACTGATAATAAACTCTGGGAAATAGAACATTATTCGGACTCTAGTAGCAATAATGTTTCCTCATAAGGAAAAAAATGTTGTAACTGTAATAATAAGAATATTTGTAAAATAGTTTGTGCTCCAGAAAAAGAAGACTTAGTATTAATGCTGGATATGATAAACTAAATCAAAGAAAAATATCAAAATGAAGCTATGTTGAGACAACTTAAGAATAGGATTATTAACTCGAAACTAGAAAAATCCTCCTCTAGTACTACTAAGCAACCATTTCAAGCTCCAAACTTTAAAGAAAACGTCCTTCAAAGGCTTAAAACAAAAACGAAAAATGTCACTATTTCTGGCCTCCAGCAAGAGATCAAACAAGTAAAAGGCGAAGTCAGAGAATTAAGAGAAATAATCCAAATCCTCTAACTCAAGGTTTTTCAAAAAGAACCGAAAAGCAAAGACCTAAAGTATCAAAAATCTTCAAGTTCAGAAGAATCTAAAGAGTCAGAGGATAAGGGAAAAAAAGAAAAGAAAAAAGAAGTTCAATCTGAAGAAAGTTTATATCTAGAAGCCTTCATCAATTTAGTAGATAGAATTACATTTAGAAAATGGTATTGTCATATCATAATTAAGGTTATTTAAGATTGTGTCTTAGAAGTCTAACATGCTCTAATAGAGTCAAGAGCAGACATGAACTGTATGAATCGAGGGCTTATATCAACCAAATACTTAGAAAAAACTAAGGAAGTTCTATATGGTGCAAACAGAACTGCATTAGACATACAATACAAATTACTAGTGGCCAAGTCTGTAATAATGAAGTTTACAAGAAAACATCATTCATTATAGTCAAGACACTAACACAAAATGTAATTTTAGGACACTTTTCTTATAACTAATCACCAGTCTTTAAAGTCAATAAAGAACGAATAATTATGGAGTTTGCAGGGGGAGAAATCCTATTTAGGTTTTCACTCTCTTCTTAAACCCGAGAACTCAATATATTAAAAGACCAAGCTATTAGCTTGGATTGTGCTATGCAAAGCCTTGATAACAAACAAAAGCACCTTTCTTTCCTTAGATAAGATGTTAAATACCTTAGATAGAAGCAATAATTAGAAAGTCTTGTTATCCAAAAACAAACACAAGAATTTAGAGAAAAATTAGAAAATGAAGTATGTGCTTCTTTCCCCTATCCCTTTTGGGAAAGAAAATTTTAATTTAGGCTTACTGACCTTTTTCGCTAATAAAATTAGGGAAAATATCCTAACAAATCAAGAGGAAGAAGACTAGACAGAAATTAACATAGAATGAATGACTTATAGAGAAACAATTCTAGTTATTAATGTTATGGCTTTACAATTATACAATGTCCTTAGATTAGAAGACCATATGAAAATATAAAAGTTGACCACTAGAAAAGAATTAGGATGTGTGAATAGCGGATAAGTAGAATAGATCATAATAATATAAGCATATCATAATAATATAAACATAATACATAAGCAGAATATGAATAAGCTAAAGATGAAAAGGATGGTGAATATAAAAACAATGGTATATAAATACGTCAATTCTTGACAGTTGGAGAGACTCTTACCAAATTCTTGACAATTGGAAATGATTCTTGACAATAACTAAAAGAATATTATTTCTAGATTCAAACATTACAGATAGTTTTATTTTTCAGAGAAGTTTCAACACATGAATGTTCTCTGAAATTGTTGCGATGCCTTTTCTTTGCCTAAGCTTGCCTATTTAAGGAGATAAACCTAACCATGGTTACATGAAATCGACTCTAGTTACATAATGATGGTTATCTCTTTTCTGAAAAGTGAGATTCTCGGCTTTTCTTTTACTAAAGCAAAAGTAATAAGTGAAGGAATCTCACTATAGTATCGATAACTGTCCCAACATTTGGTGAATTATTAGCTGGTCTTCA
The DNA here is from genome assembly GCA_021234005.1 of Nephelium lappaceum. Classification (NCBI taxonomy): domain Eukaryota; kingdom Viridiplantae; phylum Streptophyta; class Magnoliopsida; order Sapindales; family Sapindaceae; genus Nephelium; species Nephelium lappaceum. Next base: position 16,018,882 of record CM038004.1, read on the forward strand.
AATAATGGGGAATCTTGTTAGAAAAGTAGATATATGATTGGGGAATCTTATCATATTTGTTGAAAAGTGGTGTTGTAATTGAAGAATCTTGTTAGAGCTTTTGCAAGCCTTCAAGATCACATCCAAAGGTGTCATCTTGTTAATCATTTCCCTCTTGGTTGTCATTATTCGAATTTGTCTCGTGACTTGAAGGTAAGGGCGTGATTTCTTTAATGATCTGAGTAATTTCTTCTTTCGTTTTTGTTACAGTGATCTTGACTTAGAATTGAGACTTGGTTATAAGGTATTGTCAATGCTCTAGTTTAGCAATTAGATCTCTGTAATGAGCTGGATTATTGGAGAACCATAATGCTACTACATTTTTGTCTGCTTTGGACTGGTCGATTCCATTCCACTATTTGATTTTAAATTGCCTTTCAAAGTAAGGAACTTGTATACTGTCGATCTTCTTGTCTTGGATTTGGTAATCAAGCATCAAAATCCATGTAAGATTAAAGTGTTTGAAAAAGATTAGTAATTCTGGGAGGAAGTTTTGGTCTCTAGAAACTATAAAATGTTTGACCCAATAATTAAAAGCTTCTTTTATTTAGAGAGGAAGAAAATAAGTGTTTAGGCCATAATTTATCTCACCACTCAAAGAATCAATAAGGAATAGAGTTTAGTTGAAAATTTTTATCAAAGTAGAAAGACCAGGACATTGAATTGGTCTGATTTTGTTTGAAGAATTGAACCATGCATCTTTATAATCTCAGTATGAAAAATCTTGGGGTATAAACAGTTGCGATTTTTTTTTTTTTGGGCCTGTGGATGACTCTGTTGTTCAAGAGTAATAAACTTTTGAATTTTAATTTTGATAAATGTTGTTTTTATTGATCTTTTTTATCAGATATCTCTTGGATTCTTATTGATTCTGTATCAACAAGGATATACTCGTAAAATTGTTATATTTTCAATTGGTTTTCATGAAGTCGATACTATTGGGAAGACCTGTAATGGTCTGCCAATTTCTTTGGTTGGTTGAAAAAATGATATTGAATCATCCATGGTTCTAAAGTATAGATTCTTTCAAAATATGGTTTGTTGAAATATGGGTAGGAAGGTTGGTTGATTTGGTGCAAGTTAGGTTTTGACGGGCTTAGTTATTTGCAGTAGATGTTGTTATTTCTTTAAAGGTGTCTAGCCTGATTGGGCTATATCTATTTGCTAGGTCTAATGGGACAATTAGAGCAAGAGTTTTGACTGTTCCAAGAGAATCAATTTTGAATATTGGTTTGACATTTCTTGTCTCTCTTGTTCGACAAAGTCTTCAGGCTTTAGAGCCATTGAATACTTTGCCTTAGAATTATAAGATTTCTCGGCCTCACTCATTGTCGAGCTTGCAATTGTCAATTTGCATTTTTGGGCTGGGCCCATGTTTTCTGAGCTAGAGGCTCCTTGTCCATATTTGGCCTCACTTATTGCTAGGCTTGCAATTCTTGTTTGTTTTGAGGGACTAGATCTCAAAGATTTACTCATTTTTCTTATAAGAATTCTCTAACAAAAAAATTTGGTAAAAAATTTTGTTTTCCCTTTATGTGTTGTATTCCAAAATAAAAATAGAGAGTAAGGTTTGCCATCTTGTGAAAATTTGTTTTGAGACAAGATTTTTCACATATTTTTATAAAATATATTTTGCTTATTGACAGTCAACTTTAAAAGGAATTTTTGATTGATCAAATCATCTTGAAATTTTTGTATAACTGAAACAATTACTAAAATTCATTTTTTGAGAGTTGAATACATGTTTTGTGTTTCATTCCATGATCCAGAAGTGTATCTCATTGGGCATTTTTTGTCATCAATGAGTTGTTTGAGGATTCCCTTGTGTCCTAACTCAGATGCTTCTGTTTCCACTGCCTTAAGAGTTGAGGGATGACAAATAGATAGACATGGAGTTTTTTAACATGTTTCTTAACTATCTTGATAGTTCTAGTATGCACATCTGACTAGACTGGTGGATTTTTCTTGAGTCTATCATACAAAGGTTTACAAATTGTTCTAAGATTTTTATAAAAGTTAGCCACATAATTAAGACAGCTTAAAAATCTTTACAGCTAAGTTTTTTCTTTGATTTGATCTGGGAACTTTTTTTTTCCAAAGTCTAAACTTCTTTGGATTGGGATGATGGTGCCATTTTCTATGTTACGGCCTAGAAATCTAATCTTAGTTTGTAGTAACACTATTTTAGGGGCTGAAACAACTAACCTATTATACTTGACTACTTTATAAAAGGTATTAAGATGTTTCCAATGTGGGTCAATGGTCTTAGAAAAAACTAAAACTTTATTTATATAGACTATAACAAATGATACATAAGGGTTGAAGACATCATTCATTATATTCTAGAATTCTGATGGGGCATTCTTAAGACCAAAAGACATCACATTCCATTCATATTGGCCAAACGGGACTGTGAACGTTGTCTTGTATTTGTGTTCTTCCACTATTGTGATTTGTCAAAATCCAAATTTCATGTCAAACTTGGACATTATTACTGCATCATGAAGTCTTTTTAGTAAATCAAATTTGTTGGGAATAGGATACCTAATCCATCTGATGGCATCATTTAGAGGTTTATAATTAATGACTAATCTGGATGCTCCTCTCTCTAACCCTGAATGCTTATGGACACAAAAAGCTGAACAACTCCATGGAGATTTGGATTTATTGATCAATTCTTTGTCAAGTAAATCTTGTATTTCATTTCAACAATATTTGAGAAGGTCAAAGGACATTTGAATAGGTCTTGCTTTTGTAAGAATTGATTTTTCATCAAACTCCTTATCATAGAGGAGCTTGACAATTTGTCTTTTTCTTTCCCAAAAGGCATTAAGGAAAGAAGCACACACTTCATTTTCTAATTTTTCTCTAAATTCTTGTGTTTGTTTTTGGATAACAAGACTTTCTAGCTATTGCTTTTCTTTGAGGTATTTAACATCTTGTCTAAGGAAAGAAAGGTGCTTTTGTTTGTTATCAAGGCTTTGTATAGCATGATCTAAGCTAATAGCTTGGTCTTTTAATATATTGAGTTCTCAAGTTTGAGAAGAGAGTGAAAACCTAAATAGGATTTCTTTCCCTACAAACTTCCTAATTATTCCTTCTTTATCGACCTTAAAGGGAGTGATTAGGTCTAAGCAAGGTGTCCCTCAGATTACATTTTGTATCAGTGTCTTCACTATAACGAATAGCGTTTAATAGCCAACTCCATTATTATAGACTCTGGCCACTAGTAATTTGTATTGTATGCCTAATGTCGTTTTGTTTGCACCATATAGAACTTCCTTAGGTTTTTTTTCTTTTTAAGTATTTGGTTGGTACAAGCCTTTATCTCATACAGTTCATGTCTGCTCCTGAGTCTATTAGAGCATATTGGACTTCTAGGACACAATCTTGAGTAACCTTAATTATGATATGCTAATACAATTTTTTAAATGTAATTCTATCTACTATATTAATGAAGTTTTTTAGATATGAATCTTTTTCAAATTGAAGTTTTATATATATATATATATATAATACATATATACATGCATATATACACACATTACAAATACAAGTATAATAGTCAAGTTCCTATATGGGACACTATGAAACGATCCAAAACATATTATTTATTTTGACTTTACTCCTTAATAGCAGAGAGACAGAGACTGACACTAAGTTGGTAAAATTGTTCTCTAACTAAAGGGACGTGCAAATAAATCACTCACAGACAGGTTAGTTAAAATGAAATTGTCCATTTCTTGATGGATGTGGTACTCAAACCCTATATTGTGGGGAAAAGCAGACCAGTGGATTGGACATTATGGCAAACCACTTGTGATTATTATATAATTATTATGTCTCATTTGAAATAAACAATTCTTATATAATTTTATTTATTTAAATAAAATAAATTAAAAATGATAATTTTAATTAAAATAATAATAAATAATTAAATTTCTATTTTTTTAAAAAAAAAAGGTAAACTAAACAAATAAAAATATGAGAACATTAAAATGTTAAATGTATTTTTAAATACAAATTGGAATGTTGAGAGTAAATAAATAAATGATAAGTAATGGCAATATATAAATATATATATATATATATATATATCTCATAAAAAGGGAGCATTTCATTTTCATCCCGATATTATTTAGAAATTTCACTTTTTAAGCACAAATTCACTTGGCTCCCTTGCTCCCTAAGGGTCTCATTTAACACATGGGATTAGATTGGATTAGAATAAATTAGATTGAATTACTTTGATGAGATTGAATTAGATTGGATATATTAATGTCATGATGTGTTTCATGTTGTATGAGATTAGATTAAAAATAGTATTATTAATATCTCAAAAAAAAAAAATAGTATTATTAATTGTTTGATCAACTATGGAATTGGACAAAAACAATTATATATTATATTATTTTTATAAAATAAAACTAAAATATTTTAATATTATTTTAAAAAGAAAAATCTAACTCTTTAAAATTGATTATAAAATAATCTTCATTTTATTATTATTGAAATATAATATTTTTTAATATTTTGAGTATATAAAAATAATATTAAAAATAAATTTAATGTTTTATATAATTAATGTAAGAAATGAAATAAAAAAGAAAAAGTAAAAGAGAAAAAAAAAAGTGCCTCATGTTGGTGGGATAAATTTAACCCACCGAATTGGTGGGTTAAATTTATCCACCAACATGGGATAAAATGGTTTCATGGGATTGGAAAGATTCAATTCTATGCAACCACCAAATGAGGGATTGGATTCCAATCTCAATATAATCTTTTGTAACAAACACACCCTTTCTCCAATCCCATGCAACCACCAAACATGGGATTAGATTGGAATTTATTTAATCCCAATATAATCTTTTGTAACAAACACGCCCTTAGGGTTTCAAAAAGTGTTGTTTTAGTTTTACCATTAGTCAATCATTGGTCTAACTTTAATGGAGAGAGTGGTATTTTAGCCATTCTAATATGAAATTTTTTAATAATATAGGGACAACAATAAAATTCTATCTAATAATAAAAATATTGATTAACTTAATATCTTATCACCTAACAACTAAATCCATCTAAATTCTAAAAATTTTATCTTTTCACCTTTTCCTCTCTAAGGAAAATTTATAGAAGTAGTTTGTCCTTTGGGTAGGGTGTCTCTCGTTGTGGAAGTAGTTTTCTTATTAGTGTTTTTGTTTTTGTTTGTATACTTTAGTCTTGAATATTTTCTAAGATTTTCTGAATTTATTGATTTTAAGGAAACGGTAAAATTATGTGAATACTTTTTCCCTTTCTAAAGAAGAGGGATTTGTTTGTGAAATTATTGGAGGGGTACAAGAAAGCAGTTTTAATGAAATATCAAACTGCTTGTGGATAAGGTGTTGTGTGATGCAGGAGCAAGTGGCAATATCTATTACTCTCATACCCTTATTCTGCAAACTTCAAACTAGTTGTAGAAGCAACCAACCATTCCTATCAATTTCAAGACCAGTTTCAGACCAATTTCAGATGCAACCACTCCCATATTCACTTTCAAACTCAGTTTTAGAAGTAATTAATTACTGCATTTATGAGTTTCGTTTTATGTAATGATTTTTTCATTTTTTTTCATAATTTATATATAAATTTATAAATAGATTTGTAGCATTGTGGATGATGTGTCACCAAACAACAGTTAAAACCAATTTGGTGTTTCAATCAAATCCACTTATTAACTAACAAAAATAACCAATTCAATAATGAATACCTAATGTAACAAACACATCCTATGAAGACAACAAAAAGTACAATGTGATTATGTGAACGTGAGGTCAAATTTGAGTAGATAAGAGCATGAGGAATACCGTAGGTGCTCTCAACCATTCACAAATTGACGCAAAGCAATGGAAGTTGATGCGAACCCCGTATATAAAGATACGACACCCACAATCAAATTGAAACATAAGCCCAAGAAAGATTAAAACAGGTTTATAACGAAAACTTTGACCCATTGATTATGTCATTCAAGAACCAAAATTATAAAGAATTTTGACCTATTGAATATATGATAATCAAGAACCAAAATTATAACAAGAATGATATTGACGCCACTCCCAAGACATAGATGAGAAGGTGGGAGATAAGTCATGGTTTCGATCGCCACAAGCATAGCTTGATAAGATCACATGTTCAACAATGAACAAAAGAGAAACAAATCTCTCAATTACTTTATTCCATAAGCAACTCCTCCAAAATTTAGGTTTAATAAGCCTTAAATAGGCATACAATCCTAAACCTTATTGAAAACTAAATAAAATCCTATTTTTAATTGACTATGACTCTAACTTTGACTCTGACTTTGACTCTCTTAACTTTGACTTTGACTTTCGACTTTGACTATGATTATTTCCTAAACACACCCATGTTGGGCTTTTAATTTAAATAAGTGACTCAACCCTATAATTAAAAGCCTAATAAATTAAACAATCCCTATAATACAAATTAAAACTCAATTAACTTCAGTTTGCTTCCAATTGTCTTCAATTAGCGTTCAAAGCCTTCAAAATTAAGCACAATCGTCTTTAATTGCCTCGTTGTCCAATTGTATTTTTGTCTTCCATGATTGATATCTTGGTTTCCATCAGAAGTACACCAAAATTGGTGGTTCTCCTTTCAAGTGTGATAGAAGCTTTATAGTATCTTACTAATACTGGGCCTGATATTTCTTTCTCGGTTAATAAACTGAGTTAATTCTTGAGTTCTCCTATAGAAAAGCATTGGAAGGCATTTAAAAGGCTTCTTAGATAACTTAAAGGCACTGTTAATCTTGACCTGCTGTTTACTCTAGCTTCTGATTATCATCTAGAGACCTTTAGATGTAGATTGAGCTTCTTGTGTTGATGATCGCAAGTCTACCTAAGGCTATTGTGTTTTCTTGGTTGATAATCTAGTTAATAGAGCTCTAAGAAGCAGCATGTTATTGCTCGCTCCAGCATAAAAACAGAATAGAGGGCTCTCGCAAGTGCTGCTACTGAAGTGATTTGGCTTTTGACATTGTTTGCCAAACTTGGTTTCCCTCTCTTTAGTTGTCCAATTATTTAGTGTGATAAAACTAGTGCGAATACATCCGAGCTTATGTTGTGCATAAAAATAGCACTCAAACTGAAGCCCAAATAGGGCCTAACAAGACCAACAAGCTTTGAGGCCCAACAAGCTCGAAACAATGCCGAGATGATATAAAGCCTATAATCTTATGACATGTTAATGCACGCCACGTCAACAGAAAGTATTTACCATATTTAGCTACGCCAAGCAAGAGAAGGAACTTGGTTTTAAGTAAGTCGCATAGAAGGTAACTCAAGGCCACAGTAACCTAACAGGCTCAAAAAGTATTATCAACTTGCTATTTCATAGACAGCATAAAGGATTTGAAAGCAAAAACTCTTCTACAAAGCAGTAGACATTAGCATATTTTCTTAATTCCACGGAGCTCTAGGAAAGGGAAGAAGAACCTTACCAAATAAGAAGACTTTCATAATGAATAGAAGATCTATTTGAACACTAAGCTGCTAGAATTGTAATACAAGTCGAATATAGCCACATTTACTTGCAATCTGATTCAGTATTTAAGTGTTTAATGCAATTTCAGGTAAAATAGGAAAGAAGATCTTTAGTCTTTCCTATATTATAGTGATTGAATTAAGTGTAAATAAGAAATCATAACATTATATAAAATGGGTCCTTGGCATTTACAAGATACAACATTCAACAGTCATTCTATCCTTAGTAAAAACTCTGCTAAACATAGTCTTCCCTTTCATAAATAATATAACCCTAGATGTAAGCATTACACATGGGGTTGAACCACATTAAAAACTCTATATGTCCGCTTCATTGTCTCCACTTCTTATCTTTTATCTTGCATTATTGATTTCTATCGTTATTCACTTTTTTAGCATAATCAGTCCATACACTTTGGCCACCACTAGCTATATTTCATTGTAATCCCCTACAAATCTCCATATTAACACCATTCGCATAGATTCGGGTGTTGACCCTTTTTTGATGTTAACACTTAAAAAAGCCATATAGTGTGGTTTATACATATACACAACTTGAAAAACTTCTCAATGGTTTGATCAAATTGAAACCGTAAATAAGATTTCAAAATTAGGTAAAAAGCAAAAACCCCACGTCATTAGACAAAATCCTTCCAATAAAGGTCTTCACCTATTTTTAAAACCATATTGTTTTTTTCTAAATTTGGGCAAATTGTACAAACCCTTCTCTTGAGGTTTGATAAAATTATATAAATATGACCATGTTTGGATAATTAGCACTAATCTTCCCTGAAGTTTCTAAAATTCAGTATAAACTTCTCCTACTATTAATAAACCACAGTTAAACTCTCACGGTTAATGATCAAATATGCAAAAAGGCTAAAGCATCCATCAAGTCAAATTTAAAGTCAACATCCTATTTTTTTATAAATTTAAATTTAACATGATATTTTTTAATTTAATTAAAATCATTAAAATGAAAAAAAATAATAAAGTGAAAAAAAAAATATATTTTAAATTAAAAGTCAAACTGTGGAGATTATTATTTTTTAAAAAATTAAATTTTAATATATATTAAAAATTTAATAAAGTAGAAATTAAAAAAATTCAATCAAGTTGGATCTCCACCGTCCATCCATCTAGATGGACGGTGGAGATCTAAGAATTTTTTTTTTTACAAAAAAAGAAAAAATGTTAAAAAAACAAAAAAAAAAAAGCATATATATTTTTTCTGTCTGTCTTCCTTCTTGCATCATGTCTCTCTCTTTCTCTTTCTACTTCTTCTTCAACCCTCTCTCTCTCTTTGTCTCACAGCAGTTCCAACACCACTTCACCATCATGACATCTTCATCCCTTAGAAGTCAAATCTCTCAATTTCCTTTCGTATCTCTGTCGCCACTCTCCTCACTTTCCTCTCTCCACTAGTTTCGTTTCCTTCTCTCTCACATCATCTAACCACCATTTTCCTTCTCACTCAATTCACCTAGGTTCGTCGATTCGAACCCAGATGAAGGTTCATCTGGGTTTAAATACCTTTATCTGGGTTTGAATCCCTTCATCTGGGTTCGAATCGACGAACCCGAATGATTTTTGAATATTTGAATTTTCAATTTTTTTTTTTAACCTTTAGGTTCATCTATTAACATGATGATTTTTTATTTATTTATTTTTTTAGGTTTTCAATATCTGGGTTTTTTTTTTTTTCAATTTTTGTTGTTGATTTTTTTTTTCAATTTTTGTTGTTCAAGATTTCTATTGTTGATTTGTAGTTGATGATTTATTATTATTATTATTATTATTATTTTAGTAGAGGGTGGGAGGAGATTGATGTTGATTGATGATTGATAATTGGGTTAATGTGAGGAATCTTTGTTTTTTGGATTGATAATAACTGGGTTTCCTGGAAACCTAGAATTTTCAAGGTTTCCAATCACTAGAAACCTAGAAAAATTTGGAATGGGGAGATGATGTTGATATGCTAATGATGTAGAATGATGATTGTTGATGATGCTGTCATTTGAAAAATGTGGGTTGATGATGTTGATGATGCTATATGGATGATGATTACAGATTGTTGATGAACTGGGTGATGGATAATGTGAAAGAAGATGGACAAACTTGTTGATGATTAATTTTTTTTTTTTTTCATTTTAATGATTTTTTTCATTTTTTTATTTTTAATTAAATTAAAAAAATATATATAAATTAAAATATTTATAAACAATGTATTGACCATTTTACCCTTGATAATTTTGACTTAACGGAGGTTGAATAATAGTTAACTAATAGTATGAGAGGTTTGAGCTGAGTTTTTGGAACCTTAGGGGAGGTCAATGCAAATTATCTAAATATCATCATATTTGTGCAATTTTGCCATACATTAGTGAGTTTGTTCAATTTGCCCTACAAAATTTGGTTAGATTGAAAAATGTGTTCTAAATTCTTAACAAACAAAATGGATTATGCAAGGTGAACTAACCAGGACTAACCATTCAAGGTTTCCTTACAACTACTTGAGAAATTAGAAGCACAAAACCCAAGAAAATCACCAGAGCAATTAAGCACTTCTTGAAAGCCATTGCTTGAAGTGTGGAGCTCAGTCCAACATACCTAGAAGCACAAAGTAGTATATATAGAAGAAGCCAAGTCCTTTGATTTAATTCCATTTACTTTCAATGCATATTATTTTTTTTGTCTTCTTGGTGTAAAACTATGAGTTCAATATTGTAGCTATCGCATGCCAAATCATTCTTCGATGTTCAAAATCCTCAAATTTCCATCCATATTTGAAAGAAGATTTATTGAATTTTTGGGTGTTGGACACCATCCCCATTTCCCCATTCTAATATATGAATATTTAAATAATTATAAGAGTGGTGACATTGATCAAACTCTAACTTATTGTTAGAAACTGTAGTGACCGTTAATCATCACAATAATCAATTATCTAAAATTATGATAATTTTAGAGTGACAATATTTCTACCCCTCAAAAATTGTATATACACCCCACATTAGTTGTTTTTTTTTTTTTTTAGTGTACAATATTACCATTGAGTAAAATAACTAAAAGGATAAATATTTTATAAGTGCACCCACCAATTATTAATTAAAATATAATTTATATCATAAACCATTTTTACTTTTTCAATCCCTAATTTTTCTTTTTGTTACTTTTTCAAACCCTAAATTTTCTTCATCAAAATTAAAAAATTCCAATAATTTATATAATCCTAATTTAATCATTAAAAAATGGCCAAACATTCAATTACTACATCAACCTTCTCCCTTTTCTTATCAGATTTTCTCACAAACCAAATAAAAATGTCACTCAATTTCTTCTAATTTCCTCAATATATCAACAAACAAGCAAAAGGGTATGCCTCAAATAATCCAAAAGCTACAGATTTAAATCAATATTCACAATTTATCATACAAAATATATTACTTATGGTTTTATAAAATTAGTTGATAATCATTCATGTAAGTCTTATAATATAAATGAAAAAAAATAGGTTTTAAAAGAGTAAAAAGGGTTTATGACTTTAATCATAAAAATTAAAAAAGGTTCATCATCAAACCCTAACTCTGTAAGTCTTTAATCATTCATCTGATCATAATTTAATTAAATATGCAAGTTTTATGATATAAAAAGAAATAGAGTTTGAAAGAGTAAAATAATAAAATAGATATTATTTTATATACAAATCTCTAATTTTTTTTTCAAAGAAAAAAGTTAATGGGTTAAATGAATTTTTATAAAATTATTTGCTCAGTATAGATTCGTTTCTCATGTACAATGAAAGTGTTAAAAAAATTTAAATGATAAAATAAAAATTTTTTAACGGGTGACAACAAAATAATTTACATTGAATCTACTTATAACATATATTATAGTTTGTTTGTAATTGATTTAAGGGATATATTTACAAAAATATATACAATAAAATTAAAGAGAAAATGGTAGTCTTGATATAAAGGGGGTTAAAAACAAATTAGAAAAATTTAAAATTTTTATTGGGTGTGAAAAAAACAAAGGGTGTACCTTAAAACTTTGCCACTCTAATTTTGTCGGACTGACATTAACTATTAGTGGGCCGGATCGAACCCAGACCAAGTCAAAACAGATATGCGACGTCGTATTATGCCAAAATCACTCTTTCTCACGTTCGCTGCTTGTGCTTCGATTACCTCCTTTGAAGCCCTCCATTTTCAACCTCTATCTCAGCTTCTCTGCTTTTGAAGGGGCCTGTAATCCATCAGTGTTGTTGATTTTGGTGGCCAAATTGTCAAAAGGTTCCCAATTGAGCTTGCATTTGTTGATTATTTGCATGATTATGAATATGAAACCAAGAATCTCAACTCAGAAACTCATAAGAGCCTTTTCTAGAAGACATTATCACCCACCACCAAGCAATCCACACCAACAGACAGCTTCCAACATCGCTCAAGTCTTGACCAGTGCACGCATTGACCGCTTAAACCACACCCCATTTGAACTCTCCACTCTCAACTCTGATGTAGTCCAACTCGTTTTGTCCAACCCGGAACTCCCTCTTCGTTCTTGCTTGGCGTTTTTCAGCTTCCTCTGCGAAAACCAGGTTAGTAAGCCCGATGTTATTGCTTGTTTGACCCTCATTCGTAGACTGTATGACGTGAGGAAGTTCAGTGACATTCCATTTGTATTGAATTGCATTGCAAATGATGTTAATGTTCGAAGTCGGATTTCTAATATGGTTTTCTCCATTGAAGATGGGACTGATGTCCCCAAGTTTTTGGAAAAGTTATGTGCCATGTTGTTTAGGGTGTTTACTGATAAGGGTTTGTTTGGGGAGGCTATGGGGGTTTTTGATTATATGGAGAAAGCTGGGATCGAGATTCGTGAGAAGCAGTGCATGGTGCTTTTGCTTGCTTTGAAGAGGTGTGATAAAATGGATGTGTGTTATAGTTTTTTTCGAAGAATGGTTGAGGCCAATGTGAAGATTACGTTTCGTTCCACGACGACTGTGATTGATGGATTGTGTAAGAGAGGAGAGGTTGATAGGGCTAAGAATGTGATGGAGGAAATGGTTAGGAAGGGGATAGAAACTGATGTTGTTACTTATAACATGCTGATAAATGGGTATTTCATTAATGTTATGGCTGATGAAGCTTTAAATGCGAAAGCTCTCATGGAAAAGAAAGGAATTAAGCCTGATGTCGTTACTTACAATACGATTGCTAGTGGTTTTTGTAAATTGAAACGGTACGATGAAGCGAAAATGTGGTCGTTCGCTTTGATCAGCAAGGGGTTTACTCCTGATGTCGTATTCTTCAACACTTTGGTTAACATATTTTCCAAGATGGGCAACTTAGAGAGAGCGAATTGGGTATTTGGAATGATGGTGAAAAAGGGAATGAGACTTAATGTTATTACTTTCAATGCTTGGATTGATGGGTATTGCAAGAAAGAGACTTTAGAGGAAGCAGAGCGGCTATTTGAAGAGATGGAGAAGAGTGGAGTGAGACCTGATGTATTTACTTACAATACTTTGATTGATGGGTATTGTAAGAAAGGGAACCTAGAAGAAGCAAAAAGGTTATTTGATGAGATGGAGAAAAAAGGAGTGAGATATGATATTGTTACTTATAGTGCTCTAATTGATGGGTATTGCAAGATAGGAGACTTAGAGGAAGCAAAGAGGCTATTTGAAGACATGGAGAGAATGGGAGTGAGATATGACACTATTACTTATACAACTTTGCTTGATGGGTATTGCAAGAAAGGCAAGCTAGAGGAAGCTCATAAGCTAAAAGATAATATGGAATCAAAGGGAGTGAGACCTAGTAATGTTACCTATAGTGCTTTAATTGATGGGTACTGTAAGAAAGAGCATTTGGAAGAGGCAAAACAACTATTTGATGAGATGGTGAATAGGGGAGTGAGACCTTACACCATTACTTGCAACACTTTAATTGGTGGGTTTTGTAAGAAAGGGAACTTAGAGGAAGCGAAGCGGCTCTTTAAAGAAATGGAGAATAAGGAAGTGAAACCTGACACTTTTACTTATAACACTTTGATTGATGGATATTGCAAGAAAGGAGAGATGGATGAAGCTCATCAGTTAATAAGTTGTATGGAAGCTAGGGATGTGGAAGTTGACATTGTGACTTATAATGCTTTGATTAATGGGTATTGCAAGAAAGGGAACGTAAAGGAAGATAAGAGACTATTTGAAGAGATGGAGGAAAAGGGAGTGAGATATGACACTTTTACTTACAATGCTTTCTTCGATAGGTATTGCAAGAAAGGATTGATGGAGGAAGTTCATAAGCTAAGGGATCGTATGGAAGTGAGGGGAGTACAACCTGACACTATTACATACAACTCTTTGATTACTGTATACTGCAAGAAAGGGAACATAGTGGAAGCAAAAGGGCTATTTGAAGAAATGGAGAGAAGGGGAGTGAGATATGACACCGTTACCTATAATGTTTTGATTGATGGGTATTGCAAGAACGGGAAGACCGAGGAAGCTTCTAAGCTATGGGGCCATATGGAAGCTAAGGGAGTGAAGCCTAATGATGTTACTTACAATGTTTTGATGAATGGGTATTGTAAGAACGGGCAGTTAGAGGAAGCAAAGCGGTTATTTGAAGAGATGGAGAATACAGAAGTAGGACGAAACAATATTACTTATAATGCTTTGATTGATGGATATTTCAAGAAAAGGAAAATGACATGATGGAAGCAAAGGGGATTATAAGAGATGTGATCACATATGCATCACTGATGCATGGTGAATTATTATCCGGGAAGTCAGCGGAGGCTTTGAAATTGTTTAGTCAAATGAAGCATAGAGGCTTTTTAACAAATGTTTGCACCTACACAGCAACAATTTTGCGTCTGTCCAAGGAGGGGAGAGCAGATGAAGCTTTAAGATTTTATGATGAGATGATCGAGGTTGGCATCACACCTAATGACAGCCTATATTCTTCATTAGTGGGTAGCCTTGGTACTGCTCCGTCTTAGCTCTCAAGTGCTCTTATTAGCAAAGGGACTGCAGAAGGTTGTACTATACATGCCTGATTTTCTCAGAGAGAGCAGTGACATGCAAATCCATGCTCCACGGGTTCCAGCCCAGAATCAACTTTTGGTTTTGTTTTGCGATGGGTAAGCTTTTACCATTTATAAGAAATATATACAGTTTTATTAATGAGTTTTAAGCATTTTCATTTTTAAAACCATGAGTTCTCTCCTGAACTTACTTGACTTGTAAATTAAATGTATTATATAGACTTCTACATGGACTTGTGTATCTCTGTTCTCATCTACCATTCAATTACAAAGAGAGAAAGTAAAACCTTAAAAACCAAGAGAGAATACCACCAAAGTGGTGAGTTCCCCCAATATATATATATTTTTATTAAACCTCACTTAGGAAAAAAAAAATAAAAAAATAAAAAAATAAAAAAATAAAAGAAGAAAGAAAAAATAAGGTGGTGGTACACAACCAATTCATGAAGATTTAATGGGTTTTACACTTACATTTCTTAGATAGATATCTGAAAAATATGTATGTACATATATTGTTGAATTTTATTAGGTGAACGTATAAGTTTAGAACAAATTATCTGATACTTATGTTATGAGTAAAATGTTAGGATAAAAAGTATTCCCTTGTGCAATGCTCTTATTGTCTTATTTGTCACCATGAATTTTGGCAAAGATGAATTTGGCTCCTTGTTTAAGGAATGCTGCAGCTGAATTTGGTGACTGATGTTTTGTTTGTTGATGATTATCAGAAGGGTAATTATCATATTCGTCATTATGTTTTGGAAAAGTATCAAAATTTTAATAATGTTTTGAAAACGCTTCTAACCTTTCCAAAAGTTTTGAAAAAGTATCAAATTAATTTTTTCCGTCAGTTAACTGACAATCAAACCAAATGACAACATGGTGGAGATGCGTAATTTTGTCATTTTCAATTGTAATCTAAGATCTTGACACATGTGCGAGCTTTGGAAAAAAAATTAAAAAAAGAGGAAAATTAAAAAAAAATAATAAACAAGAAAATTTTAAAAATAATAAACAATTAATAAAAATAATAAAAAAAAAGAAAAATTAGATCATTAAATCGACTTGGTTTTAGCAAATTTAATCCCAGATGAAAATCTAGATTCGACGTTGTTCGAATCCAAATTGTCATTGGGTTCGATTAAGTGTTTTGTCATTTGGGTTCAAAGGTGTTCAAACCTAAATTGTCATCTGGGTTCCATTGTTGTTCGAACCCAACCCAGATGAGGATCTAGATTCAAAAGTGTTCAAACTCAGATCTTCATTTGGGTTTGATTGGGTTCAAAGATGTTTGATTGATGATGTTGTGGTCGTGATAGTTTGGCTAGCGATGGAGGTGATGATGTTGTGGTAGTGACAATCTGTGGTGGTGGTGATGAACTAGATCAGTTCGAGGTTAAAGACGACTTGAGGTTGAAGACAATGACGTGGAAGATGAGGAGGACACTAAGAGGAAAATGGTTTGAGGCTGACTTCGTTCTGAGTTCATCATCAGCTTGGTGATTATCTGGTTACCAAATCGGTGACAATCTGGTTTAAGAAATATGAGTTTTTTCTTTTTTATATTTATATTTATATTTTTTAAGTTTGTATAATTATATTTAGCTTATATTTAATATTCACCAGATTTTCTTTTTTTTTTGTTTTTTAAATATTATTTTACTTTAAGTTTTTTTAAAT
The DNA here is from genome assembly GCA_021234005.1 of Nephelium lappaceum. NCBI lineage: Eukaryota > Viridiplantae > Streptophyta > Magnoliopsida > Sapindales > Sapindaceae > Nephelium > Nephelium lappaceum. Next base: position 16,035,195 of record CM038004.1, read on the forward strand.
ATATTGGTTTTTTTTTTATTTGTGAATTTTTTCTTGATATTATTTTGGTTTTCAATTGATTTTTATTTAAGTGCTAATGGATGAGAGATTAAGTTGATATTATAGGTGTTGTTTGATTAAAGATAAAGATTGATGTGGTGACTGGATTGAAAATGAAGATGTGGGGGTTGAATAATTTTTTTCTTTTTTTTTTTTTCAATTTTTAAATTCATTTGATTTTAGGGCTGAGTTTTAATTTTTATTTTAACTAATTGTAATTTTTAGTTTTATTATAGGCAAAACAATCATTGAATGTGTTGTAACTAAAATGAGGGCCAAAAGAGTATTCCCTTACTTTCTATTTGGTTTAACCATTAGTTAACTGATGAAAATGATTAGTTTGGTACTTTGTCGAAATTTGAGGGAAGATTTGATGCATTTTCAAAACATAGTTAAACATTTCACACTTTTCCAAAATATATGAATGAAAATAATATTTATCCTTGTCAGAATTATTCTCTAATTTTGTGGTGCATTTGTTATGCTAGGTACTCATTGTTTTAAGAAGTTGAAATTGTATGTTGTTGTAGTTTTGATGCATTATGAGCAAGTAGTCCCTGCATTTACTTCCGTTCAACTGCGTTACCAGCTCGACATTTTCCAGCCACAGTTTGTTTTCAAGGAGAGCACAATGATTATATTATGTGTCTATCCTACACATGTCTAAACGAAGACAAAGTATATGGTGTTCAATATTTGTTATTAGATATGTAAAATCATAAAAAGTGGTCAACGGTAAATTTCTCCAATGTACAGTGTGTATGCATAAAAGAAAATGCTGACCTACAGAATAATTAACTTGCTCTAATGATGTGGCAGATCACACAACTAACAACTGATTTAATGTCTGTTAAATAAACTAATCACTAACTCTGTTTCCTTCATTCTAAACTATATGATGTAATGGCTGAGTTCAACTTATCATAATGATGTCAACATCGTTTGATTACATTAACATATTTTTTCTGATTTCACATGGAATTACAGAAATCGCCTTGTTAAGGAGAATATCAGCCCCTGCTTCCTGTTGTTCAGTCTCGTTTCGACTTTGTACATTTGTTGAACTTGATGCCATTGATGGTTAGTCTTTGGCTATGATACCATGAAAAGGGAGAAGAAGAAATGTGTTTGATGAGATTATAAAGCTGTTTGATGAAAAAGCCTATATGAAAAGCAAAAACTCGATTGATGAACTTGGGCATATTGTTTGACACCTTACTGGTGGTGTTGATCTCTTCTCAATAGAAAACAAGGACTTTACAGGAGGTACAATACCTCTTAATGTTGCATGAACAAAGACTTCAACAACCTTAACTCAGCTACACAACTTGATGTATCAAATGCTAGTTCCAATTTTGTAGGAGGAACACAAGGACATAGAAGAGTTCAAAGAGAAGGCTTTCATAATGCAAGAGGTGGATCAAAGAGAAGTAGAGGAAAAGGAAGAACAAGCGCAGGAAGATGGAGTAACAAGCCACCATATCAAATGTGTGGAAGGACCGGCCGCTCAGCCTTGTACTGTTACAACAGATATGATAGAGCAAACCAGGGAAACAATCAAAGCTATCCAAATAATGCTTCTCAGTTTAATCAAGTGAATCACTCAAGAAACTCTTCAAACACAGGCCAACATTCACCGGTTCATTGCTTACTTTGCAACTCCTGAGAGTGTAAATGATCTTTCATGGTATGCTGATAGAGGTGCAACAAACCATGTGACCGAATACTTGGCTAATCTTTCCTTGGCTTTAGAATCTTTCCTTAACTATAGGGGAAATGATGGGCTTGTAGTTGACAATGGTCAGCAGCAGCCGATTTCTCACACTGGTAATGTTTTGATTCAATCCCCTATAGTCAATTCCATACCTTTGATTCTAAAATATGTGCTTTATGTGTCTGCAATAACTAAAAATGTACGTAGGATATCAAAATTTACTTATGCTAATAATGCAACTGCTGAATTTTATGATGGTTGCTGTTTTATAAAGGACTACAATACCAAGAACATTCTACTTAAGGGAGTCGTCAAGCATGGCCTCTACTAGCTTAATTTCAGTCTGTTGAGCAATCCTAAAACTGCTGGCCTTCTATCTGGTTCTAATGCAGCTCACATGTCTCCATTTCATGCTAATTCTGTTAGTTGTATTCAAAATAAAGCTAGTCCAGATTTATCTACTCAAGTTGTTAAGCCTTTAGTTCAAAATCTGAGGACTAGCATTGATTGTAATAATGTCTCAAATGCTTTATTTGCTGCAAAAGGCAATGAAAGTGTGTGCCATGTTAAATTGGGTCCTCCAACTCCACTTATTCTTAAACATGTATTGCATAAATTGCATGTTAAGCCATCCTCACAACAAATACAGTTTTTCTATTCTTGCAAGATTGAAAAAAATGCACCAATTGCCTTTCAAACCTTTTTCATTTAAATCCCCAAAATCTCTTCAACTTGTGTTTACTGATGTCTGGGGACCAGCCCCCATGATATCAGTTGAAGGGTATAGATACTCTATGGTTTTTGTTGATTCCTATTCAAGTACACCTGGTTGTAGCCTTTGAAACTTAAATAAGATGTTTTAAGTGTTTTCTTGTCATTCAAAAGGCATGTTGAACTTCTATTGGAGTGCAAGATCTGATGCTTACAATCAAATCAAGGCATTGAATGTAAACCTCTTCTTCCATTTTTATCTCAAGCTGGAATCAACTTTAGAACCTCTTGTGCTTATCAGCAAAATGGAACTGTTAAAAGGAAGCACAAACATTTCGTTGAGACTGACTCGACAATGCTTGCACTTGCTCACATGCACATTAAATTTTGGTCAGATGGTTTCTAAACAGCTACTTTTCTTCTCAATAACTTGCCCACACCACTACTACGAATGAAGTAAACTTATGAATTACATTGTCCCAGACTTCCAAACTACAATTTTCTAAAGGCTTTTAGTTGTGCTGGCTTTCCGTATCTCAGACATATTCTTCTCAAAAACTGAATTTTCACTCTGAAAAATGCATTTTCATTGGCTACAGTTTGCAGTAAAAAGGGTATAGATGTCTTCATCTTTTCAGCAAAGTGTTTGTGTCTAAGAATGTGGTTTTAGTGAGTTTGAATTATCCATATCAATCACTGCAAATCAATGTCCACTAGTTCTAGTCTTCCTTTGTCTACTTTACATTCTGCAAGTCAATTTAATTCATCACATTCTGATACTCATTCTGTCACTACGTCTGTTCCAAACATACATATATATCTCCTTCTATTAGTTCTTCATCTTTATCTTGTGAATCCCCCATCTGCTACTTCTAATCCTACTCCTCATATTGTTGTTGAACTTGCTCTTGGTGTTTTATCTTTTTTAAACAACAACCAATCCACTGTTCAACCTTGTCATCTTATGAAGACAAGATCAAAAAATGGTATCTTCAAGCCAAAAGTATACTCTACTGTATGTTTAGCTCCTCAGCTAGCTAATATTGAACCAACTTCTATTAAAGAAGCTTTGAATCAACCTCACTGGTTTCAAGCCATGAAAGAAGAGTATCAAGCATTAGTTCAGAATCAAACCTGGTCTTTGGTGTCTGCTACCTCTTCTATGAATGTGATAGGAAGTAAATGGGTGTTTTGAACTAAATACAAACCTGACGGTTCAGTTCTGAAGTATAAGGCCAGGTTGGTTGCTAAGGGATTTCATCAAAATGAAGAAATAGACCTCTTTTATACTTAGTCTTGAATAGCAAGTCTGTAATGTATTTAGTTTGAGTTAAGAACAAACCATCTGCGTTTTGATGAGCTTCGAACCCAAGAAAATGGCTGACCGATCCTATAACTTTTTGAGCAAATTTTGAGATAGTACGATGTATAAAAGGAGAACTGTTTCTAGTGATGTATCATCAACGTAGAACAGTAGGTAAACCACTTTGATACCATTTTTTTAATAACAAGTGATACATCTGAAGTAGCAGTGGCAATGTCCCATTAAAGAAGAGAGTATTGAGTCCACAGAACCAAGCTTAGGGAGCTTGCTTGAGCCTATAAAGGGTTTTGTTTAATAAACACCAACTTATTGAGCTTTCAATTAAGTAAAGGGCTGTTAATATCAACCTGCTGCACCTCCTTATCGTAGGTTATTGCAGGTGTGAAATTATTTAGATTGTTGAGGATTTAATGACAATGCCGAACGTGTCCAAAAACTCAACACCTTATTGCTGATGAAAGCCCTTTGCCACTAGTCGTCCTTTGTATCTAAGTACACTTCCATTGGGATTGTGCTTAATGTGAAACACCCACTTATTGCCTATAATAATGCATTTCCTTGTGAAAAGGAATTAAGGTCCAAGTTGTATATCTTTGCAAGGAAGTGAAAACCTTTTCCATTTCAACCACTTTGAGCTAGTCAAGGCCTCTTCTACTTTCAGAATCAACAAGAAAAGCAAATGGAGATTTGCACAAGGCTGAGTTAGGTTTTTGGTTTGTTGTTCCAGACTTTGATCTTGTCTACATAGGATGGCAATTGAGCTTAGAAGTGTCCCCTGCTTGAGCTTAAAAAGAAGCTTGAAAATTGACTGAGTAGAAGAGAGACATTTTGTAGGAGAGTATGAATTTGAGTGTTAGTTACCATCAAACCTAAATGTTTAAGTTGATAAAAAAGAGCCCAACTACTATGTTAACACGCTCCTTTACGTGCAATGTAGATAAATAACAAATAACAGACACATATAAATAGATAACAGATAATGAATATATACTAAATGCCCCTTATTGTATAATATATGTAACGAAAAAATCTTCAAACAAAGGGGGGAGAGCGGATTTGAACCAGAGACCTCCAAACTCGGATACTATGTTAGTTACTATCAAACCTAAAAACTTAAGTTGATAAAAAAAATGGTCAAACTATAATACTAAATACTTGAGGTTATGATACGTTAACATGGAGACTGAAAAAACTTTGTTTTTGTTTGTCTTAATTAATTCAATAAGAGATTACTTCTTATATACTTCAAGACTGATGTGCACGCCTAAACTACCTTCGACATGTTCTTCTCTCATTGGCTAAGAGAATTAACCAAAATTTTGTTACTACTTGAAGTTGAGCTGCCAGCTTCAAGAATCTCCTAACTACTAATAGATTATCTGGCTCTAGCTACCTTTATCAGTTAATCACAATCATAGCTTCTAACTTATGTTGATTATGACTAATTAGACCATGCTAACCAACACATTCTAATCTCTCTTATTTTTACAATCTTCCATTGATGTACAAAGGGGGGAAAAAAAAGAGAAAAAAAAAAACACATTTCTCTCTACTTTTCGAATTGAATATACTCACCAAAGCCAATTCCTATTTTAGCCTCTCAATATGTATATTGATTCTCTTCCATCACACTACTTTCTCTAATTTTTTATAATAGTAATTTCAATATATAAATCACATGCTAACTTAGGAAAAAAATAATCTCTGCTATTCTAGTATGAATAATGGTACTTTTCTCAAAAATTTTTCGAAACTTTTGTTCAAATGATATGACAAGATGAATTGTAACAACTATCTTTATCATAGGATGATGCACTGATGTTTTGCCACATCATTTGAATAGTAATTTTGTATAAATACTTAGATAGTGTGGCATTACTCTTTTAGTATTGTTCAATAATTATAGTTTTCAAAACTTCATAGTCAACATTAAAATAGACAAACTCAAAATGATACACAAACTCAAAATGGCACAACTGATTAATAATAATATATAATTTAAAAACAGAATCAGTTAATCGTAATTTTAGATTAGTAAACTTCTTGGGCGCTTTTCAATTGTCCAACTGGATATCATATCCAACATGATACCTACATTTCAATTGTCCGTCCAAATATCCATTTTCATATCCAGCATGATACCCCGTATTTATAACCAAACACGGCTTCACCCTTGCAATCCTTATTCTTTCCCTTCGTATCCCCTCCCCCATCATCATGGTTGTGTTCATCTTTATCCCCATTACCATAACCATCACGATCTCTGCTTTCCTTCTCAAAATAATATTATTGTTCCATGACTTTACAATTCAAATGGGATGATCTATGTCTTAACATAATATATGAAATTGAAGATGACTCATCACTTTCAAGGGGTAATGTCCTCGTAATGTCAAACTAGGAGCTACTGCAATTACAAGTACGCCATTATCTATTTATTTATCAATATTCAACAAATAAAAATTAACGTATTATTAAAGTAAGTAATTTTGGGGCTGATAGGAAAAATTCGTTTTAAGAAGCAGGGCGAGTGTGGTTTAGGTATCCTCACGTCGACCCTATGGGTTATTTATTTATCTATCAATATTTAATAAATAAAAATTAATATTTAATTTGTTAATTAATAAAGAATTAATATATTTCTAAAATTTATCCTTAATTTACCATTTGAAAAATGTAAAATGAACTCCAAATATAAAGGTAGGATGGACATGATTTTTTATTTATAAAATTACAGTTTTATTAAATATTCTGCAATGATATGAGAGTTGATAAATGAATACACATGAATGATAATTTATTTCGTATATAATATATATTAACTTATCAATTATCGCATGATTTGTTAGAATACAAGGAAGCTATAAAAGGTAAATTATCTAATATTATTGAAAAAATTTATAATGTGTGCAAATTAACTGCAATGCTTTTAATTTATGGAAATAGAAACTTTTTGGCAGTTGGAATAAAAGAACCAAACTTTGTTCATCAGTACCACAACCACTAAGCAAAACTTAAATCAATTACAGTATGTGGGCCGGATCCGACCTAGACCAACTCGAGAGCCTCCAGTTTCAACCTAGACCTCGCCAGTGGGTCACTCTCTCTAACATCCAAATCTTGTGTGCATCGATTACCTTCTTTGAAACCCTCCATTTTCAAAATCGTTGTTGTCGATTTTGGTGGCCAAATTGTCAAAAAGCTTCTCAATTGAGCTTGCATTTGTTGATTACTTGCATGATTATGAATATGAAACCAGGAATCTCAACTCAGAAACTTACAAGGGCCCTTTCGAGAAGACATTATCACCCACCACCAAGCGATCCACACCAACTAACAGCTTCCAACATCGCTCAAGCCTTGACCAATGCACGCATTGACCTCTTAAACCACACCCCATTTGACCTCTCCACTCTCAACTCTGCTGTTTTCCAACTGGTTTTGTCCAACCCGGAACTCCCTCTTCGTTCTTGCTTGGCGTTTTTCAGCTTCCTCCGCTAAAACCAGGTTAGCAAGCCCGATGTTATTGCTTGTTTGACGCTCATTCGTAGACTGTATGATGTGAGGAAGTTCAGTGATATTCCTTTGTATTGAATTACATTGCAAATGATTTTAATGTTCGAACTCGGATTTCTAACATGGTTTCTTCCATGGAAGATGGGACCGATGTACCCAAGTTTTTGGAAAAGTTGTGTTCCATGTTGTTTAGGGTGTTTACTGATAAGGGGTTGTTTGGGGAGGCTGTTGGGGTTTTTGATTATATGGAGAAAAGTGAGATCAAGATTCGTGAGAGGCAGTGCATGGTGCTTTTGCTTGCTTTGAAAAGGTGTGATAAAATGGATATGTGTTTTAGTTTTATTCGAAGAATGGTGGAGGCCAATGTAGAGATTACGGTTCGTTCCACAACAACTGTGATTGATGGATTGTGTAAGAGAGGAGAGGTTGATAGGGCTAAGAAAGTGATGGAGGAAATGGTTAGGAAGGGGATAGAACCTAATGTTGTTACTCATAACATACTGATAAATGGGTATTTCATTAATGGTATGGCTGATGAAGCTTTAAATGCGAAAGTTGTCATGGAACAGAAAGGAATTAAGGCTGATGTTTTTACTTATAACACGATTGCTAGTAGCTTTCGTAAATTGAAACGATACGGGGAAGCGGAAATGTGGTGGTTCGCTTAGATCAGCAAGGGGATTACTCCTAATGTCGTGACCTTCAATTCTTTGGTTAACATATTTTCCAAGATGGGCAACTTTGAGAAAGTGAAATGGGTATTTGGAATGATGGTGAAAAAGGGAATGAGACTTAATGCTATTACTTTCAGTGCTTGGATTGACGGGTATCGCAAGAAAGAGAACTTAGAGGAAGCAGAGCAGCTATTTGAAGAGATGGAGAAGAGTGGAGTGACACCTGACACCTTTACTTACAATACTTTGATTGATGGGTACTGCAAGAAAGGGATGATGGAGGAAGCTCATAAGCTAAGGGGTCATATGGAAACAAAGGTAGTGAAACTTGACACGTCTATATACACTGTTTTCATTGTGGGTACTGCAAGGTAGGAGGCTTAGAGGAAGTGAAGAGACTATTTGAAGAGATGGAGAAGAGTGGAGTGAGACCCGATGCCTATACTTACAATACGTTGATTGATGGATACTGCAAGAAAGGGAAGATGGAGGAAGCTCAGAAGCTAAGGGGTTATATGGAAACAAAAGGAGTGAAACTTGACACGGCTATATACAATGTTTTCATTGATGGGTACTGTAAGGTAGGAGACTTAGAGGAAGCGAACAGACTATTTGAAGAGACGAAGAAGAGTGGAGTGAGACCCGATGCCTATACTTACAATATGTTGATTGATGGGTACTGTAAGAAAGAGAACCTAGAAGAAGTAAAAGGGCTATTTGATGAAATGAGGAAAAAAGGAGTGGGACATAACATTGTTACTTATAATGCTTTGCTTGATGGGAGTGAGGCATGACTCTTTTACTTATAATGCTTTGCTTGATGGGTATTGCGAGAAAGGCAAGATGGAGGAAGCTCACAAGCTGAAAGATAATATGGAATCAATGGGAGTTAGACCTTGCAATGTTACTTATAATGCTTTAATTAATGGGTACTGCAAGAAAAAGCATTTGGATGAGGCAAAACGGCTATTTGAAGAGATGGTGAATAAGGGAGTGAGACCTTCCACTCATACCTACAATGCTTTAATTGTTGGGTTTTGTAAGAATGGGAATTTAGAGGAAGCAAAGTGGCTCTTTAAAGAAATGGAGAATAAGGAAGTGAAACCTGACACTTTTACTTACAATGCTTTGATTGATGGGTATTGCAAGAAAGGAGAGATGGACGAAGCTCATGAATTAATAGGCCGTATGGAAGCTAGGGATGTGGGAGTTGACATTGTAACTTACAATGCTGTGATTAATGGGTATTGCAAGAAAGGGAACTTAGAGGAAGCGAAAAGGCTATTTGAAGAAATGGAGAAAAGGGGAGTGAGATGTGACACTGTTACCTATAGTGCTTTGATTGATGGGTATTGCAAGAACACGAAGATCGAGGAAGCTGCTAAGCTATGGGACCATATGGAAGCAAAGGGAGTGAGACCTAACGATGTTAGTTACAATGTTTTGATTAATGGGTATTGTAAGAATGGGTACTTAGAGGAAGCAAAGCGGTTATTTGAAGAGATGGAGAATATGGAAGTGAGACCAAACACTTTTACTTACAATGTTTTGATTGATGGATATTGCAAGAAAAGGAAAATGATAGAAGCCCATAAGCTAAGAGGTGTGATGGAAGCAAAGGGGATTATAACTGATGTAATCACATATGTATTACTAATACATGGTGAATTATTATCTGGGAAGTCAGCTGAGGCTTTGAAATTATTTAGTGAAATGAAGCAAAGAGGCTTTTTACCGAATGTTTGCGCCTACACAACAATAATTTTAGGTCTGTCCAAGCAGGGGAGAGTGGATGAAGCTTTAAGATTTTATGATGAGATGATAGACGCTGGCATCCCACCTAATGACAGCCTATATTCTTCATTAGAGGGTAGCCTTGATACTGCTCGGTATTAGCTCTGAAGGGCTCTTATTAGCAAATGGACTGCAGAAAGTTATAGTATACATGCCTAATTTTCTCAGTGGGAGCAGTGACATGCAAATCCATGCTCCATGGTTACAACTTGGAATAAACGTTTGGTTTTGTTTCGTGATGGGTAAGCTGTTTCCATTTATAAGAAATATATGATGGTCATGTTATGAGATAAATGTTAGGATAAAAGTATTCCCATGTGCTATGCTCTTATTGTTCTATTTGTCGTGATGAATTTAAGCAAAAATGAATCTGGCTCCATGTTTAAGGAATGCCGCAGCTGAATTGGGTGACTGATCTTTGGTTGTTGATTATCGTCACGGTTATTCTCTCATTTTGTGGTGCATTTGTTAGCTAGCTACTCGTTTTAAGAAGTTGAAATTATATGTTGTTGTATATGAGACTAACTCTTTTTTTTTTTTTTTTTAACTTTTAGAAATTTTAGAGGTTTGAAGTCCTTGACTTACAAGTTTAAGCTTTTGGGTGCAGCAATTACTTAACAAGATTTAATTCTTTGTCTGTGACTGTTGGAGAAATAATGCTACTACTTTAATAGCAGTATTGGTTATTAGCATGTTTGTGCTGCTCCTGCTTATTACGGTGATTTTTCTTTATTAATCAGTCACTAACTTGGACGTTTCTGCACATATTATTGCATTATGACGCATCATGGGCAAGCAGTCCCTGCAATCACTCCCGTTAAACTGCGTTACCGGCTCAACATTTTCCAACCGCAATTTGTTTTCAAGGAGGGTGTGATAATTATATTACACGTTTCTCGAAAACAGAGTAGATGAGGTCCAATTTTTGTTATTAGATATGTAAAACCGGGCAGTACTGATGAATTAGTATGGGACTTTTGAACTGATTATAATAGCAAAATGCCCCCAACAACAAACCACCACCACCCCCCAAACGGAAAAAAAAAAAAAACAAAAACAAAAAAAAAAAAAAAAAAAAAAAAAAACTTTTGTTAATCAACTATCACAGTTGAACGATAGTGATCAAAATAGAAAAACAATTTTTAAATAAATATAACAATACAACTTTTTTTAAAAAAATTTAAAATTAAAAATCAAAACATCAACTAAAACATCAAAATTATCAACCGTCAACCGGTAGCATTTACCCCAACTAAAACATCAACCATACTATCTTGTCTCCACCACAAATCATCTGGCGCCGCCTTCACCATGAGTAGCGTTGAAAAGGAATGGGAGATTAGAACTAAAACAAGTAAATGGTATCGGTGAAGATTCTGATTATTGTGGTTTGATCTGGGTTTTTAGGGATTGGACAGGTTTGTGTAGCAAAAAATGATAGAAGACCAGATTGGTGATGAACGATCTTTTTTTTTTTTTTTTAAGTTCTAATTAATCATATCGTCAAAATATTATTCTTTTAATTTCCACTTTTAATTTTTCATTTCAAATTCTATTTTTTTGTTAATTATAAACCCAAATGTTCCATTGAAGATCGAGGTTGATCTTTGAGATCTTCAATTTTTATTTCTTCACCTATTTTTTTGAACTTTTTTCTTTTAATTTTGATTTTTGATTTTTGATTTTTTTTTTCCAAATTATCTTCTTTTTTTTTAATGTAAAAAAATTTGTTTTATAAAGTAAATTTAAAAAGCTTTTAATTATATTTATATTAAATATTTTTATTTTAAAAAGAAGTAATTGCACGAGACTCCCCCGAGGTTTGCCAAAAATCAGACAAAAACATATTTATCAATTTATTACACAAAACCCCCACACCATTAGTCAATTTCCGTCAACTTTAACAGTTAACCAAGATTTTTGGTAAAATGACCATTTTACCCATAAAAAAAAAAAATGATCACCACCACCACCACCATCAATAAACTCAGATCGCTGCATATACACTGCTATCAAAACAAACATAATCATCATCATACACTGCCATCAAAACAAACATCATCATCATCATACTCTGCCATCAAAACAAACATCATCATCATCATCATCATCATCATCATCACCACCACCACCACCACCACCGTCACCAATAAACTCAGATCACTGCACATACACTGCCATCAAAACAAACTCAGATCATGTTCTCAGACACTACACATACATCATCATGTTCTTAGTTAAAAAAAAAAAAAAATCATCGAGTTCATCGTGCCATCCACCTTTCCACCTCTTCTCCACCTCCCTCTCCCAACGTGCCATCCGCCTCCGCCCCCTCTCTGCTGTTGACGCCCCTGAAAAGATCGAGCAGCTCGGCGCCCAGATTTCCTCCCTCACCCTCGAGGAGGCTCGCACCCTCGTCCTCGACCCTGGTCGCCTACTCCCGTCACTGCACCCCCTCGATCCATCGCACTGGGGCAATCCGAGAAGAACGAGTAGGGTCATCCCATCTTCTTTGTTATTAGATTCTCTCCATCCCTTCTCCACCTCCCTCTCCCACCGTGCCATCCACCTCCGCCCTCTCTCCACTGTTGACGCCTCCAAGAAGATCAAGCAGCTCGGCGCCCAGATTTCCTCCCTCACCCTCGAGGAGGCTCGCACCCTCGTCGTCGACCCTGGCGTTCGTGAAGAAGGCGTCGACGATGAGGAAAATGGCAAGCGTGAGCAATGAGAGAAGAGAGAGACGAGGCTGAAGGAATGAGAGACAGGGGTGAACAGGGGTGAAGAAGAAGAAGATGATGATGACTTAGGGGGTATAATGACCAAAATGCCCTTCACTCAGTTACCATTGACTAAAGTCAACGTCAAATGTGGGGGTTTGGTGTAATAAAGTGATAAATATGTTTCCCTCTGTTTTTAGGCAAACCTGAAGGAGGTTTTGTGCAATTACTTCATTTTAAAAATGATGATGTGACCATTCATGGTTGATATAACATTATTTAATTTTTTTTATTTTAAATTTTATTTGACACTTGTTGGTTTTTTGTTGGCAAATAATTTTGACAAAATGATTCAGTGCATTTTAGTCTTTACACAATTTTTATCACATTTGATTATTAATTAAACGATAGATAAACTAATTTAATAAACTTTTTAAACATTAAAGCTGATGAGAGATCAAAAACATATTAACGAATAAAATTTAATATTTTCTCAAAATTTAGAGGTAAATCGAAATTTCTCTTATAAAATAAATAAAAAATTTGGATAAATTAAAATGTTGACAGTAAGAATAAGATTATATTTTTTAAAAATTTATTCAAAAATTTTATACAATAAAATAATAATAAGACAATATATCGGTGAAGACAATATATCGATGACAACGTGGATACAGATAACTTACACGTATTTGTCTATTAAAACAAATGTTTAGATGGCGTAGGATTATCCTCCTCGATCAAAATCGCATCGTCGTCGTCTTCAAAAAGACCACATCAGTCACCGCTGTCTCTGATTCTGTCATAACAAACAAGGGAGAGTCGGTTAATGATTGACGTTGACGCCTCGTCTGACTAATTCAATCAAAATCCTCCACCCCGTCTCCCTCTCCTCAACCCGCGAACATCTCCCGAATCCAACGGCCCATTTTCGATCCTCACTAACCCTTTATTTTCGCTTTCCTTTCCTTTCTCAATCAATCAATCAATCATTCATTCATTCATTCATTCATTCATTCATTAGTTGATTCTCCTTTGCTTGCTCCTCCCATCGCCCGTTCTCCGCCGCCAAATCTTCAATACGCATGTGAGTTTTTTCAACTTCTGTTGTTGTTGTCATGTTCTCTTTTTAAGTCATTTATTGCTGGACTCAGAGTATCCGCTTTTCTGTCTGATTAAATTGTGTTACTGTTTATGTCCTTTTTATTTCAAGATTAGTGTAGAATAGCAGAATTGAGTTTCAAGAATCCAACGTAATTGTGTCTTCATCTATATATATATATATATAATTGAACATTTAGCGATGGAAAATATGTATATATAATCGACAATTTACTGACACGATTTGGAGATATTTCAGAATCTGTACAGTTTAAAATGTGTTATTGTTTATCCTTTTTATTTCAAGATTAGTGAAGAAAAGCAGAATTGAGTTTCAAGAATTCAGCGTGATTGTGTAATAAAAAATTTACTGACACGATTTAAAGATCTTTCGAAATCTATAGAAATTAAATATTATTTGTGGCCTGGAATGTACCCTTATGTATACTAATAAATACTTATAATAGGACTTGAATCATGATTGTATATATAATAGAGAAGTGCATTAATCAATTAAGCAGTAAGTGGATGTGTACTTGATATGGTTGTAAACCGGGTTGTATTTGTTGAAAGATTTGATTTTGAGGTTGTGTGATCTGCCTTGCTTTATATATTGTTAAGGTTTTAATGATGGTTTTGGTTTTGAGATTACAATCATAGAAGTTTACAAAGGAATGGGGTTGTAGCAATGTATATATGTGTTGGGTAATTGGAATTCTTTTTGGTTTTTTTCAGATTAGACGTTTATCTCCCCATTGAGGAGTTGGTTTTTGTGGGAAATTTAGTGGCTAATTTTTGGGATGGGTGCCGTAGAAAATAATGTTATAGACAGCAAGAGTCGTCTGCCAGTGGAGATTAAGGAGATTTTAATGACGCTGGCGTCTGGATGGGAAGATATAATTGATTTGAATGAGTTGCATGTGATCCCTCTTAAGGGTGCTATGACCAATGAAGTCTTCCAAATAAAGTGGCCGACGAAAGCAGGCAAAGTATCACGCAAGGTTCTTCTTAGGCTTTATGGTGAGGGAGTGGAGGTATTTTTTGATAGGAATGATGAGATTCGGACTTTTGAATGTATGTCTAAGCATGGCCAAGGACCACGTTTGCTGGGCCGGTTTTCAAGTGGCCGTGTTGAAGAGTTTATTAATGCAAGGGTAATGTTGATGTTTATACTTCTTTCTTTCTTGTTTATTATACTATTGAGACTTGGTTTGATTGTACAAGAATGTTGTAGTCAATCAGGCATTAAGTTTCCTTGTTTGTAGGCTGTTTTTTGGAACATCATTGTACTAGATTGATTGAGATAAGAACAGTTGATACTGCTGCTATTTTTTGTATTGTCAAATTTAACTTTCTGCTGAGAACCCCTGTTTCGTATGAGGCACAAAATTGCTTTCTTTAGTTTGATGCAATGGTTTTTACATGAGCAGATTGTGAACTATTATACCTTTCTTGGACTCCCTTAGTTGCATCATGGGCATTTTTATTGCATTGTATGTTTTCTCCATCAGCCAAATAGAGTTGGAATTCTTTTTCATTAGATGATCTATGGTACTTGAATATGTTGCACTGCTTTGGAATGTTGACTTTTCAATGCTGCAATCATTTTGGCAGATTTTGTTTCTTGAAAATCCATATCAGGTTTGTTGAGTTATCAAGCTTGTTTCAAAACTTAATATTGCTTTCTGTTAAAACTTTGGAAAGAAGATTGTGGCTATTGGCAGTTATATTATGGATATTGTGATATAGTTTATCAGAGATGTCCAGTGTTGAAATGTTTGTTTGAAGCTACCTGTCTTTAGGAGGGTCAGAGAAAAAGAAAGGAAAATACTTGTGTTTGTAGGGGTTGCCTTTATTTATATAAGTTTAAGATAATTGTTTTATTCATCCAAAAGTCAGGAAAGAAGCTCACATTTTCTTACTTTTGTTTGTTCTTATACACAAATTTCAGACGCTCTCTGCATCTGATATGCGTGATACCGAAATATCAGCTCTTATAGCAGCCAAAATGAAGGAATTTCATGATCTTGATATGCCTGGTCCTAAGAAAGTGTGCCTGTGGGATAGGATGAGGTATTTCTTCTGTGTCTTCTCTCTGTCTCTGTTTCTTTAATTCTTCTTCTTCTTCTCTTTAGTAATTCTAGGAGTTTACAGATAGTTCTATAAAATTTCTTAAATAAAGTTTTCTTTAATAGCAGAAATTGGCTCAATGCAACCAAGAGTTTGTCCCCTCCTGAAGAAGCAAAAGCATTTCACCTAGATGACATTGAGGAGGAAATTTCTATTTTGGAAAAGGAACTCTGTGGGAATCATCAAAGCATAGGCTTTTGCCACAATGATTTACAATATGGTAACATAATGATTGATGAAGAGACTAAGTCAATAACCATAATTGTAAGTTTCTTCCTTTTTTAGTTAATTCAATCTTGTGATTTTTCTTACTAGAATTTATGGGCAAAGCCTAAAGTTTAGTTTTCTCATAAATCTATAAATAAGCCATGATGCATTTTAAGAATAATAACTTATGTTATAAGTTGATTGGGTTCGATTTGCATACAGTTTCCATTTCCTTTTCCTTGCTGCTTCCCATGTGTAGTTTTCTTGTAATAGGACAGTGCCCTGCTTTTGGCATATCAGTGCATTTACAAAAGAAACGATAAATTGTATATTGTACAGACTATATCCTTACTTTTGTTAATACATACATGTTAGAATTATTAAGATCTTCAATGCAGCTTGGTTATTCTTCCGCGGTATCTTTTGCTCTATCAAAAGTCAAAGGAGCTTAAAACAATCTTACAAGCTCGGGCAAATACACTGGGAGGAAGCGACTTTGTTTATAGGGCTGGTAAATAGATTTAATTGGAACTGAATCAGACTAATGTATAGGATTATGTTACTATTATTATGAATGTTGACAACATAGATCTAGTTAAGCTTTTGTGAAGTGTTTTCCTTGCCTGATGGAAGGCATTATTATATTTCTTTGTAGATGGTCCATCTATCCTTGTACCATCCAATATTGTTCTCGCAATAGGACATTGATGCAGTGAGTAGGGTTTCATGAATGCATTCAACAAAGTTTGCATGGCACGCTTGTGGAATTGATGACTTTGTTTGGTTGAATGACTAGTAGGATATTGATGCAGTGAGTAGGGTCTCATGGATTTTCAATTGACTGAGATTAGATGAAGATACATGTTAAGTTAAAACTAATACAAGATATGACTTCCATTCATTTATTATTTCTTTCCGCATATAATTGGCAATTGAAATTTGGATGCTACTATTTTTTATGTGTATCATGATCACTGCTTTATTTGAGCCCAAAGGAGAGTTAATAAGTTTATGTATCATGGAAGAATCATCTTGCTGTCGAACCTTTATAGGAGAAATGTCTGAGAGTTAGAAAAGTGCTAATTAAGTTCCTTTAAACTCTAATCTCACAATTTTGACTCCATATTAAAGTTACACATTGTCCTTTTTGGTTGCTGGAGAATCTTTTCCTGCATTGTATTGTACTCTTTAATTAATTACTGATTTTCAAAAAATAAATTATATTTCAAATAGAATAAATTTCAGGGCCATGATATACTTTTAAGAGTTGAGTTTCCCATGATTTCTTAAGTTCATATGAACTTGGAATCTGTCTTTAAATGGTCTGATATTTCTGTTATGTGTTGTGTGCTACTATACAGCTGACTCTGTGTAGATAATATACATGAAATTGATCTTTTCATAATACCCTTTTTTCAGAATGCTTTACATTTTTATGAATTTGCTGAAGTTCAAATAGCTTTCTGATGTGAATGTAAATTCTTTACTTCTTATAGGACTATGAGTATGCAAGTTACAATCCTGTTGCATATGATATAGCAAATCATTTTTGTGAGATGGCTGCCGACTATCATACAGAAATTCCTCATCTTTTGGATTACAGCAAATACCCTGGTGTGTTACCATTGCAATTGTTTCTTTCATTTGCTTATACTTTCTTCAAAGGAAACAACACAATTTGACCAACATGTTATGATAGATTTGGAGGAGCGTCAAAGATTTGTTCGTGCATATTTGGGTTCCGCAGGTAATCTTGTACTCTTTGGGTTTTGAAGTTGTGTATTGTTCCCATATAGTTTTATAGTTTATTAGCTGGTTTCATGTGGCTGCAATTAGTAGATATAGACTTCCCTCTTCCAGATGATTGAAAGAATTGAGACATAGTTTTTATGTTATTTGTTTTATTCACTAATATGTTTTTCAACTTAAACGATTAAGAGAGAATTATTTTCTCTGAAATGTTGGATCTATCTTCATCAATGTGAACAATTAAGCTGCATATGCTGTCAGGTCTGTACATTGCCCAACCGTATGACCAGTTCCAGTCAGCTCATGAAGACAAATAGATTGACATTTTACACTTTGTTTTCTAGGTGGAGATATCTAGGTTCTTTGCTACATGATCAAGGAATTTATATGACCAGATTACTGTGGCTTAATGGTTAAATTTGGACTTAAATCTGTGAAACTGGCTTGGGTAGTTCCTATCTTTGTTCCTCTTAAAATGAACTGGTTGATTTTGGTGCAGGTGGTCAACTCAGTGATGTGGAAGTGGGGCAACTTCTTCATGATATTGAGAAGTATACACTGGCGAGCCATCTAACTTGGGGCTTATGGGGAATAATATCGGTAATTGATGCCAACTCAGCTTAACTTTTTTAATCATAACTTCATGTTTTTCTAGTAACCATGGTATGACTGGTAGCTCAGCCAATATGACTTTTTGTTTTTAGTGTTTTTTGGTTTTTTGTTTTTTTGGTTTTTTTTTTTTTTTTCGGTAATATTCATTGGCCACACAACTTTTAGAACCCTTTTTGTTTCAGTTGTCATTATTTCTGATGGAAAAGAATTCTTGGCATATATAATTCTCTTGCGTATATGGCATGCTGAGTGTTCATTCATCCTCATAGACAGGTTGTGCTTAAAATTTATTCTGGTCCAACTTTATTTGTCTGTTCAATTTAAATTCAATCTAGGTAACTTCTAGTGCTAACATGATTTATGTGGATTCTTCCTTGTAGTTGTATGAAAAGCAATGAAAGAGTATTCACGTGTTTATTTTCCGTAACCTTGTGTTTTCCTACTAATTTTGCATTTTCAGGAGCACGTGAACGAAATTGACTTTGACTACATTGAATATGCAAGGCAAAGATTTGATCAGTATTGGTTGAGAAAGTCTGATCTGTTGGGTTCTCCAGCAGCCCAAACTCATGCTTCTTCCGCTGATGGTATCTAATCTTCTTACAAAGTTAATGGCTTTTCCTTCTTGTGTAAATATAGTTCATATATAAAGGTTTTAGAATTTTTACTGCTGTGTCTTTGCAGCGTTGTTAGGATTTTAGCTTATAGAAGGTTTTTCTACGTACTATCACAAACTTAAGATTTTCTTTTTAGAAGTGTTATCATAAATAATATGGTGATTGTTCTTTGTCATGGTGTACCTATTCTGAAGAGGGTGTTTTGTTTCTGTATGTTGTGAACTTTGTATCTTGCCATAAACTGCATGTATAACAAGTTGTTGAATCTTTACGTCACAGAATAGCTTGCTTGTTAGAAAAGGGATATACTAGTAAAGATGAGGTTTAGAAGTTTGAAACAGAGGTAAATGCATCCCAGGTGTGATACAACCTGATAGTTCAAAATCATGAGCTGCATTTGAATGTGGATTGCAATTATAATGGATATCTCTAGGTAGATGTCCCTTAGCAACATGTTATGGTGATGTTATTACATTTATTGTTTCGCAGATGTTATGATTCCATAGCATTTAAGCAAAATTATCTGGTGATTTAACAGAAGTATTCATGGATTACTAACACTTACAAGTTAAATAGGAAATTATAGTGTCAAACATGTCAATGAAGAGCACAAGTTTTGCATAACCTCGTATGAGGAGTATCTCATTTTGGAAGGTTTATTATTATTATTATTATTTCACTAACAGCAGTTGTGATGAAATTTATTAAAATACTCCTTATATTTACTTATTTTTGCTCAAACCAAATGCCTTTCATCTTGGAACATAGTATCCAACTTTTGTATTATAATGTACAATTTAGAGTGAACAAAAGTTTATCTATATAATATATTGTTTATTGATTGTAAAATATGATCAATAGTAAGAATGAAGCGTCTTTATTTTTTACTCTTTGGTTATCAAATTGCTTTAGAGTTAAAGTCGAACTTTTAGTATGTCATATCTTGATTGGGAATGGATCTTTGCTTAATATAGCCTTATAGAATTCTTGTGGTATAAATTATGGTTATTGTATTGTTTAATTTTTTTAGATCTTTTGGTGCTTTTTATGATGACTTATTTCAATTGTCATTTATAATGGTCGTAATTCAAATAAGAAATATAGTCCATCATTTTAAATATATATATAATTTTCTTTTTTAATGATGAATTTATTTTGAAATATACATTACCAAGGTTAAGATTTATCATGTATTTTTCATTAAGTGTAGCTTTGTTTTTCAATTAATAAAACTTAAATCATATATTTGATAAATTCAATCATGTATAGACGTTCGATTAAGAAAAATTTTCTTAGCCCGCCTCCACATTGAATCTTGGCTACATCCCTGTTTATAGTAATATCGTTTTTGGATGTATACTATCGTTTAAGATACCCAGACTTGCCTTGAAGCAAATGAGGAAACAACCTATCGTATAGGGTTTTAAGTGTGGTGGCTAAATGCTGCATAAGAGATGTGGTTTGCCAGTCAAGCTCGGTTTTCCTCTAGTGGCTAGACGTAGCTGAGGTGGAGACTGAAACAGTGTGCACTGTGATAAGCAGGTGCAAAAAGAGTCTGGGTCAGAATTCTGACTCGACAATTTGGCTGGCTGTGTAGATCTTCCCCAAGAAGGGTTTGATAGACCCTTCTTCCATGTGGTCATCTAGAGCTGCAAGCATGCCATGGCATGTGTTTAAATCTTCATTGTACATTTACTTGCTTATTGCCTCAACGGTTACATGATTTATATCTTGTAGGACATGTCCCTACACTAAACTTGGATAGATTGTCAAAGTGACAGCTGCTTGTGAAATCTTTTGAGGAGAGACTATGATAGTGTGTGGCTGAAAATGCAAAGAAGCACTTTATTAAATAGTTATGGGATGAAGGGTCTTTGAGACCTTTTGAGATATAAGCATTATATGAGTGGTTGGGATATATATTTTCTATCATAAACAACAAAATAAGTTCCCTCCACGAACGCTGAGAATTTGTATGATGGAAATTTAACCTCTCACTGCAGAGTGTGAAAGTGAAAATGCATGTCACTTGAGTTATCACTTGAGTTAGGAAAAAGAAAAGTATTATCTGAATAAGAAAAATGCTTGAAGTGCCTTTTAAGTAAGGGTTTACTCTTTTAAAAAAGAGAGAATTCCAAAAATTCCATTATGATGTGTAAAAATGTTATTTTTATTGGACTAATTTCATTTTTATGCAAAATTATATAAAAGATAAATAGATAATTTTAATCCTGAGATTTTTATTTTAAAAAAAAATATAAAAATAATTTTGATTTTTATTCTATATTTTTTATTTTATATATATTTTTCAAAATTATCTCGATTTTTTTATTTTTTACATTTAATATAATTTATTTTGATTTTTTGTATTTTAATTAATACTATTTTAATGAATTTTTTATCATATTTTTCATTTTGCCTTTAGAGTCAAACAATCAATCAAGTCGACTTAATGGAATCTGTGACCGTAAGAGATATTATTATCTTTTCATACATTTTCAAGAAGTATTTTAAGTGTTTACTTTTTTATTTTTTATTTTTTTTTTTATTTTATAACATCAGATGGTAAATGGTAAAATAGATATGTTTGTAAACTTCAATCAAAGTTTTGGGATTGTCCCCATAAAAAATGTATTTAAAGAAAAAGCGTTTTTTAATAAATATGCTTTCAAACGCATCTTAAACTTGCTCAACAAACTACAAATCAATTCTTAAGATTTTTTTTTTTCTCTCATTACTAAAATTATTATGACTATTAAAACTAACAATAAATTATGAAAATGATTTTTATTTTTTTACCTTATTTTACTAGCAAACATTTTACTCGTTTCAGGTAAAAGATGCTAAAAAAACTCATCATTCTATTATAAATAACAACTGACATGCCGAGCCAAAATAATGTTATATATATGTATGTATATATTGTATTTATATATATATATATATATATATATTTTTTTTTTTTTGCACTGTAAATTATTACAAGATTCTACAATCTAAATAATCGGATATTAGAGTTTAATATTGTATATGAAATATTATAATAATAGTCAAACCTAATGCTTCATCAATTAGCTTTTTATATGGGGCTATTTACCATATAATATTGTTTTTCGATATGATGTGAGGGTGAGAACTTGTTTGCAGGAGAACAAAAGGTAAATGAAACCCCACCACCAAAGAAGGTCAGTTGGTTCAAGAAGTTAAAGAAACATTTGAGCTTGGCAAAGAACACAAAGATTTGAAGATGCGAAGAAGAATGAATGAAAGGATGGTCCATGATTCTTGAGGGTTTGGGTTTAGTGCCAGTCCAATGTAACCCAGCAAATTGAAATTATTGTCAATTCAAACATCTACGTGCATTGTGTGGCTCCAGATTAAGACTCAATTAACACATTAAAATATATATTAATGATACAATTCTAGTTATTAGATCGTTCATAATTCATGGATTAGTAGGGTCAGATGTATTGTTTTTATGTCCCAAACTTCTAAAATGACAAATTAATTCATATTATGGCCTGTGAGGCAAATCATCATTCATTGTTATCTATTTGTCAAATGATATGTGACTTTTGAGTTACAAAGTTTGGGGTTCAAGTTAAGATGTCTATCGTTATTACTCTTAGAAATACTCTTGGACAAAAGTTGACATCCGCGATATTTAAAAAGAGTAAATAACGGCGAATAACATCAAGAAACCAAGTAGGGTTTAAGTTAAGATGTCTATCTTAGAAATACTTTGAGACAAAAGCTAACATCCACAATACTTAGAAAGAGTAAATGATGCCGAATGGCACCAAAAAACCGAGCATATGTTTAACCAGCACACACAAAACTTCATATAACAAATGTATTTTTTGTAATTTTCAAAAGACAAATGCACACAACAAAGGCTGGGTCAAGTTTCTGAGAACACCCAAAAAGCAGAAAAAATGATATGAAGGTTCTTCCTCTTGGAAAATTATTTTGTTTACTTTGATTTGACTCAAAAACGAGCAACCGCCAAGAGGTTTCTTCTTCTTTTTTGTCTTCAAATTTTAGTGCAATTTTTTTTATCATATATGGCTTTCAATATTAATTTCCTCTTAATGTTATGAAAGGAGAATTGGGACAGTTGGGATTTCTGGTCCACATTTTTAGACCTAGACTTTGAATCGAGAAAGCAATAAATATCCAAAAACGCCATGATGTCTCAACAATCTTCCAACTTATATTATCTTCTTTGAATCTGCACAAGGTTTACTGTGTGTAAAAGCTTTTGCTTTTGCTGCTTTTCAACGTCAAAATCTTGTTCATAAAACAATTAAATGGTTGTTATCAAGAAAAACTGTACACTTTTATCGTATTATATATATATATATACACACACGGGTGCAAGATAAACCCAATGGAAAGCGGATACATCAACATGGTAGGAATATGACATATGGCACATCACGTAGACTTCGAATGATGGTGAAGTTAGATATGTTGGATTGTGCAGCGTAATTTATTATCAAAGGTAAAAAATGCTGACCTTTTGAGGGTCAGATGATTTACCGGGGAATTATTCCAATAAATCAATAGACAAATATCAAATATGTAGCGAACATCTATTAGCATGAAGTTAATTTAAGTGACAAGTGGCAAGCATCTTTGTATGCATTGTGACACCTGTAAAGTAAGTTTTTATCTCCTTATAAAAGATAATTTCTCGATTATTAGTGAGTTAGAGCGAATTTTCAAATACTTTTAGTGAGATTAACTGATTTTAGAGAGATAACCATTGACTTAAACATCAAAGGGTATTTTCGAAAATAACTTTTGGATCATCTTAACGAAGGATTTACTTGTTTTATAGGTGGAGTTGTACCAGATAACTTAGATAAGCTTTTGTACAGAGGTGAGGATCGTCCGAAGTTAGCAGAGAGCTTCGTACGACAATTCAAGCTACAACATTGGCGCTAAAAGGAAGGCGTGAAAACCGAACCTTTGCGAAATGAACCCCAATCAATATGCTAATCCAATGTTCGATTCATCAAACCCCTAGATGACCGATGCACAATTAAACCCAACAGTGCCGCAGGTGCAGACCACGGCCGCAGTCCAACCACCTATACCAACTTTTTAATTATACAGCCCCTATGCAGAACCCTATGATATCTATCCATACCAACAAATGTCTTCCTTCCAACAGAAGCCTTCGCAGCAATCGGTACCACTGTATCAGCACATGTCAGCCAGCTTTAGGCCGCCCCCGATGGCGGAATCTTCGAGTCAGATGCCCCATCCATATCCACAGTTTTATGCCACCGTACTTTCCGTACCAATGCCTTATCCTCCAAAGTACATGCCAGGCCAACCAACACCGGCGATGTTGGATCAAAATCCCCTACGAAATCTGGAGGTGCAGATCAGTAACGTTACCCAGAATGTCACAAGGATAATAGTGACGACAGGCAAAGTTAGAAGTGAGAGAAGGGGGGATTCGGAGGAGTCACACTTCAGTGTCTAGCTGAAGGAGAAGAGTGACAACCTAGCATATGCTACCAGACACGTTTTCAAGATTTGAAAATAAAATTAAACAACACTGTTTCATTTTTGTTTTCGTTTTCGAAAAATAGCAAATGAAAAATGGGTACTAGACCTGCATTGGAACTTTCTATCAATTTTCTGAGAACACACAAAAAGTGGAAAAAATGACATATAAGGTTCTTGCTTTTGGAAAATTATTTTGTTTACTTAGACTTTACTCATAAACGAGCAGCCACCAAAAAGTTTCTTCTTCTTTTTTTGTCGTCCAAGTTTTGTCCAATCCTTTACTCATAAATTGCTTTCAATATTAATTTCCTTTTAATGTTATGAATGGTCTACATTTTTAGACCTAGACTTTGACCATGATGTCTCAACAATCTTCCAATTTATATTATCTTCTTTGAATCTATACAAGGTTTACTGTATGTAAAAGCTTTTGCTTTTGTTGCTCTATAACGTAAAACAATTATAACACCATGATGTCTCAACAATCTTCCAACCTATATTATCTTCTTTGAATCCGTAAAAGGTTTACTGCGTGTAAAAGCTTTTGCTTTTGTTGTTTTTTAACGTCAAAGTCTAGTTTATAAAACAATTAAATGGTTTTTATCATGAAAAACTTTACTCTTATCGTATTATATATGTGTGTGAAAAACTCATACAAAAATAATTAATCTGAAAACAATCAAAGAAGAAATGAAATAAAAATGAATATGATAATTCCGTATAAAAATGAATATGACAATTTCTCTATCTGAAGTCTCCAAAAGATTTCTCTTAATGCATGTATAAATTCCCTCTCACACTCTCTTAAATAGGTTAAAAACAAAGTCCAATACGTATAAGAGTTAAATAAAAAAAAAAAATTGAAATAAAATCAAATCAAATTTAAGTAGGAAAGAGAGATGTTATGTATATTGGTTCATAATATTGACAAAGGAAAAAAGGGAAATTGGAATACTTATTATTGTATTTCTTTAAATTCTCTTACCAACCAATTAAGAATTACATCAATATTATATGTATAGCTTAAAATACTGTCAAAATATGGAAGGAATGCAAAACAAGAAACCTTGATGGGGATCAATGCACGCATGATGGCTATCAAAGCAACTTGCCTTGGTGGTATCAAGTTATAACCAAATGAAATACCTAATAGGTCTTTGGTTCAATTTTTTTGAACGCCACTTTATTTATTTATTTGTGGTTCAAGGAACCACACTCTGCTGTCTACAACTTCTATCCCAAGTCTGTGATTTAAGGAGAGTCAAACCTCCGCCGCACCCTTACGGGGGCAAGACCAATCTCTCTATGGACAAACAACAATCGTAGTGACCAAGAGTCACTACAATATGAATGAAATTCATGAATATGTGTAAATATTCTTAAATTCTTTCAAGAGATTAAGAGTTTGTGTAAAACACTTATCTTATGATCCATTCCATTGAAGATTATCAATATATTTGAATATCCGTTCTGACTAGGAATATTTAGCTTAAAAACAATATAAGAAAAAACCTTCTGCTCTCCACATAGCGGCACCAAACACATAGAACTTGACTGTCACATTGTAAGGGAAAAGATACAAGATGGTCAAATCATCGCCAAATTTGTTCCATCTCATTTGCAGCTAGCAAACGTCTTTACGAAACCTCTGAGAGGAGAAATGAGTTTAACAAGCTAACAACCAAGTTGAACATGTTAGATATATGCTCCAACTTGAGTGGGAGT
Source organism: Nephelium lappaceum (assembly GCA_021234005.1). NCBI lineage: Eukaryota > Viridiplantae > Streptophyta > Magnoliopsida > Sapindales > Sapindaceae > Nephelium > Nephelium lappaceum. The sequence continues at coordinate 16,061,348 of CM038004.1, forward strand.
GTTAAGATTTGTTTAGCTTAATTTGAGTAATTGAGATATTTTCTTTCCTTGTATTTAGGTGATTTGTAATCCCTTTGAATATGAAAATTAATTAAGATCTTTATTTACTTTCTTTTTATGTAGGATCTTAATTTGTGAATATTGTTCTTGTCAACTTGTTTGTATATATGTATAGTCCATTATTCGACTTACGCATAATGAGAATACATAGTTTTTTTTTAAGAACTTGTCTTTCAAATAACTCGGAGCAAATTTCTAACATATTTGTCGTGAGTTACAAAAAAAAAAAACAAAAAAAGGTTGATGACAAAACACTTACCAAACACGCATAGCATACGTTTCCGTTTTATGAAAACAAAAGCGGGCACAAATACTAACGGGATAGGCCCTAACTCTTAGGGCAGAGTTGTTCTTCAAATCTATTCCCTTCACCTTTATTTATTTATTTTTAGAATTTGTATTCCCTTTACTTATTACCCATGAAGAGGTGATTCTAAAAACAACAAATTAAAAAGCAATTTTTAAAAAATAAATTATTGAAATTGTCCCCTTTAATGTAACTGATTTGAAGTGTGTTTTTTTCCCACTTCGTTTTAAGAAACTTTACACAAACAATAACAACATTGACTGTGTTATAAAATAAATAAATAACAATAAATGTAAACAAAGAAATTGAGAATAACAGAGGGAGAGAGAGAACGAATGGAGGAGAGCAATACTGCTTCTTTCCATTAAAGCTTTGCAAAGACATTGCATGGGCACTTATAGAGCCTTTAAGTCGGCTAATCAAGCCAATTTTGAAAGACTCTTACATACATCCAAGTGACAGAGAGCAGGTCTGGTCGGCTAAGGGGGCCTCTTTATGGAGCACGCGTCCTTCATTTCATGACCAGCACGGCACCGACCCAAGCTCCTAGTGGAAGCACACATATGTTTGATATAATATTTTAACATTTTAATATAACGGTTCTTATACGTTCCACAACAGACTGAATTTTATATTGGGTGGCCGAAAAATGCTTTCACATTGAACGAAAACACCTACACGTGTTTGTCGAACAAACGTTGTTCATGAAGGGAAAAATATCGATTTTAATTCAAATGCGGAAACGTGAATCTTAAAAATTTTCAAATAAAACATGCCCAATTGATGCTAGTAATAACGATTCAATAATTAATTCATAAGATCGAATCTTACCTTGCATGAAGATTGAATTGATCCCTTTTGATTCGCAGATTTTTCACCACCTGATCTTCCTTGCTATGACTCTTCACAAAAGAAACTGTGTGTGGGCACAATCTTTTGAAGATCCTTTTGAAGTAGATGGTTATTAGGTGATTTTTAATCAATGGAAATTTTTGGTTCAAGTAGCCAAAAATTCTCTCTACTACCATTACTCTCACCAATCATAAAAACATCTTTTTATATATTGGTAAACTAGGGCTCTTCCAATTTAACAAGGAATCCATATTCCTATTTAAATTGAAAGACTTAATTTATATCCAATATGGAATCAAATTCTTTATTGGATTGGAATCCTATTCTTTTAATTTAATATGGAATCTAATTCCTATTAAATTAAAACTCTTTTAATATAATTTAAATGGAATCTTATTCCAATTAAAATTATTATTTCCATTAATTAATTAAATGATTTTTCATTAAATTAAATGATTCTAAATCATAATTAATTTAATGACATCATTTATAATTGAACCCATGACCTCTACAAATAATTAAATAATTAACCATTAATTAAATAATTATAAATATTTAAATAATCAAATTATTTAACTAATTTATGAACATGTACATAAATTTATATGTACACCAATAATCGGACAATCCAATTATATTCTTCAACTTGTTTCTTTATGTGGTTGTGAGCTAGCAAGGGGACCAAATGGACCTACAATTTGAGCTCCAATAATATCGGAATTATTAATTAAACTCTTTAATTAATAATTCACTATTATTAACCTTAGAGTTACTCCACTAAAACTTAAGGTTGCACTCTCAAAATTGTAGATGTTTTACACAATCTGAATTTTCAGTGTCCATCGATTTAATCATTTCATATGATTAGATCCTCCACGAGTAGTTCATAATTAGAGCTAGGTTATTAAAATCCGTTATACCTCTCTAATTATATCTTGTTCCTTTAAGTACCATTGATTCTCTAATGAATAATATATCCATAACAACTTATGAATTTATCTTTCCATTTACTCATAAATAGAAAGTTGAGCGCTCTTATTGTTCAAGACCCGAATCAACACTTAAGGGAACTACTCATCTACTTCTCGCAAGAAGGAGTGGATTCCACTATTGTGTAGAATGTTCCCAGCCACTTATTAAATCATATCTCCAAAGTACGAAGCATATTGACCGTAAATCTATAACAGTCTCACCCATGTAAATCAAAAGACATGACCCAACAAATAGGAGTCCATTAAACACTCAGGATTAAGATCAATCCATATATGATCATCTAATCGATAAATAAGAATTTCTTTGTTTAACGGATATTAATAAGAAATTCATTTTTATCATGGTCCAGTCCTATATAATCTCTATTATATAAGTGCCTTCATTTTCATATCATCATATGAACAATCCCGGATAAGATCATCGTATCAAATACGAAATGGACCGTAACTATAGATTTACCACAAACAAAGTACCCAGCTTTGTTTGCTTTCTACGGACTCTTTTGATTACTAATCTCAAACTAAATCCTCTTGTATATAACACTTACATACTTAATTTGAGACTACATAAGTAATCATGGATGTTACATGATATTCGTATGAAGCAAACATTTCATAAATGCACATTAATTTGAATAAAATAAACTTTATTTATTTATAATTTATTTAAACGTTTACAAATTACAAGCTCTTAGGGCACAATGCCTAACAATCTCCCACTTGCCCTAGAGCAAATGAGATATGTCTCGTAATCCTAGACCCTCTAGATGACCGTCAAACACTTTAGCCGTTAAGCTCTTTGTAAACGGATCAGCATGGTTGTCTTGTGAAACTATTTTCATCAACGACACATCACCTCTATACAATGGCCCCACCACCCAGGGTGAATTCTGACCCAAATGTGGATTTTCTAAAATCCTTATCCTACTAAAAATCAGAATCTGTATATCCTGTTGGAATCAAATTCTGACTAGAATATACTAGCATATAGTTTCTCGTTCTCCGAAGATATTTGAGAATACATTTTACTGCCACCCAATGATCCAATCCTAGGTTAGATTGATAACGACTGACTACTCCCACTGAATAACATATGTCAGGTCTCGTGCATAGCATAGCATACATGAGACTGTCTACTGCAGAGGCATAGGGAATTCGTCTCATATCCTCAACTTCTTGAGGTGTCTTAGGACATTGTTCCTTAGACAAGTGAACTCCATGCTGAGAAGGTAAATAACCTTTCTTGGAATTCTGCATCGAATAACGTACAAGGATCTTATCAATGTATGATGCTTGAGACAATGCTAACAGTTTTTTCTTACGATCTCGTATGGTTTGGATCCTAAGAACATAACTAGCCTCTCCCAAATCTTTCATTTGGAATTGGTTAGCAAGCTAGTTCTTTACATCAGATAATGCTCCTACATCATTCCCAATTAGTAGAATATCATCGACATAAAGTACGAGGAAAACCACTTTCTTATCGATGATACGCTTGTATACACAAGGTTCATCGACATTTTGCTCAAAACCATAAGACTTGATCACAGTATCAAATGTTCCAAGATCGAGAAGCTTGCTTAAGTCCATAAATAGACCTTTGCAACTTGCAAACCTTTTGCTCTTGACCTTGGATTATGAATCCCTCTAGTTGCACCATATAGATGCTTTCATCAAGATTGCCATTCAAGAATGCAGTCTTGACATCCATTTGCCATATCTCGTAATCGAGATATGCAGCTATGGATAGAAGAATACGAATGGACTTAAGCATGGCTACTGGTGAGAAAGTTTCTTCATAGTCAACTCCCTCTTTTTGAGTATAACCTTTTGCCATTAGCCTAGCTTTGAAGGTCTCTACCTTCCCGTCCACTCCTCTCTTCCTTTTGTAGATCCATTTACAACCTATGGGTTTTACCCCATCTGGTTGATCCACAAGTTCCCAGACTGAGTTTGAGTACATGGACTCTATCTCGAGATTCATAGCTTTAAGCCATTCTTCCTTATCAGAATCTTTCATTGCATCATTATATGTCAATGGATCATCTACACTCTCATCAGAGATAGCAATCTGTGCCTCTCCGATATTTCTGTAACGAATAGGTGGTCTAACAACCCTTCCACTACGACGAGGTGGTAGATGATTCTGATGAAAGTCTGTCTGACGCTCAGACGTGGTTTTAACTATGTTATTATCAACAACTATTGTTGATTGGATACTGGTCGAACCAGGTAATAACTCCTCGAGTACAATCTTACTTCGAGGTTTGTACTCTCTCAAATAGTTCTCTTCAAAAAACGTAGCGTTTGTCGATACAAACACTTTGTTTTCTTCAGGACTATAAAAGAGTCCGCCTCTAGTCTCTCCAGGATAACCTACAAATAGGCAAACTTTTGAACGTGGTTCCAGCTTCCCAGTCTTATTCTTCAGCACATGTGCTGGACAACCCTAAATGCGAAAATGTCGTAAACTAGCTTTACGACCATTCCACAACTCCAAGGGTGTCTTTGGAACTGACTTAGATGGTACAACATTCAAAATATACATTGCAGTTTGCAATGCATATCCTCAGAATGAACTAGGTAATGATGAGAAACTAAACATAGATCTTATCATGTCTAAAAGGGTTCGATTTCTCCTTTCTGCAACACCGTTCTATTGGGGTGTTCCAGGAGCAGTCAGTTGGGATAGAATCCCATGCTCAATCAAGTAATCCTTGAACTCTGTATCAAGGTATTCTCCTCCACGATCTGATCGTAGAGCTTTCAATGTTTTACCTAATTGATTTTCAACTTCAGTTTTAAACTCTTTGAACTTTTCAAAAGTTTCAGACTTTCGTTGCATTAGGTAAACATACCCATATCTAGAATAATCATCAATGAATGTGACGAAATATTCATAACCACCTCTAGCTTTAACATTCATTGGACCACAAACATCCGAATGTATAAGCTCTAGCGGTTCTTTGGCTCTATAACCTTTTGTCTTAAAAGGTCTTTTAGTCATTTTACCTTCTAAACAGGATTCACAAACAGGTAAAGTGCCGATCTTTAACTCACTTAAAGTTCCGCTCTTTACTAGTCTGTCTATTCTGTCAAGATTAATATGTCTAAGTCTTAGATGCCAAAGATAGGTATCATCATTAGGAGAAATCTTTTGTCGCTTTGCTTTAGGTTTTTCAACTTTAAACAATTCAGCATTGAGCAGTGAATTACGTGTTAACGACCTTAACATGTAAATGTTGTTTTCTAATATTCCGGAACAAATATTCAAACCATTTCTAGAAATAATAACATCTTTATTACTAAAAGAAATTGAATAACTGTGCTCCAATAATCTAGAAACCGAAATCAAATTTCTTCTAAAATTCGGAATACAATAAACATTGTTCAAAACAATAAAACAATCATTTGAAAATTGAAGTCTAACTTCTCCCACTGCTCTAGCTGAAACGACATCCCCAGTGCCAACTCGCATGGTAAACACGCCCTCATCAAGCTCCTTCCAAGAATCAATCAACTGTAAAGAAGAACAAACATGATTAGTGGCTCCTGAATCGATTATCCAGGTGAATAATTCATTCTCCACTAAGCAAGATTCAATGACAAGTAAATCATATTCACCTTTCATTTTCTTTTTGTTCTTGAGCTCTTCGAGGTACTTAGGACAGTTCCTCTTCCAGTAACCTTCCACATCACAATGAAAACATTTTCCTTTGGGTTTGGAAGCCTTAGAGCTCTTTTGCTTCTTCTTTTAGGTAACCTGTTTCTTAGGCTTTGATTTAGCCTTACTGGTGATCCTTTTCCTCTTGTTCTTATTAGAAGTGGAAGTTTCAGCAACATTTGCTTCACCAGACTTAATTTTGTCCTTATTCATGGACTCATAAGTAGTGAGTTCATTGAGCAATTGAGTAATATTATACTGCAGTTTGTTCATAACATAATTGTTCTTAAATTGCATAAAACTCTTTGGGAGAGTTTGCAGTATCATGCTCACTTGGCTAGGCTCATCAATCACCCCACCATGAGTTTCAGCTGTATTAAAATAGGTCATCATGTTCAAGACATGCTCTCGAACTGATGTCCTTTCCTTCATCTTAGCAGTCATAGCAGCACAAACAGCTTCATGTCGCTGCTGCTCAGAAGGTTGCCCAAACATCCCTTGTAATGACTCCATCATCTGAGATGCTGTAGTCATTGCCTCATGCTTCTTAGCAAGCACGTCGGACATTCCTGCTAACAGGTAGCAACGGGCCTTTTCATCAGCCTTAACCCAATTTTGGTAGGTTTCGCGTACATTACGCGTGGCATTTGCAGGTGGCACAGGAAGACACTCCTCCGTCAGGACAAATTTTAGATCCTCACAGACCAGAATGGCGTTCATATTATTTTTCCATTTAACATAGTTATCCCCATTCAGTTTATCATTGGCAAGTATAGTAATTAAAGGTGACGGCATTGCTGAAATAAATAAACAAAATTTTATTCAAAATTTGCTTCATATGAATTTCATAAATTTTAGCATAAAATTAAACATGATGCATGATACATGAATAATGAATTAGAAATACCCTAAAAAGAATTACTATGCCACGATAATCTAACATGCCACAAATAAATGCCACCTTAGGGTAGGTCAAATATTTGTATGTTAGATTGAGAAAATCTCAGTCGAATAATATAACAGAATAACTCTTATTCCTATATTATCTGACTATCGCTTATTTCGATCAAGGAATAAACTAACTAATTAATTTATTCCTTTGTGAGTGTAACCCATCATTTCAGATCTCTCAAACTTAACTTGAGAATTGTCAGCCTTAGGGTAGGTCAATCCCAAAATACATCCAGAAATCTTATCCGTTAGGAAGTCAACCTTGATATTGACCCAAATGGACACCACCCTTAGGGGGACGAAAACAAAGCCGTCTCAAGGCGCCACTCAAATCTCACGGTGTTGAACTAACGATGGAGACCGTGGGATATATTGTCATATATCCCTCTCCCACTCACTATTTTAGGATTAGGGTTTTCTATTTTAATATTCCTAGTCATCATCTTAGATTATTAACGGCTAACAAGTATAATCTAAGTTACTAGGAATCAGTATGTTATTAGAATCATCATCCTATTAACACCTAATAAATTACCAGATTTTTAACTCTTAAAAAATCTAATTTATTATGAAAGATCTAATCTATATAATCTAAACTCTTTAATTATGAAGATTAGATTTAATGAGAGATTACCCAATTTTAACTCTTAAAATCTAATCCACATTATAACTACCAATTATTTGAAATATATTTATTTTAATCACATTAAAACTAATTATATATTTCTAATTTGAGAACCTAGGATTTTCAACTAAAATCCTAACAAATTATGAAATTGGTATTTAATGTATTATTATCTCTATTTTAACTAATAAACTATTTAATAGGAAAAATAAATAATAATACATGTATGTATGTCATGTTATAATGCAACGAGTAGACACTTTCTATTCTATATGACATATTTTATGCATGATCATGTTATCAACAAATTATTCAATCATCACATGATAAACAATTAAAATAAATAACATGTCATTGACCGGGTTCTTTGGCTTTAACGACCTAAATCTAATTTTAAAGATTACAAAAATTAACCAAGGCATTCCTTGGCCTTCACTTGTAGTCTTCACGAACTTCATGGTCTTCAAAGTCTTGTTGGACTCTCTTGGGCTCATAATTAAATCCAATTTAATTATTAAAAATCTCCATCAAAATGGATTGGGCTTGAGCCCATTTTATGATTTTAAAGCCAATGAAAATTATTCAAGTGTGAGCATACATGTGCAGATTGTGCATCATCAATCATGTGCACTCAATGCACATGTGTCGCATGCACAAACATCCAATGCATTAGCATTCACGCACAAACAGGTAAGACAATTACATTTTTTTTTTTGTCTTTTGTGCATGACACACAAACAAGTGCAACAATTTGCACTTACAGTGCATTGCTATGATGTCGCCATGTGTCACACACATGAGCAAGTGCACTTTTGTGCATGATGCATGGATAAGAACAACAATTTGCAATTACAATGCATCGCCGTGTGTCACACACATGAGCAAGTGCACTTTTGTGCATGATACATGGATAAGAACAACAATTTGCAATTACAATGCATTGTATTGATGTACGCACAACACAGCAGCTTGAATACAACACGCCAGACTATACACCAAAACTAATGCACTGTTTTGGTTCAACTGCAGCGAATTCAATGTACCAACAGCCCTTAATCTGCAGCCAAACTGGTTCATAACCAGTCCTCATATGCGCAGTCAAATTGGTTCATAACCAGTCACACGCACAGCGGCATCAGCGGACTGGTGACTAGTTCAAAAACAGTCTGTTTGCTGCCCAGAAAACCAGTCCAAAACCAGTTCTCCATGCGTCGTTTGCTGCTGCCTTTTGCGCACTCGAAGTAGTTCAAAACCAGTCACGCCATCAGTCCTGCACACACTTGGTTGCACGGTCGAAACTGGTTCAAAAACAGTTTATACAGCCGCACAAATCTGCTCTTATGGGCTGTTCAAAATAATTTTGCGGACAGCTACAGCCCCGTTTCGATAACCCAGAATTTTAGCCGATTTCAAATCCAATTTTCCCCCATAAAAGCATCCTTCTTCGTGTTTAATTCTTTGACAAAAATAAAATCCTAAATCTATGATTACAAGGAAATTCAATTGCCACAAACGGCTTACAAATTAATCAAATTAAATTAGCCAAAGAACCATACAATTAACGATCAATCCATGCAAACCCAATTCATCAATCATGAATATATATCAAACAATAATTTGTGCCTACTCAATGACATACAAAGAATCAATAATCAAAAGGAAATTCACTAATTATTGAATCAATTATTAAACTAGCGAAAACCAGGCTCTGATACCAATTGAAGGGAAAAATATCGATTTTAATTCAAATGCGGAAACGTGAATCTTAAAAATTTTCAAATAAAACATGCCCAATTGATGCTAGTAATAACGATTCAATAATTAATTCATAAGATCGAATCTTACCTTGCATGAAGATTGAATTGATCCCTTTTGATTCGCAGATTTTTCACCACCTGATCTTCCTTGCTATGACTCTTCACAAAAGAAACTGTGTGTGGGCACAATCTTTTGAAGATCCTTTTGAAGTAGATGGTTATTAGGTGATTTTTAATCAATGGAAATTTTTGGTTCAAGTAGCCAAAAATTCTCTCTACTACCATTACTCTCACCAATCATAAAAACATCTTTTTATATATTGGTAAACTAGGGCTCTTCCAATTTAACAAGGAATCCATATTCCTATTTAAATTGAAAGACTTAATTTATATCCAATATGGAATCAAATTCTTTATTGGATTGGAATCCTATTCTTTTAATTTAATATGGAATCTAATTCCTATTAAATTAAAACTCTTTTAATATAATTTAAATGGAATCTTATTCCAATTAAAATTATTATTTCCATTAATTAATTAAATGATTTTTCATTAAATTAAATGATTCTAAATCATAATTAATTTAATGACATCATTTATAATTGAACCCATGACCTCTACAAATAATTAAATAATTAACCATTAATTAAATAATTATAAATATTTAAATAATCAAATTATTTAACTAATTTATGAACATGTACATAAATTTATATGTACACCAATAATCGGACAATCCAATTATATTCTTCAACTTGTTTCTTTATGTGGTTGTGAGCTAGCAAGGGGACCAAATGGACCTACAATTTGAGCTCCAATAATATCGGAATTATTAATTAAACTCTTTAATTAATAATTCACTATTATTAACCTTAGAGTTACTCCACTAAAACTTAAGGTTGCACTCTCAAAATTGTAGATGTTTTACACAATCTGAATTTTCAGTGTCCATCGATTTAATCATTTCATATGATTAGATCCTCCACGAGTAGTTCATAATTAGAGCTAGGTTATTAAAATCCGTTATACCTCTCTAATTATATCTTGTTCCTTTAAGTACCATTGATTCTCTAATGAATAATATATCCATAACAACTTATGAATTTATCTTTCCATTTACTCATAAATAGAAAGTTGAGCGCTCTTATTGTTCAAGACCCGAATCAACACTTAAGGGAACTACTCATCTACTTCTCGCAAGAAGGAGTGGATTCCACTATTGTGTAGAATGTTCCCAGCCACTTATTAAATCATATCTCCAAAGTACGAAGCATATTGACCGTAAATCTATAACAGTCTCACCCATGTAAATCAAAAGACATGACCCAACAAATAGGAGTCCATTAAACACTCAGGATTAAGATCAATCCATATATGATCATCTAATCGATAAATAAGAATTTCTTTGTTTAACGGATATTAATAAGAAATTCATTTTTATCATGGTCCAGTCCTATATAATCTCTATTATATAAGTGCCTTCATTTTCATATCATCATATGAACAATCCCGGATAAGATCATCGTATCAAATACGAAATGGACCGCAACTATAGATTTACCACAAACAAAGTACCCAGCTTTGTTTGCTTTCTACGGACTCTTTTGATTACTAATCTCAAACTAAATCCTCTTGTATATAACACTTACATACTTAATTTGAGACTACATAAGTAATCATGGATGTTACATGATATTCGTATGAAGCAAACATTTCATAAATGCACATTAATTTGAATAAAATAAACTTTATTTATTTATAATTTATTTAAACGTTTACAAATTACAAGCTCTTAGGGCACAATGCCTAACAGTTTAGTCAGGTAATTCCTTGGAAGTGCTTTTTTTATGAAGCGATTGTTAGGTTTTTCTATTCAACTACTATATTTTATAAAGCGCTTTCAATAAAGATTTTTGTTTCTGTAAACTTGATCATGCCTTTGAAAAAACCACTTAGATAATATTGTTTAAGGAAAGTTGAATAAAACGATTTACACTGTTAACTTATTTTAATAAAAATATAAAATGTTATACACCATGCAAGTCTCTCCCAAACCATGGCATCGCCAACAATAATCTGTCCCCTAAGTCCAGGGATCTAATTGACCCAACAACCACCTTCTGGACCCAACCTCATGCTTTTCATTGGCTAAATCATCCCACGACAAGAACAAGAATCGACAATTATCAATGATCTACCTAGACGCGGTAAATATCATTCAGTGCATCGGGTGCTCTACTAAGTGGTGCACCCGTCGCTAAAGAAAAGATCACGAGGAAAGAAATCAGTGCCATATACGAATTTTCTTATCATAGGACCGTCGATTGCATGTGTTACTACCATTAGTCTACTATAAATATGTGTTATTCTATGCATAAGGTAACTTTATCTTCTTAGTTTCTCCTTTACTCATTTGACTTGAGATTTGACCACCTTATTGGTTCAATAAAATTACCTATTAATAACCTTTGGATATTTTTTAACAATCACCCTTATAACCAATCCAAGAATTATTATTCATAAATAATTTTAGCCAACCAGTAAAATGGTCAAATTATTTTTACTTGAATGTCAATGCATGCACATGTTGTCAATAATATATTGTCTAACTATAAATACGAGACATCAATGTTAATTATTTTCTATATGTTAATCTGTTAGTTGTTTATGTTTAAGTAACCTAACAGGAGAGGGAAGTTACAGTGTATTTGGACTAGCAATTTCCTAGCAAGAAAGAAACAATTTAGAATATTAAAGTTATACTTTTGTTTACTAACGACTTTGAGAAATTTTTGCTTCCAATTTCGCTTGAGCTTCCCAGCAGTTGCTTTTGGAATTTTGTCTACAAATCTTAAGGATGTGACTTTCCACCCACAAAATTAATCATTTTTCTTTCTTTGATGAAAGTTAATTAAATTTTTTCTTTTCAGAAACAAAAAGAAAGTAAATTAAATTTTTTAATATATGATAATTAGTTGTTTAACCAAAAAATATAGGTTGACGCTTGACACTACAACATATATTACTAGCTCGTTAATACTGGTCTCATTCAAAGATACAACGTAGAAATTTGCATATTTAACGTACACATAATATTTATGAATTATTGCATTAATTCTATGTATTTTTTTTTTCAAATAGTAATTGTGGTGCAATGACTTAATGTGAGATATTACTAAACTAAATGATTATTTCTAATCATCGTGTTATATTGGACAATATAATTCTATGTATTTTTAGTTTTAATTTTTTATTATTAAAATTAAGGAATGATTCTAATATACCCTATAGTTTGGCATAATAATAAAAAAACTCCCGACTTTAAAAATAATAAAAAAAAGGCCTTTAATTTATACAAATAACCAAAAATACCTCATTGTTTATAAAAATAGCAAAAAAATCTCTTAGAACCTCCTAACGGGAGGGGTTTAATTTTTAGTTATTTTTATGAATGACAGGAAATCTTTTTTGGTTACTTTTATAAATTACAGAGAGATTTTTAACGATTTCTAAAATCAGAAGTTTTTTTGTTATTATACTAAACTATTAGAATTATCCCTAAAATTAATTTGGTGTAATCTACCTTCTTGTATTTATCTGTTCTCCCAGAGTTTACCTTTCATGGAAATATCCATCTTTTGACATTGTTAACTGCCTTTGATGATTTTAAGAATAATTTCTGGTCGATGATCTGATTGTTTTATCAATATATGTTTATTCTCCACTATCTTCAAGTTTCCCTCGAAGAAAAAAAAAAAAAAAACCTATATAATTTGAGATAAACCGAAAAAGCCTCTCAATTATTTGTAGACTATAAATAGTAATTGATGTTCCTGAGATGGTGACCACACTACAGAATGGTAGGGACTATAATTTTGTCGAACATAAGTATCAGAAACAGAAGCAATTGGCTTCAAGATACATGTCAAAATTTTTGGGGGTGGGCAACTGGGCATTTAATTTGAAAATTGACAGGGCATTTAATTTGAAAATTGACAGACTACTCAACTGAACTTTTTAAACGCACTAACACATCGTTGTCTACATAAATGAACTATTCATTGTTATTTTCCAACCAATTTTCTCTGTCGAGATTAGTTAAAAAAAGAACAAAAATAGTTTTGCATGATTTACAATAGAGTGAAATTTATAGTTGAATTAAAGCAATTCAAGTTAACACTAATAACCAAAGTCTTCTTTAAAATATATATATATATATATATATATATATATAACAGGAATGCTTTTAAAAAGCATACAACACACTACACCAAACTTCTGCAAACTACAAACATGTGAAGTTATTGTAGATAATTATTTGTAAACTAATAATACATTTTCAATGCTTCTTTTTTTTTTTTTGATCATTTCAATGCTTCTTAATAAACTCACAAATTCCCTGAATAAGAGCAGTAGTCTGAGCACCGGTGTTTGGATCCAGGTCTACGGCTATCTTATTCAGGTAGAAGCTGTGTCCCATGCCAGGGCTGATTAACAATTCCACGTCCTTGCGTGCTTTCTTCATGGCTTCATAGTATTCCATCTCCGTGTCCCTAATCAAGTCGTTCTCCGCAACGCAAAGGAGAACCGGGGGTAGCTTCAGGCTCTCCAAAGGCGGCGCTGCCGGCCCCATGGGGCACGTTATTCGGTGGTCTTTGGTGCAGCGCAGGGGCAAAGCCAAGCCAAGGAATTTGTCCACCATGTCCAGGGTTAACATGGGTGACTGGGGCTGCTCCAGCTCGGACTTGCTCCGTTCCGACCTGACAAACCCAGGGTGGATTGGGATTGCTCCGGATAGCTTCATAGGACTTAAGTCCACGTGACCAGCGCGTGCAGCCACGTCATGTACTAGGTTCCCGCCGGAGCTATCTCCGATCAGAAAAACTCGGCTGAAGTCGGCTTGTTGATTGAGCCATGGCTCATGAGACTCGGCTCGAGCCAGTGATCTTAGCCAGAGGAGGGCTTCGAAGCCGTCGTCGCATGCAGCCGGAAGCTGGTTCTCAGGAGCCAACCGGAGAAACACTGACACGTGAATGGCTCGAGCCGACTTAGCCAGCTTGGTGTACGCGTCGTAGTACATGAACCAATCAGGCTGGCTAATGCAAAAACCACCCCCATGAAAATGGAGAACCACCGGGAACTTATCCGGGTCCCCGGGGATTTTCTCCGGAAGATAGATTCGAACACGGAGACCCGAAACATCATTGATGGTGACATCCTCCACGGCAACACCATCGACGAAGTGGTGGTGGGGTGGCACGGATTCAGTCAGGAAGTTGACCTCAGGTGGTCCGGTCCATGTCCGGTCCACTGAACCGTCATTGTAGACTCTAAGCCAACCGGACACCTCTTCTATTATTCTCTTCTCGTGGACCATTATTGTTGATTAGGCTAGCTACTGCTACTACTGCTCTCAATTATTTGTACCTCTCTTGACACCAAAGTTGGATTTGAGAGTGTCATGTTTAATACGTAATGGCCCTTTATATAGGAGTTCGAGGGACAGAAGTCGTTCATTGAGTGGCCAGTCCGCTTGTCTTTCTTGAGACACGTTGGTTTGTGAAGTAGTGTGATGAGTTATGGTATGATGTTTGAATAGAAGTTTGAATCAATCTCGAGGAAGCAGTCAATGGGACCACATTCCACTTAGGAGAAATTACCGGGGGCTTGGCATGAAAATGGAATGATTTTACTTGGGGCTTGGCTGGAAAATGGAATGATTTGGAGCAGCCAAGATTTATGTGGTACAAATAGACATCAATAACTATGTAGACTCTCTAGTAGAGACTAATAGCGCCTAGCACATCCATTACGTTTGTCCACTGTTGCCACAACACTGTAGAAAATGCAAAAACACTGTAGAAAATGCAAAACTATAACCTCAACTATTGAATTTCATCGAAATTCTCTATGCATCATGATCGATTGTTATAATTTACGGATTTTTTTTTTAATCAAAACGATTGTAACTATATGTTATATATTTAAGTCTAAATCATTTGTTGTTTTAAATTGGTTGTCTTTAATGATGTGAAAATTGATTTAGTTTAAATTACGTAAAATGAATAATATTGAATTTTGTAGTATGAGTTTGATTTTTTTAATTAGAGATATGCCCCGTTGTCTTTAAGAAATTTTATTAAAATAAAATAAGTCTTTATAATTAAACAACTTTTTTGCTGGAAAGAATAAAATCTATAAAATTAAAGCAGTTCTAGAAAATATTTTAAGCTTTTTTTTTTTTAATAAAGCATATATTTAAGTTTTTAAAACGATTATTTATAAAGGAAGGATTGAAGGTGCTTGCTGGGGTTTCCCCTTGCTGTGTTTTCCTCTTAATTTACATATGTCATTCAAAAGTCAAGAACCTAAAAGTGCTTTCCTTAGTTAAAAAATAATTTTATACATTTAAAATATAATCTAAATCATTTTCAATATTGGAAAAAAAAAAACGTTGACACGTACTGTGATAGGAACACACATTTTTTTATTTTCATATACATATATATATATAACATTAAAATTAGATTAAGTTTTTGATATTAGCCAGCATCAAATTATAAAAGTTAGTTTCTTTTAGTGTTATTTTTATTCATTAACTATTGTTTACGAACTATAATCTTTTATTTACGAATTAAATTAAAAAGCGAAAAAAAAAAAAAAAAAAAAAGCTTTTGTCAGCTAATGTGAAAATAGTCGACAATTAATACACTTTACATTACTAAAAACCATTGGACGTCACATTAGACATATGTCCAACTCGATAAGATCATGCCACATAACATGTTAAACAAGGTTGGTTAATACAATTTGGTGTGATAAACGCCCAGTGTCGTGTTGAAGCAAAGGTCATCCAGCTGACACACTTGTCATTATGTTTAGATTTTTTTTGGGAGCTTGATGAAAGAAAGAAATTGCTATCTATCAAATTTCTAAAAACACTCAAAAAGCAGAAAAGTGACACAAAGCAGTGTTCCAATTTTTGGAAGTATTTCTTCGTTTTACCTTGACTTGGAATAAAAACAAAGCAGCCGCCACAAAAGTTTTTTCTCCATTTTGGTCTTCAAATCTAATTAATTATATCCTCTTATTTTAATTATTTAAATGGAGGATTGAGACAGAGGTGATTTTTTTTTTTTTTTGAAAGTGATGTGCATTTTTGGATCCACTTGTTAGACCTCGATTGGGATGCAAGTTGTAATGTTATACCAAAACCACTCTAATCTCTCATCAATGTTCTAATTTATATTATCTTCTTTGAATCTGGACCAAATTCATCGTTTACTAGCTTTTTGTTGTTCCACCATGTCACAGTCTTTTTCTTTTTCTTTTCAGGATTCATATATAAAGTAATTAAATGGTTGTTAGCATCACAAGCTTTATACTCTTGTCCTACATTTTTATAAGGAGTGAACACTCAATATAATACTTATGCGAGTAAGATCTGAACACTCAACATCATGCAAATATATATATATATATATATATCTTTAAAATATGTATTAATTATTTTAATAAAAAAGATTAAAAGTTTTCAACATTAAAGTTCTCTGCACAGGATGGCACATAGGGTTCAAATCCAATATTTGACCCAACAACCACCTTCTATGTATAAAGCAATTAAATGGTTGTTATCATGACAAGCTTTGTACTCTTTTCCTATTTTTTATTTTTATGGAACAGATCACTTGAAAATTTTCCGTCTAAACACTATTAGGTCCAACTACTACTACCTTATTTTTTACAAATGAGGAGTGAATGCTAAATATAATACTTGTGCAGACTAAAATGTGAACACTCAACATAATGCGAATATATAAATATAAATATATCTTTAAAATATACTGTCGTGCTCACAATAACAGGTGGGCTGCACAGTCAAATAAGGCCTAAGGCCATGTTTGTTACTTGGGTTTAGACTGGGTTAGGATAAAATCTAATCCTAACTCATGTTTAGAAAGTGCATGGGATTGGAAAAACCAATCCCATCTAAACTTTTTATCCCATTGTGGTGGGTTAAATTAAACCCACCAGAAAGATGGGATAATTTAATCCCACGATTTTTTATTTTTTTATTTTTGGTGATTTTTCCAAAATCAGAAGAAGAAGAAGATTTGAAGGAGCAGAAAGAGAAGGAGAGAATGGAAGCATTACCGATGGGCAGTGGAGAAGATGGAGGTTTGGAGGCAGCATTGTGTGTGTGTGCAGAGAAGCGGGGTGAAAGCGTTGTATGTGCAGTCAATCGACAGCGTGCCCAAGTTCAAGCCACATCGAGTCGGCGACGACGTTGGTGAGCAACGTGGAGTAGGACCAGGTAAGGTGCTGGAAGTGCCGAATGAGAGGGAGAGAAACGATTCAGTTTGGGCTGGGTTTGAGACTCACTCGATGGTTGGGTAGAAAAGACGGCGACGGTGCAAGAGACTGGAGACGAGCACGACAATGGAGTCACTGCGAGTCGCCAATGTTGATTTGGTGGAGAGAGAGAGATTGGGGCATTGAGGGAGAAAGGGACCGGTGAAAAAAAAAACTGTTATTTTTAAAAATAATTTAATTATTTAAAATTAATTTTCATCTCATCCCATATTTCACCAAACACATTACAACACTAATTTATCCAATCTTAAATTGCACCAAGCACATCATAACACTAATTTATCCAATCATATCATATCCTATCCAATTCGATCTAATCCCATGAAAATAATTCAATCCAATCCTGCGTGCCAAACTGGATCTAAAAGACCAACAAACTCAAATGCCTGGAAAGAGGTTCAACCATTATGAAGCCCAACAGCCTATGACACATTTAGATGTGTCACTTCAGAAGCATTTAAAGGCTTATTAAGACAATAAGAGTAGCTTGAGTCAACTAGCAATCGTGTAGGGAACAGCTCAAGATCATAAGAGACATAACAGCTCAAAGTGCATCATCAGCTCATTTTTCCTTAATAGTGCAAACTATAAGAAAGATGACATTTTCCATATTTAGAAGAAAATCACTTTAAAGAGGAAGCTGCTAGTTTTGCACTTTCATTTGAATATGGATGTATCAAATGTAGATTTATGTGAAATAGAAAAGAAATCTTAGCATTTCCTATATTTTACTGACCAAATTAAATGTAAACAAGGAACTCTAATCCTACATAAAAGGTCTTTTGCATGCATTAAAGATAGACAAGACAATAATAGCATCATGACACGAGGTAATCCTAGGAATCCTAGCAAAAACTCTGCTCAATTACAACTTTCTCATTTAGAGATAACATAATCATGTACGTAAACATCATTCAAATGGTTGAAACATATTAAAAATTCTAGTCTTTTCGTTTTGTTTTTTTGCACCATTATTGTCTTACTATTTCACTATAATTTCATTCATTCATCCTCAAGCATTAAGTTCATATTGATTCGAGTGTTGACTGATTTTTTATGTCAATATTTTGGCGCTAAAAGAAGGGCCCCAAACCTTTAGAGAATCTCCGATTTTGCAACTTTATGCAAAAATTTATTATTTTTATTCATCTATTTCAAGTGATCGATGGATAAAACTTCTTAAATGCAATGATGGGCTCTTCATAGAAGTGTATGACTGGGTGGTCTTCTAAGCATGGAAGAGGAAGTAGATTCAATGTAGCAAACACCAATCTTTGGAAACCAACAAGAGGTGAATCATGGTCAGGACCAAGTCAACCCAGACCCTATAGCAAACTAAGAATGGAGGGCTATGTAGAATTTGCTTCCAGTTAATGTACCAATTCGACCAAAAGGCGTTCCAAACCCTGAAGTGTATCAAAAAGACAAAACAAGGTAGAAGATGAACTACGCACGTTGACCATGACTATTCAGTACTCATTTAGAGGCAACATCAGAATCCCTCGAAAGGAGAGAATCTACCTTAAAGCAAAGGATAGTAAACAGGTTAGTATCCTCCCCAACGTACAGATCTAAATGAGAATTGCAACTCGGGCGAACCATACAGACTTGCCATGGTAGCATCCCTAAACCGCAGTTTAGCCTCCATAAACTATAGTTCAACTAACAACGACAACAACCAGGGACACCACAATGATGTTAAGAGTCATGGAAGAGTCATATACCACCTAGAAGGATCCGTATGATTACTAAGTGCTACTAAAGAGGATTGATCGCTTGGAGCGATGGGTGAATGAGAACTAAGACCGTCGCCATGAACATTTTAAGATACTCACTATCACCTCGCATCAACAGGATAGTGATCCTTATAACCACTTGGATACTTTTAATGTACTGATGGACCTACTAACTATAACACTTATGCAAAACTGGATGATGCTAGAGAAAAAATTTACTTGTCCAAAAGGAACCAAAGGATTTCGAAAAACCTTAGCCCATCAGAGCTCCAGATAGGACTTAACTCAAAACTATTGATATTTATAATTGTCAACGTTAGACTTGATGTCGATGATCAAATCTTTAAGTTGTTAACCTAGCAGGTTAAATAATAAAACCCCTCATTGGAGTTGAGGTTTTTCTTCGGTTGAAACAAGTATTGGACCATGTCCAGACTAAAGACAAAGGATTCACATCTGTGGAATAAGATGGAAATGATAAAAAGAAAGGTGTAGCTATTGGGTGAGAGTTAGAAAGGAACCATCACAAAATGATTTAAGACCACTTGAAAATAAGGATGGAGAGGTGGCAAAAGTCTAGCTCGCATTTGAAGCTTGTTCATGGTCGTGTAATGCTATGGAAGATTGGTAACTAGGTCTTGAGGACTAGGTAATAAGAGGCCTGTATTTGCAAGGAACTTAAGGTCGGTTGTTGGGTCATTAATTATTATTATTTTATTCCCAAAGTATTTATTATTTATGCTATGTTTTGAATGAAATTAGTATTTTTATTTTGTTTTTATGTTTTTGTATTTAATTTTTGGTTTTGAGGGAAAAAGAATAGAATTGGTGGTTTTTGAGAATTAATTACAACACAAAAAAATCAGAGATCTAGTCCAAAGAAAGCTCGAAAGGCAAAGATCAAAATATCAAATAAGTAGGGTCAAATTGTAAAACTGCAGAATTTTTGGGGCTAAAGTGAAAAATTTAGGAAGTGA
This sequence comes from Nephelium lappaceum, assembly GCA_021234005.1. NCBI lineage: Eukaryota > Viridiplantae > Streptophyta > Magnoliopsida > Sapindales > Sapindaceae > Nephelium > Nephelium lappaceum. Next base: position 16,081,642 of record CM038004.1, read on the forward strand.
TTGACCAAGACGTAATTGCCAGGCCCACTCCATGAAACGCGCACCATCCTGTCGTTTTGGCGAGGCAGCAGAAGTGGGAAGCAGCAAGCATGAGCGTGCTGATCAGGTGTGGCAGAGTACGCCTAAGCGCGCCTGAAGGATTTGTTGAGTGGTCCAGGTGAGGATTTGGTGTGACGTGCACATAATTGTACGCTGAGGTGGCAGCATGCCCACGAATAAGCGCGCATGGTGGATGAAACGGGCGCCTATGGGCGCTGATCCAGTGTGTCTGCGACTCTCCGCGCCTAGACTGACCAACCTAGTGACGCCACGTGTCAGTTAAGAATATTTTAGGAATATTTCTTGGCATATTGTTTCTCCCCTGCTTATAAATATGAGAGCTCTCCACTTTATTCAGCACACATCAAAAGAGAGAGAAGTAGAAGAGTAAAATTGAAGGCTTTGGTTTCATCTTTTCTTTATTTTTATTTTTATTTTTATTTTTTGTTGTTAGTTTATTAATTAGGACTAACTTGAAACCCTAGATATAAACTTAATTAGTTTATCTTTTCAACAAATATTTGTGTTTTGCATATTAAAATTAATGTCTCTATTTAACTTTATTCTAGTTATTTTATTTCTTTAATTGATCACCTTATAAACATATTTTTAGAATTATATTGTAAAAATATAAATTGTGCACTAAATGGATATATTTTTTGTTTGCAACAATCAATTGCTTACGAGTCAATTGAAAGACATTAAGTCATAGATATTTAGGATAGGTACTATGTTCTAAGATTTGTGTGATATTTATATTCTTTTAGTGCTTAATAGATTCCTATTATTAAACTTAAATAGACACTATGCTAAGTTATAATTAGAAATACACGTATTTACGTAAACACCATGTGATTTGCATACTAACTAAAGAATAATCAATACGACATGCAGTATAACCATTACGTTGTCATGAATGTCTTCTTCATGCATTATCATAAATTTGTTTTATTAATTTTTATAATAAATTGAGGGATTGTTAAGTGGTGGATAGAATGTCCTAATTAAACTTTTATTATTGATTTTCTTTAATTTAATTTTATTCATTAATTTAGTTTAGTTTAATCTTAATTCCAAAACTCATTTTCTTTATTTTAATTGTTTTTAATTTAGATCTTAACTAAACTTAGAATTAAAGTAAGTTGAAACTCCTTATGGGATCGACCGTTGCTTGTTTACTATATTCGATAAACGATTTGTGCACTTGTAAGGTTTAAAATTTAGTTTATTAAAAATTGACCAACATCGGTGGCTAAATTTATTACGACCTAATCACTCATGATTGTAAGGACCCTTCACGAGAATGGCTAAAGCTCCCACTACGAGCAACTCTTTTAGTGGAGACCACTCCAACCTCACCTGAATCAGCCTCATCCATACCTTCCACCCTTGTACGATCCCTATTTGAGGCATTTGCACACATGCCCTCTATACCATCCACAAGACTAGGAGGAGGAAGACCATAAGACAACTCATGCTCATCATTAGCACTAACCACATGCTCACGTCTTCTACGACCAACATCTAGAAGCAAAATCTTCTATCGAAGCCCCTAGAGATTATAGTGACACTATCTAACAAAAAGAAACCCTAAAGAAGACTGCCTAATGCCCTAAAAATGCATATGAGTGTAGGAAATTCACTTAACCTAAAGGTTATTTTACAAACCCAAGATGTAACGAAAAAAAAAAAGAAAATGGTGATGAAACAAACAATTTCACAACACCATGACAATACATATATGTATTAGAAATTGCTCAACAAGTCGTAATACAAAGAAATGAACATTAGAAATAAACATGTATGAAGGAAAGAAGCTCAAACTCACCTTGAGAAGAAACTGTAATTTATTGGCAAGACTAAAGCAAAAATGGTCACAAAAATGAAAAAAGGAGAACCAACAGTGCAACCAAGTACTTGGAAGAAAGAAGAGAAAAACCTTCAGTGCTCGAAGTATTGCTAGAAAGGTAAATAAAAAGGCATAGCTCTCTTCTTCCTTTATGTGACTCTATCATGACCACAGGATCAAAATTGATAATTACTATCACAGATCCAATAACGGGGAATAAGCCTCGCGTCACATCTACATTGATGAAATGAAATAGCGCCTCGTTCGCATACGAATTACGTTAATAGGATGTGACAGTTATGACTAATAGTTGAAAGTTGTTGACTAGTTAGAGCTGCTTGCAAAAATTCAAATGATTAAGCTCCCAATGCAACCAGGAATGACGGACTCACATTAAAAGATAGGGGGTTTATGTTCAGCCCAAAAATAGCACTCGGGCTGTAAGTTCAAATAAGGCCCAAAATATTTAACAAGTGCAAAGGCCTAAAAGGGGGTAAACCATTATGAAGCCACCCATCAGCATTGTGACAAGTCAGCATATATCACGTCAAAAACATTTGAAAGTTTAATTTCACTGAGACAATAAGAGTAGCTCAAGTTAACTAGTTCGTATGAGAAACAACTTAAGGTTGTAGAAATATAGCAACTCGAAGTGCATCATCAACTCATTTTTCCCTAATAGTACAGACTTCCAAGAACAGGAAATTTTCCATATTAACAAAAAAGAATGAATATATTAAATGTAGATTACAAAAAATAAGAAATAAATTTTAGTCTTTTCTATCTTTTAGTGAACAAATTGAATATAAACAATGAACCTTGACACTATATAAAGGGTCATTCGCATGCATAAAAGATAGACAAGGCAAAACAATAGTAGCATCTCGACACTAGGTAATCTTAGAAACACTAGCTAAAACATTGCTTAATTGTAGTCTTCTCCTTAAAAAATAAATAACTGTTGACATAGGCATTATTCAAAGGTTCTAACCAAGTTAAAAATTCCCGTCTCTTTGTTTTACTTTTTTGCACCATTATGTCTCATTATTTTACTGTAATTGCATTCATTCATTCATCTTCAAGCATCATATTTCGTATTGATTCGAGTGTTGATTGATTTTTGACATTAACACATATATTAATTATTTTAATAAAAAAAATAAAAGACTTTTTTACATTAGAGTTCTCTACACATCTCCGAGATTATCCCATCCCCTTCTTTGGGCCAAATCCAATATTTAACCTAACCACCACCTTGTACAGTATAGGTGGAGCCAAAATTTCTATCTTATACAGGGAGACCAAGCCAAACATATAAATTCAAATTGGCTTAGAAAATACTATTATGTAAAATAGGTTGTTAAAAACAAGATATAGTACTTTATAATTTTATTGCAACAAATAAATTAATAAATAATATAGGGATCGAATTTTTTTAATGAAAATAGAGCTCACAACTCTTACATCTAAAAATAGTCCACTATGGGATATATATATATATATACACACATACACTAAACTTTTGGGTGATTTGCTTTTAGTATACAGTATTAAAGAGTAGAAAATAATCATCTATTTTATTACAAGCCTATCCAGACAATACACATAATTAAAAACAATCTTTTAGTGATAACGGGTTAACTTCCAATGAATAAGCGCAGCACAATTATTTTATGATATATTTTGATCTCAATTACTTACATATATTATAATAACTTAATTTTATATTATATTCATGTTAAACCATATTAATATATAATAACTCATAATAAATTTAAATAATTAATTAATTAAATTACAAACTAATAAAATAGGTTTATTAAAATCATAGTAGTAATCTAACAAATTAACAAACAAAACTAATACAATTTTCGAAAACCAAAATATAGATTAAAGTAAACAGTAATATGTGAAATTGAGTTATTTTACTACGTGTTAAGAGGGGTAGATTTTGTCTCCAACTTCAAATATGAAAAGAAATAAATAATCAATGGCATTTGTATATATCCAATAATTTTTGTTAATTATTACAATTTGTAATGTATGTGATCTTATCTTTTAACTAAATACAATTATAATTAATACAAGTAGAAGAAATATTAAAAATTATTGTCATATCATATAAAGTAAAATAATTTATGTGACATTCATCATAGTGAATGTGATTGATCGAAGGACCACAATCACTTCCTCGCCTAAAACAAATAACCTAATCCAATCAAACAAATGTGATTGATCACATGACCATTAGCACTTCATCATCTAAAAAAAAAAAAAAAAACCTAACTCTGATCTAACCTAACCTAATCAATGTTTCAAAACCCATTACTTACTACTCAACCCCTTTCCCTTGGCGATCTGCCGAGACCCTACGGTGACCCTCCAGCTAGTCCTTGCGCTCAACTAAAGGATCCCTCGCAGAGCTAAACCGTATTCTTTCTGAACCTTTTCAAAAACAGCGGAAACGATGGGGAAATTTTTTCTTTTTTATTTTAAACCTTTGCAAAATAATTTATAAAAATTCGGGCAACATCCCGTCTGTTTTTCAGACTTAGCCACCCTACAAATTATAAAATTTAACACTTCTAAAATGTCATAAATCATTTCCCCCAAATTATAGAGCCTCAGGCTCTCATTACTCATCACAACCACAACCACAAGTTCATATTTCACTTTATCAACTAAATCATACGTCATGCATCAATTTTATTCAGAAACACAATTTAAATTCACAAAAGGATATTTACAAAACTACATGGATATGATAAAATATATACATCTTTTAAAGTCAAATAAACATAAGAGTAAATAATCACATATTCACTATCGCCGCGGCTGTCTGGTATCGTCTCGGGGTAATTCCACAGCTATGGTACCTGTGTCTGGGGAGGTTTTTATATAAAACAGAAAATAATGAGCTAGAAGCTCAGTGAGTGATAATCTTTCTTTTCCTTGAAAATCTATTTTTCTAAACTTCCTCATCTAAAAACGTTTGAAAACTATTCTTTGTTTCTAAAGCATTTCGAACTTAAATCTTTTAAGCATCAACTTAAACAAAAGAATTTATATATAAACACATGCTTGCTTTTAAATTCAAAACTTGTAACTGAAAATCATAAATAACTTAAATAATAATTATAAAATTTCTTTTTCCTCAAATCTGCTTTTCTTTTGAAGCTGTTTTCTGATATCTTTCAAAAGTACCATAGTATCCCTAAATCTGAGGTCTCTCGAATCTAGTGACCATGTGCGGAATTTTCAGCGCTAACCATAGCTCGCCAACTCTGAGACATCTCACGGCTATATGCGGAATTTCTCAATGCTAACCATAGCTCACCTGCTTTGAGACATTTCGCGGTTATGTGCGGAATTTCTCAGCGCTAACCATAACACGCGAAACACTACCCCACATTAGTAATGGCGACTCAACTGACAAACTCAAACACTTAGCCCCCCAGATTAGTGACTTATCCCTACCCTAGACTGTGGCAACTGATGTAGGATAAACCGGCCGGGTCTAATCTGATCTGGAATCTCTAAGGGCATACTTATGATTTTGAAAACACTTTTCTTTTCTTTTGCTTTAACTTTCTGGTGTAAAAGCACAAATCTCTTTTTTGGGTGCATAAAGCACCAAAATCTAATTCTGAGTGCAATAAGCACTAAAACTCATTTTCTGCAACACATTAAGCACTAAAATATCTTTGGTAAGTGTAAAAGTACAAAATAACATCATTTCAAGCTCTAAATTCATGTTCATATCCATGCATTTAAAATAGCTCAAGTAAACAATTAATTTATCAAATCAAACTTGATAATTTGAAATACTCTTAAGATCTTTAAATAAAACTCACTCACAAAACTGATGATTAAAAATGGCGCATGCAGATCCCCTACTCCTCTCGCTTTGACTTCGCTTTGGGACTGGTTTCAAGCTAAAATCGAGCTCAATTGAAGCTAAAAATGACGTGGATCGGGCGGGTTTAGCGTCGGGTCTTCGTGGTCGTCGTGAAGACAGCTCGCCGTCGTCGGTTTTGCTTCGATCGTCTGGTTTCGCGACGACAGATCTGGTTTTACAGCTTCAGGTCGTGCTTCGCGGTTGATCTACCGGTGATTTGAGCTGTTCCAGGCAGCGATGGTGGCTGGGTTCTGCAGATTGGCGAGCTAGGTCAGGACAACAGCTCTCTGTCGTCGTCGTCAGCAGTGGTCAGGTCTGGTTGGTGCAGTTCTGCATCGCTCGATAGCGTCTTTACTGCTGCTCAACGACGATCTGCTCGGCGGCTGGTTCGACGACGATAGCTAGTCGACGACGAGGTCTTCTTCTTCTTCTCTTCTTCTTCTTCTTTCTTCTTCTTCTTCTCTTCTTTTTCTTCGTCTCTTCTGGTTCACGCGATTGACTTGGTTCTGCTTTGTCTTCTATTTTTTTTGGTGAGTCAACTCACTATTTGGCTTCTATTTCCTCCCTAAACTATTCTAAAAATAATGGTCACGTCCTGATAAAATTGCGGTCTCCTCCCTTAACTTTTAACTTAATTTCACTTTAACCACAACTATTAAAACTTATCTTCAATTTAGTCCTTATTTCCTTAAATATTTACTCGATTTCGTTCACCATTTCATCCTTCCATTTAACCTCCAGTCAATTTTAATTCAATGCCTATGGGTTTCTCTATAACCTTAAGCGTTTCCATAAACCATTTAGGATCTCTAATCGATGCTTAGGGACTATTCCTGAAAAATCTGTAAAATTATAATAGAGGGCTTACAGCAAATACTCAGTTGGACCATCAATCAATGGTCAAACTTGGTTAAATATGTAAAACAAAGAACTTAAAATTTTTTTCGTAGAATCAAAATATAAACATATGACCACAAAACATCATCAAACCTATTTCATACAATCTCAAAAGCCACTTTAACAAAATCACATAATTATAATATACTTGATGCCTTTAAAAACTTTGGTAACATAACTACTATTTTTCAACAATTCCACCCCATAATACAAAAAGATAATAATAAATAAATAATAACAACACTTTAAAAGTCTATCATATCTCAATTACTTAGGCCTCCGGTCCTTCTTTCAATCTTACATACAAACAAGAATCATATTTACATGTCATTAATAATATAACAGTACCAAATAACAATTAAAAAGGAAAAGGTCCACTAACAACCAAAAAGAAAAAGTCCAAAGTCCAAAAAAACTAATTGGAATTAAGTAAACATGTAAAAGAAAGTAAGTTAAAAGCCTTAAACATTTGAACAGACCAAGTTGCAACAACTTTTCATCTCCATTAAAGTCTTCCACAACTTATTCATGATCAAACTCAAAATCTAAATCAATTTTCCCTTCATTTTCGTCCTCTGTAGAGTCAACAACATCTTCACTAAGTTATCTCTTTTGCTCCGAATCGAACCCTACTTCATCATTATCATTACTTCCTAGAACAAGCCATTCTTGTGCATTAGTAGCATTAGCATTAGTTGCTAGTAGCATATCAACATTCTTCTCAATCTACCTTTTCCTTTTGCCTTATTAATTTTGAATTGAATTGGACAAAGATTGGATTGTTTAATCAATTTATATCTAGTCTAGTCTTTTCTTTAATGTATCTACATAAGATTTAAAAATTAAAATTAAATAAATTAAAAAATTTAAAATTTAAAATATTGAAAATAAGATATGGATATTGCACTTAACCCTTCAAAGTGTTCTAATTTCTTTAACATCCGGATAATCTAGTGGTCAATAAAAGCATCCTTCTTGCCATTTTTGGCAAGTTAGGTGTTTGCCTCCAAACATGCTCCACCATTCAATTACACCATAGAAAATAATCAACTCTAGAATTGGTTCTTGGAATATATATTTTTATAAATATAATACTAAAAACATAATCTATAATAGTAATTAGTAAACAAGTAAAACAACTAAAAATAATTTATATGAATTAAATATTCGATTTTTTACCTTAATCCTTAGAATCATTATTACAACCTTTAATGGCCAATAGTTTCCCAAAAACACCCTTCTTTCTATTATAATTTGGCTATTCATTCATGATAATTAGATCTTGAAAGAATAGATCATCATATGAAAAACCTCTACACTTAATAAAGGCATCCAACAACTAATTTTCATTGCAAATGTCTGGATCCTTGAAGTGGTAATAGGGGTTTAATATAAAGGCCATCACATGTAATGGAGATTTAGCCTATCTTTCATTCTTTCATCAATTATTTCAATGATTGGACGATAATTATAATATTGTTCAAAGCCTCTCTAATATCTTGTTTAACCCTTCTTAGTTTTCCATATAATCAAGGCATTGTTGGCTTTTGATCCTCATCCACTAGTTTCAACACTTTCATCAAAGGTCCAAAACCTTTAAACAACTTGTCATACCAACCTAAAATCCCAAACTAATCATAGTTGAGTAAGCCAATTTTCCTTTAAAGGTTTTTGAGAATTTGCACTTCTCTTACTCCTCTTTGTCAATCATTGTTCTCAAAGCATTTTTTTTTTTCCCTCTATCAAGCTTTGCAAAGTAAGGAAAGCATATGCAAATCTAGTCTTTTCTGGCTTTACCATATCCCTTTTTTTTCGCAAAAGATCTCATCATTGTCAAAGTCCTATGATAAACATAAATAAAGATTGTCAAACTCTTTGCTTGGTCAATCACTTTGCTGAACCTCATAAGCTTGCCAATACTTTCAAGCATGAGGTTGATGTTAAAGTAAAATATAAGTCTAAAACATGTTTAGCCCCTTCTCTTTCATTATCTTGGCAACGACTATTATTGCTGGCATTCATTCATATCTTCGAAAATGTGTTCAGCAGTGTGTATCATATCAGAATACTCTTTGAAAAAAAATGAAAGCGGTTCCTACCTTGTAATTCACATACAAATTCATTATGCTCTCCTTTTTCTATCTGCCTAAACATCTATCATAGTTGAGCATCCATTTTGAGCCTACTTTTCTTGTTCCCTTTTTAACATCTCCTTATCTTTTCCACTTGTCTCGACAAAATATCACCTCACCAACTTCATAAAAGTTAGAGGTTGCTAACCCTATCCAAATTGACCAATCGCTTCAGCAATGCATATGAAACCATCATTCATAATAGCATGCCATGGAATACCATTTTCAAGCATTCAACTAGTCACCCATGGTGCACCTGATTGATCCTCTCTTAAAAGATTTCTTCATTGATGTTTTTTGTCGCATTGCCTTCCCTGCATCTAGTGAAGACTTCGGATTAATCCCTTTTGCAAACTTATCCATAGGGCTAACAAGATGAGGCTCATTCCTTACCCCTCCTATCTCTAGTTCTTCCACCTCATCTTGTCCCTCCACCCCCGTCGATATTTACTTCTCCTCTCTTCAAATTCTCCTCAATCATCTTACTTTTCTTTCCATTTTTTGACTCCATAAGTGCATTTCTACATTTATTTCTAGCTCTAGTGTTGTCTTTGAACATTTGACTACATTTTCGGACATGTCACCCACATGTTTTTTCAACCTATATATACCTCTGAACATAGTTTTCCCACACAATGTGCACTTCACCCGTTTCTAAGCTCTTCCCATCAACAAACAACTCATAATCTCATTTGATATCACTTGAATTTCATTTGAGAGGTTGGTAACAGAGGCTTTTAAGATTTATTAACAATCGCCATAAATAAACCAAATAAAAACACCAAATAGTTACAAGTTATATCATTCATAATTAAATGATTATGCGATAACTTACAACAATAAGTCCAATGAATTAAGTAAATTAAATTAATCTATTAACAAAACAATATGTATGATAACTTATGGTAGTAATCTGTGTGATAACTTAAGTAAAAACTTGATAACTTGGGAAAGCTTTAGTTAGTTTGTTAAGACCAACTAATGACAAATATAGAAGCCTAATCTTTCTCAAAACAATAAACAGTTCTTAAGACAGTAACAATCAATAAACAAGCATTAATCAGTTATTATACCTAGACATCAAGCTTCTTATATAATTACGACTTGAAAACTTGGAAAAGCTTTAATTAGTTTGTTATGACCAACTAATGACAAATATAGAAGCCTAATCTTTCTCAAACAACTCAATAAACAATTCACGTGAGTCTATACATCAAGTAATAAAGCAACCAAACACTACTTAAGAAAAATAATGAAATATAAGCTCCTAGTACCTAACAAAGTTGTGTTCTAAATAAATTTATCTGAAAAAGAGTTTTAAAAGCAATAATAATGATGATGATGATGATGATGATGATGATGAATTAAAAAAAAAACTCAATAGCAACAAACAGCGGTGACATGACACACCAGTGAGCATGAGAGAACCAAGTCTAATGATAGTGAGAGAAGAAGATTAAGAAGAAAGGTCTTTAACTCTTTCGAAGAAGTGAGAAGAATGATGTCTTCTTATGTTTTTGACTTCTACACAACCCAAAATGGCGTTCTTTTGGGCACATAAAAAAGATGTCATTTTGGTGTCGTAGATTTAAAAAAGAAAAGAAAAAAAAAAAAAAGGCACGACGAGTTGGGCTGAGTACATTGAGTTGGCTGAGTTAGGGCCAAGTTAGCCCAAGTACTTGATGGAGTACTTGTCTGGCGCAATCAGGACCCTCAATTTGGAGGTTTTCCGGATTGATAGGGTATTGATCCAAAAGTACTCGTCAGAACTCGACCTACTTAGTTGAGTTTTGAAACATTGAACCTAATACAATCAAACAAATATGATTAATTGGACGACCCTATCACTTCCTCGCCTAAAACAAACCCAACCCTTATCTAACCTAAAATGAGCTAACCTAATCCAATCAACAGTGTAGATTTGTTATGTTGTGTTATATTGATTGTGCAGCATTATTAGTCATGGGAAAATATACCATGATTTTATACCTTCAACATGAGTCTTTGTAATGAAAAATCGAGTGAATTTTGATAGTTTCAATAAATTTGAGAATAATGTAGGTGAAGAAATTAGGGATCAAGTGGCAATTCACTAGCAAAATTTTATCAATTTGGAAATAATTCAGATTCAATTCGAATTTCTATGTGTGCAAGAAAAGAGTTAGTGCAGTTTTGGAAGCAATCAGATGTAAATTGGATTACTTCAAGAGCAAGCAAGGAATAAAGTTAGATGTGCAAGCAATTGTGGAAGAAAATTGAACAAGAATGATTCAGACTAATATGAACTAATGAAAAGTGAAGGAGGTTGAGAATTGCGCATCAATTCAGCAGAGTACAAGATAAGGAAAGTCCCGAGGCTTGATGGCGAGACACAGCCTGCAACCCAAGCTTGCAGAAGTGTCGAAAGGTGAAGCCCACAACCCAGCATACCGTGACACTTCTTTCCATCTTTGTTTATTTTATTGATTAATACTGTTTATATTATATCTGTCTCGTCTATTACAATTATGTTGAACTAATTTCATATATCTAGGCTACGACGTGGCCGAATCATAAATTTTTATCTATTCAATGATTCAAGAATTTCTGAAGTTTAATTTTTCATTATTATATTCTATTCTATTGGTGCGTAATACTATCAATTAATTTAGATCTATTAATTGATTAGATCTAGTGACCATGATGTGCTTGAAAAAGGTTTCATGAGTTTAGAAATCAATAAAATAGCATAGATCATATAGGATAGGAATACACCTATATAGTTTGTGTAATCGTGTGTGTATGGGTACATTTAATATTAACGAAAAGTTAATAGATCGGCATAAGAATATAGCAGGCTTATTAATCTGGGTATTTTTACTTGACTATTTGGAAGAGGCTTATGAATATTTAGTATTGTCCGATTGAATACATAACAAAAATTATATTATGTGATATGAGAATAGATTAATAAAAAGGTTAGGTGAAATTGTATGCCTAGATGTTTAAGTTTTAATTACTTGTTTATTTTTATTTTATTTCTTTCAAGTCATTATTAATTACAAAAGTTCATTAGTTTGGATAAAGTTGTGTTTAATTAATATTGGTAACATAAAATTTGTAGTTGTACTCGTGGAAACGACCTTGGTTCATCACAATATTGCATCCATGGATCGTGTATACTTACACGAGCTTTTGTGGTTTAGTGTACCAGAAATTTGACTATCAATCATCCATCCCATCAAGCATCAACACTGTCTTTGGTCTTATAAGGATAAGAACATGAGTATTGTATTTGTATGTCGTTTAATCTACACTCATACAAGTTGAGGTGCTTTACCTTTCTTTTCTTGTTGGTTGAAATCAAACTCTACCTTAGCCTCCCCAGCCAATCTTGGATTTCCTTTGTTTATATGATTCAAGATAGAGACAAATAAAAGTTGACAACTATCTATGATCCGACTAACTAGCGATACTTAAAGTAACTTACTATGATAGTCAGAAATAGAAAAATCTATTTAGATGAGTTGATTAACTAATGTACAATATATATATATATATGGGAGAGTCAAATTAAAATTTTTACAAATTTAAGAGGTAAATTATAATTTTTTAAATATATTTGCAATTTTGCCACTGGTCATAGTAACATTTAGAGCAGTTATGCAAATGACTTTTGACGTTTGCCTCTTAACAAAACAATGTTTGCACTTTTTTGCAGCATCCTCCCTTTTTTAGACGACTTGACCACCGCGTTTAACTGTGAACATTAACTTCATTAAGAATATTTAGGTCATTTTGTCATATTTTTTTATTTATCCCTTAAAAATTATATTAATTAATAGGTTGTTTGGATCTCCACCATCCATCTAGACAATGGAAATCTATGTCAAATAATTTAAAATTTTAGCAGTTATAAAATAAATTAAAATTAAATGGTTTTGAAATTAAAAATAATTAAAAGATAATTTTAAATATGAAAAAAAAAATAATGTTTTCAAATAGTCTGAGTCGTTCATCTTAAATATGGATGGAACAGTCAAGTTCGATTTAAAAAAAAAAAAAAACTAATCAACATGGTTGGATCTTCCTAGCCCTCTTTAACCTCTCCTCTTTCAAACAACCATAAGCCACCATCAACAAAACTTCATCATTGTCAAACGAACCCAACTTCAACCTCTCCTCTTTCTTCTATAACCATCAAACTACCCAACGTCATCTGATCATCAAAACCACCAAACCTAAAAACCAAACTCACCAAATCACTATCATCGAACCATCAAACCACCATCAAAACCGCCATCATAGTTGAACAAACTTAGACCATTTGGTTTCATTTGATGATTTAGGTTTTGAAATGCTGATCTAGTTATCTTGGGTTTATTGAATAACAAACCCAGATCTGCACGAGTTTTTTTTTTTTTTAAAAAAAAAGAAAAAAAAAAAGAAAGAAGAAGTTGACGTTTTTCAGCTAGGTCAATGAACCTAGATGAAGGCTTTATTTGGGTTTGTCAAACCCAAATGAAAGAAATTAGATGTTCTTCATCTTATTTAAAAATTATGAAGCTTATGGTTGATGTTGGTCTAATGATTGATGACGTTTTTTTGTGCAAGAAGCTAGTCTGATGATGATGGATGGTGTTAGATGTTAGTCTGATGATGAATGATGTGAGAAGTAGGTTGGGTCATAAACTAGATACGGAAGATGAACATGTGTAAGATGAATTGGGTGGAGATCCAACCCAAATTGGATCTCCACAATCTATCAATCTTAATGAATGATGGAGATTTAATCTAGGTTTGATTTTCACTTTTTTTGTTTCTTTATTCCAAAATTTTTAATAGTTTTTCATTTTTTATTTTTTAAATTAGTTTGATCTCCACCATCTATCTTATCAATTTTTTCATTTTCAAGAAAGTTTAAAAATTGTTTTTTTAATTGAATTTATTAAGAAAGTTTTAAAAATTATTTTCCCTGCCCATTTGAATTCTTTTTCTTTTTTTCCTTTTCCTTTTTATTTTTATTTTTTTTAACATAGATGGATGCTAGGGATCCATTTAAAAATAATAATATTTTGTAATTATTTTAATTATTAATTTTTTAAAAATTGATCTCAACCATCTATTTTTGAGATAGATGGTGGATATTTTTTTTAACTCTTTTAGTTTTTTTTTTTTTTTTTTAATTATATAGTAGAAATGGATTTAAGGGCATTTCAATCTTTGAATTCACTTTTGATAGTCTAACAACTTTATTGACGGTCAAACCAGTTTTTGCTATTAGTATAGGAGGACGCTAAAAAACATGTAAACATTGTTTTCATTTGTCAAAAGGCAAACATCAAAAGACTTTTCCGTAATTTGTTCTAACATTTATTCTACACCAAAAAAACAGAAAAAGTGATTTTTTAGTTAAACCTCCTTATTTTTCCAAGAATTGAATTGAATGACTCCTATCACCTAGCTTTCCTTATTATGCTATGGAGGTTTCTCAATAGTGACATCACTGACATTTGCTATTCAATCTATTATGTAATTTACCTTACCTTCTAAGTTGCTTTTTTCTTTTCGTTAGTTTAACTCAAAACTTCTAAGTGTTTATGCACAATGTCACAAGAGATTTTCCCTTTTTTAAAAAAATTAAATAAAAAATAAATAAAAGTTATTATAATTTTGGATTAAGGTCAAACTGTAAAAATTAATTATTTTAGTATTATCTTTTGGTTGTAAGATGAGGAGGTTTTTTTTTATTATTATATTATTTTACAATAAGTCCTTTTAGAAGTAAAATTTGAATAAGTCTTAATGTTTAAGATTTTTTAATTTGTTTGTTTTTTTTTTTATTTTAATGACTTAATTAATGATAATTAAGGATGAGATGTTTTTCCATTTAATTTATACCCTTTCATTATCATATTTTTAAACCCAATATCATTTAATGTTACATCACAATTACTTTCATAACCATATTTTTAAATTATAATTATTTGAATAAATAAAAAATCAATTTCATAATAAGTTTTTATTAAAATAGTGAAATTTAAATTTTAATAAAATATAAAAAAAAATAAAAAATAAAATGAGGAGCCGAAACCTCCTCCAATCGCCGACAATAAGAGGTCGTTAGCCTCCTACCATTGAATAAAGGCTGCCAGCAGCCTCTGTTAGCATTTTGGTGGTCATCAGTGGCCTCCACACACAGAGGAGTCGTAGCCTCTTCTAATAGGGAGGCCAGGTCTTCCCTTCGATCGTAATTAGTGACCAACAACCCACCATGAGTCCTAGGGTAGTTTATTTTAGGGTTAGGGTTTCGATATGAAGAGATTTAGGATTTTTTTTTTTTTTAGAGATATTTTCAAAATAATATATAATAGAGAGTTGATTTAGAACAATAATTTACATTTATTCATTAAAGTCTTTTCCATTCATGTAGAGTTAGAATTTTAGCCTATATGTGTCCCTTTGGGTACGCATGGGTTATGATACACTTGATAAAAAAATTGTGTGATTGCATTATAAAATGTATTATTATAATTTATTATATGTGATTACAACTAAACATATGTAATTATTATTCTACATTTTTAGATTGTAGATCACATATATAAATTATAATTACACATTTTCAAAATACAATAACTATTTTTTTGGTCAAGTGTATGCTAGAATGTACTTATATATATATGTATATATATATACTAATTTAAGACGTAAGTGGAGGAAAACACAAAAATATTATATATCGTAGTTTAGTTATGTGCTCAAATAAAACTTATTTTAGAAAAACGAACAGCCACAAGTATGCTATGTTCGTTCGCGTTCGTGAACAAAGACAAATTATTTGCTCACCGACTAAGCAAATGATGGTGTGCTGAAAGAAAATTCATTTTCATATAGAGCTAGTTGCAATACTCGTACTAATTTCTAATGTTATTAGCTGAAAATTTCACCAATTTATCAATTAATATCATTTAAATTTGACCGATTTTATCTTGTACGTGCATGGCATCAACATGTCTCCTTTGTTCCAAAAGTCATAGTGAGAACTGTAGCAGTTTCTGGATCTTTAGTTATCCTAAACAAGGGCAATACCCTGTGTTTGTGTACTAGTAATTTCCTAGCACATTTGGAAAATCTAGCCTTTTTTTTTTTTTTTTTTTCTAAGAATTGTTTCTGCAATTTATGGGACGTGACTTTTGTTAGAAAATGGGAGAGAAATATCAATTTTCATGAATTATTTTGATTGGTTTTATTTTGGTTTGATAGATCAAAATATTCATGTTTTTCTTTGCGAGAGCATCGAATTGGTATGATTACAAATCTAAAATGATGTTTGGGTAACTGAGAAATTGAAGCTCAAAGATCTGTTGGAAATTTAAAATCCCTTGAATTTGAATTGCTTGCCATTATATGTTTCATATGATTGAAATAATGATAGAATAACTGCAATTAATTTTATTTGAATTATTTCATTTAAGTTTTTTGAATTAAATAAATAATTGTAGTTGATTTCATTAAATAATGAATTGGATTAATGACTTAATTATTTCATTTCAACTTTGAATGAAGTAAAATAATTATTTTAAATTTTGAATGACAATTGTAACTGATTTCATAATTGCTATTATATTGGTTTAATAAGTTTCATTCAAATTTTGAATGAATTGAATGAAATGAATCATTTTATTAAGAATGGAAAAGTTTGTATGACAATTGTAACTGAAAATTTACAAATGATTTTATCTAGGGGTGGCAACATGAGTCACACACACAGACGGGTTGACACGAATTCGCGAAAAATAAATGAGTATGGGTTGGAGTTAAACGAATTCGTGTCGTAATCGTATCGACCCGCTTTACCCATTTATTAAACGAATCGAGTTGGGTTTGTTTAAACGAATCGCGGTTGACACGATTAAATTAGAGGTCAAATTATAATATTAAAAAGTATAGGGGTTAGTAAGTAATTATGCGTCTATATATATATATAATATACACAATGACCAAACCCTAGATCTAATCCATTCGTTTCAAAATTTCAGCCACCTCAATTCATTGTCTCATTTTGTTCCTCCCACACCACACCCGACGACCGCAGTCCGCAGCTCCTCCCACCTGACGACAACACCAACTCCTCCCACACCCGACGACCTGCAGCTCCTTCCTTTTTCCCACACCGACGGCAGCTCTTCCCCTTCTCCCACACCGACGGCAGCTCCTTCCTTCTCCCACACCCACACGGCCGCACCGCACCACGGAATCCACCCCTTGTTTGGTGATATCAACCCTCCTCTCTCTTTGTCTGTTGGTAATTTTTGTTTTTGTTTGTTTTGGTTGTTTGTAGTAAAATATATTAGTTGAAATCCTTTCCAGACTTAGGCAATTTTTTGTTGTTTATCTAATAATTCCTTAGGAATACATATATATGTTATATGTACAAACTCCAATAATTAAACAGCATGTTTTCTAGTAAAATGTCAAGTTCAAGTTCAAGTTGAAAACTAGAATATGGTTTTTTTTTTTTTTTTGTTTTTAACTTATAAGAGTGAAAATTCAAAGCATAATCTTTTTTAACTTTTCTTTTCTTAAAAGGTTGTTATTGGAATTTGATTTTTTTTTATTATGTTTTGTGTTTAAAATACAAGTTCTATCACTTAGTGGTAAACTCTCATAATTATATTTTAAACTTTAAGATTGTAAATGTAGATATTTAATGTTGTTTCTTGTGATTTTTGTAGGTTGGAGGTCCCATTGGAATCAAAGGGGGAAGAATTTAAATTATAAAGTTTTGTGATGGAGAATGATAGTGTTAAGTAATTTTAATTTCTATGGGTTTGTATTTGTATTGAGTTGGAACATGATTTTATTTTATTATGGTTTTAAAATATGGATAATATGGAATGTTATGTAGTTTTGATTTAATGTGTTTGGTTTTTATTTGTTGAATTAGGTGGTTAGTTTGTGAATTATATATTTTATTTATGTTTAAATATAGGGTTAATTGTATTAACATACCCTGAGTTTTTCCTTAAAGGCTTAATATTCAACTGATTAGTTTAATTGCTGCAGCTCCCCTTGTCAACATTTGATTTCCATCAAGTTTAGCTGTTGACTAACCCTTCAATAGGAAAAGTTAAAAATGCCCCCAAATTTATTTCAAAAAGTCTTAACTATCCTTCTACTCTAAAATAATCTATTTTAAACCAATAATAATTATTAAAATAATAAATATCAATAAAAAAGATAAAATAATGTTTATAAAAAAAAATCAATCAATCAATCAAATTTAAACTTAGAGTCAGAGAGTTTCTTTTTTAAATTAAAACATTTTTTTTTAATTTTTTTAGACAAAACAATAAAGCTTCAACAAAAAAAACAATTAAAAACTAGTTGTGCAAAAATGTTTTATTTTACAAAAGAAACTCTCTGACTCCAAGTTTAAATTTGATTGATTGATTTATTTTTTTTATAAACATTAGTTTGTCTTTTATTATATATTTATTATTTTAATAATTATTATTGGTTTAAAATAGATTATTTTAGAGTAAAAAGATAGTTAAGACTTTTTGAAATAAATTTTGGGCGCATTTTTGACTTTTCCTATCGAAGGGTTAGTCAACACTAAACTTGATGGAAGTCAAATGTTGACAAGGGGAGCTACAACAATTAAACTAATTAGTTGAATATTAAGCCTTTAAGGAAAAACTCAGGGTATGTTAGTGCAATTAACCCAAAATATTATTTAAGTTAAACCGAATTAAACGGGTTAAACGATTAACGGGTTGATGGGTTAACGGTTTGGATCATTTATGATTCTATTAATAAATGAATTAATCGTGTCGTGTTGTATTATTTGTTTATAAACGAATTTGTGTCGAATCCAAAAATACGACCTGCTTTATAAACGAATTCGTATCGAATTGATCGAATTCATAAACGAATCGAATCGAATACAGCTCAACCCGACACCCAACCCGTTTTGCCACTTCTAATTTCATCTGAATGAAAGGGTTTAGCTATTTTATCGAAGCACTAATGTTATCTCTCAATTGAAGCTCTTACATTGGTTTAATAACCGTCATTACAACCAATTCAAAGGCTCTAATTTAGGGGTAACGTTAATAGTTGGATAAGATAATTGCAAGTTTGACTGGCCTTTGTAGATTTTAGCCGATATATAGATTTTGATGAAATAAATTTGCAATTAAAACCACACAATTTTAAATGATATATATTGGCATCCTTATTTTGATTTGGTTGATAAGTTTATTGTTTTTTCTCCATATTCTCTTCTCTCAAAGTTCATCATCCCTTCCTTGGATAGAGTTCTGACTCAAATTGATTCAGTGACTTCATAGTTATTATATCTTAGGAGATAGACGCACAACATAGACGGTGGGACACGAATCTGTTTTAAGGTCATTGTAGCTATTACAAACCTCGACTAATTTCAATTTTGTATTTTTGTTGTTGTATTTTTGTTTATATTATGGTTTAAACTAAAGTGTGTTACAGTTAGATTATAACTGTACTCTGTAACATCCAACAATCTTAAAACAGATCACTAACCTAACCGTGACTAACTGCTACTAACATATTCTGGGTAGTAGAGATTGTTTTTACTAATTGTGACTAAGTTTCTCTTTTTTTTTTTCATATAACTTTGAAAATTTGTTTTTAAGTTTGGAAAAAAAAAATAGTTTTCAAATGTGTCTAGTTTTATGAATAGAATTTGCTTTGGTAAAATTCATTTACACATAGCAATTTCTAGTTGCGATTCATCTTTTTTCATAGATTACGGTGAAACAAAAATAAAGTCATTGTATCTTAGGAGATAGGAACAAAGTTTGCTTATTACTTTGTTTCTATCTCTTATAATACAACGACTTTGTTTCTTTTTCACTATAATCTATGAAGAAAAGATGAAACAAAACAGAAATTGCTTATGGGTAAATGAATTTTACCAAAGCAAATTCTATTCATAAAACTAGGATTATCTGAAAACTAATTTTTTTTTTTCCAAATTGAAAAACAAAATTTCAGAAAAAAAAAAAACTTTTTTCTTATAAAATAATCTCCACTGCCTAGAATATGTTAGTAGTATTTAATCATTGTTGGGTCGTTAATTATTATTATTTTATTATCAAATTAACTATTATTTTTTCTATTATTTTTGCTTCTTTTTTTTTTTAGTGTAATTGGTGCTTTTATTTTGCTTTGTATTTTATGTTTTGAATGAGGTTTTGAGAAAAAAAAAAATGGAATCAAAAGAGTTTTGAAGACTAATTATAGATCAAGGAATTGGGGAAATGTTCTTCAAGGAAATTATAGAATTTTTGGGCAAAAACGTGATGTGATTTGAAGCTCGTATGAAGTGCACAGTTCGAGTTATATGAGCTCGAATTTTTTAGAGAAATTTATGACTGATTTAGTATCTGAAGGTTTGGCTATTAGGAGACCTGACAGCTACGGAAAAACATAAAAATTCGAGTTTCCTCTTTTTGCATTCCTAATCAACTTCCTAAACTTTAAAACGTCCTAATTAAATGAATTAAATAAATTAGGAAGAGTTTAGAACAAAAACAAAGGATTCACTTTCCATATCAAAACTTGATTCCAAATCAGAGTTGGAAGTGAAATTCTTCTCAATTAAAGAAATCTTAGCTCTTAAGGAGTGGCCTATAAATAGGTGTTTTTTTCAACAATTGACACACCAGAAGAGAGAGAAGCAAAGGAACAAGGCTCAAGGCTTTGGTTCCATCAGTTCTTTTCTTTATTTTTATTTTTATTTTTGTGTAGTTAGTTTATTAGTTAGAGCTAACTTGAAACCCTAAACATAAACTTAATTTATTTATCTTTGCAATAAAATTTTATTTTGCTTGATGAAATTATGTCTCTAGTTTAATTTTATTCTATTAATTGTGTTTCTTTGATTGATCACCTTAAAAGCATAATTTTATGATTATATTTTAAGGATATAAACTGCACAACAATTGGGCATATTCTTAATTAGCAATAATCAATTGCTTACGAATCAATTGAGAGGCATTAATTCATAGATATCAAGGATAGACATCATGTTTTATGATTATGTGATATTTATATTCTTCTAGTGCTTAATGGATTCCAATATTAAACTTAAGTAAACATCATGTCAAATTATAATTAGGAATACATGCATTTACATTAACATCATGCGATTTGCATATTAACTAAGGAATAATCTATATGGCATGAGTCAATCATATCTTATCGTAAATCTTCGTCATGCATTATCATGAATCTGCTTTTTTAATCTTTTTAACAAATTGAGTGATTATTTAGTGATGGATAGGATGTCCTAACAAAAGGAATTCACTTTTTATGTCAAACTTGATTCCAAATCAAAGTTGGAAGTGCAGTCTTTCTCAATTGAGGAAATCTTGGCTCTTAAGGATTAGGTGTCTATAAATAAGTGCTTTCTTCAACACAACTACACCAGAAGAGAGAGAGAGAGAGAAGAGAGAGAGAGAGAGAAGAGAAGAGAGAGAGAGAAGAGAAGCAGAGGAGTAAAGCTGAAAGCTTCGATTCCATCTTTTCTTTTATTTAGTTTTATTTAGGAGTAAAGCTGAAAGCTTCGATTCCATCTTTTCTTTATTTAGTTTTATTTTATGTAGTTACTTTATTAGTTAGGGCTAACTTGAAATCCTAACATGAATTCAATTTGTTTATCTTTTTAATAAAGCTTTATGATGTGAACCTTGTATAAAAAGGTATGACACTTATAGTCAAATTGAAATACAACTCTAAAAAAGATTAAAACAGGTTTATACGAAAACTTTGACTTATTAATTGTGTCATTCAAAAATCAAAATTATAAAGAATTTTGACGCATTGAATATTTGATAATCAAGAACCAAAATTATAACAAGAATGATATTGACGTCACTCCCAAGATATAGACTAAATTGGAAATAAGTCATGATTTCGATCACTATAAGTATAACTTGATAAGATCACATGCTCAATAACGAACAAAAGAGAAATAAATCTTTATTCTTTAAATCAAGAAGTCAGCTATATCATCATTCTCCCTTTTAGTCTTTACGTCTTCATCCGCTTTCAGAATCATAATTCTCTTATTAGGACATTGAGAAGCTGTATGACCTTTTCCCAAATCTAAAGCATTTGATGTCCCTATTTCTCCTTTGGTTGTCTCAGCCTTGCCTTTATCTTGGCTGCTACCTTCACCCTCCTTAGGCTTAATAGTTTCAACCTTAGGATTTAAATATGTCTTATCTTCCTTTCTTCCCAATTCAACCTCCAAGTGGATATGGAACCTAATTTACAAACACATGATAGAAGTGGAGACTAGTGGGTCTCCATCTTGGCCATAAACTGCATGACAAAGATGGATTCTCCATCTCCGTCACAACCCTAATCCAAGGTGAAGACCTACACCTCTGCCACTGTTGCAAAACTAAACGACAGAGATAGAGACCCACACCTCTGCCACTACTGCAAAACGCACCTTCACTCCATCAAAACCCCAAATGGGTCTCCACCTCTACTAGATCCATATAGGAACCAAACTCACCATAGATCAAACCACTATTCAAAATCAATTAACAGAGGTCATCATCATGACCAAAGGTGGTCTAGGGATTACAAAGATGGTGGTCCTCCTGGTCAACATCAAGTTATCCTCCAAGGCAACCCCAACTTACCAGATCATTCAAACAATTTGGATAACCATTGGTTCCACATCGTTTGAACGATGTGAAACAAATCATTGTAAATGATTTGCTTGTCTTTTCTTTTTATTATTTTTTTAATTTCTTTTTTGTTGATTTGGCTTTTTTAATTCTCATTTTATTTTTAATTTAATTTTAATTTATTTTTATGTTTAATTGGATCTTCACCATCCATCTCAACTTGATGGATGGTGGAGATCTAAAGTTGTCTTTTTTTATTAATTTATAAAAAGGTTAAAATTGTAATGTTACAGTTTTAGTAGGGGTAAAATAGTTAGTTTATATGTTATAACTGAATTGAGGGACATTATTGTAATATTAAACTATGGAGGAGTTTTATTAGGGTAAAATGGTCTTTTCATGTTTTCTGTTAGGCTTGGTTGTCATTTAATTAATCAGATGAACTAATTTGATACTTTTTGAAAGTCTAGGGACGATTTAAGTTTTTTTCAAAACATAGTTAAAAATTTGATTGTTTTTCAAAACTTAAAGACCTAAATGATTTTTACCCAATCAAACAACAAGAAACAATCAAACCTAAATTAATTAACCGAAACTCTGATACCAGCTGATGCTAACTCCGTATATAAAGATACGACATCCACAGCTAAGTTAAAACACAACGCTAAAAAATTAAAACAAGTTTATATAAAAATCTTTAATCTGTTGATTAGAAAACCAAAAACCAATATATAACGACACCACTCTCAAGAAAGAGATGAGAATGTGTGAGATAAGTTACGGTTGGTAAATCAAGAACAATTCTTAATGCAATTCTCAAAGTTTTCAAAAGAATAATAGAGAAAAGTTATAACTATATTCAATGAACGTATAATTGAAATTTTCGATTTAATAAAACTTTTATAGGTATAGAATCCAAAACCTAATAGAAAATTAATAAAACCCTAATTTTCAATTAATCCTACACACTTACTTTTTTCTAAGTACACCCACATTAGGTTTTAATTTAATTAAATGTCTCAGCTCAATAATTAAAAGCCTAATATAAAAATTAAAAATTAAACTAATTTAAAACCCAACCTATTGTACAAATTAGACCCAAACTAATACAAATAAAACAATAATAGCCCAATTTGAATTAGAATTGTCATCCAAGCCTCAAGATTGATGTTCTTGGACTTGGTCTTGGACTTGAATAATATTTTGAAGCCTTGATGTCCTTCTAAGACGTCCAAGCCATGTTATGAAAAACTCTTGACCTAAATCTCTTGAACGAGCTCATTTAAAGCTTTCTTCATCCTCTTAACTCGAGCTCTTGTCATATGTCCTCCATCAATGCTCAAAGGATTCATAAGCTTGCTTCTTTGTTTTCCATCACTTTATGTTTCGCATGATAAAATTAATGTCTCTAGTTTTATTTTATTTTATTATTATGTTTCTTTGATTGATGACCTGGGAAAACATATTTTTAGAATTATATTGTAAATATAAACCGCATATCATATGGACATATTCTTAATTGACAACAATCAATTGTTTGCAAACCAATTAAAGGGTATTAATTCATAGATACCTAAATAGACATCACGTTCTAGGATTATATGATATTCATATTCTTTTAGTGGTTAATGGATTACAATTATTAAACAGGAGTAGACATGATGCTAGAGTATAATTAGGAATACGCGCATTTATGTAGACATCATGTTTTTGCATACTAACGAAAGAATAATCTATACGGTATGAGTTAATCATACCTTGTTATGAATATCTTTGTCATGTATTATCATGAATCTACTTTATTAATCTTTTTAACAAATTGAGCGATTGTTTAGTGATGGATAAGATATCCTAACTAAATTTTTATCTATCGATTTTCTTTAATTTAATTTTATGCATTAATTTAGTTTAGTTTAATCGTAATTCCAAAACCCATTTTCTTTGTTTTAATTGTTTTTAGTTTAGGTCTTAAATAAACTTAGAATTAAGTAAGTTGAAATTTCTTGTGAGATCGACTCTTACTTGTTATATGCAATAAAACGATTTGTGCATTTGTAAGGTTTTAATAAATTGATCTATTAAAAAAATTAACCAACAATCATAGTTAGGTAAATGATGTATTTTAAGATTGTCAGATACAGAGTACAATATAATCTAATTGGAACATACTCCAATTTACATCACAATTATAAACAAAGATAACAACAAAAAAAAATACAAAATTGAAAATTGTCGAGGCCTGTAATAACTATAATATCCTTAAAATAGATTCACGCTCTACCATTTATGTTGTGCATCTGTCTCTTAGGATACAATGACTACGAAATTACCAAACCAATTTGAGTCAGAACTCTATCTCACGAAAGGGAGTGAACTTTGAGAGAAGAGAATATGGAGAAAAAACAATAAACTTATCAACCAATTCAAAATAACGATGTCAATATATCATTCAAAATTGTGA
The DNA here is from genome assembly GCA_021234005.1 of Nephelium lappaceum. Taxonomy (NCBI): domain Eukaryota; kingdom Viridiplantae; phylum Streptophyta; class Magnoliopsida; order Sapindales; family Sapindaceae; genus Nephelium; species Nephelium lappaceum. The sequence continues at coordinate 16,106,591 of CM038004.1, forward strand.
GGTTTTAATTGCATATTTTTTCATAAATCCATATTTCAGTTACAATCCACATTTGTCATTCAAACTATAATCATTTTTTTTTTTTTTGAAAGCAAACGTATAATCATTTTATTCAAACGAAATCAATTATAAATTTTTCAGTTACAATTGTCATACAAACTTTTCCAAACTTAAATAAAATGATTACTTCCAATTCAATCATCAAAATTTGAATAAAACTTATTAAACAATACATTTGCAATTATGAATTAGTTACAATTGTGTCATTCAAAATTAAAATAAATTATTTGTTTTTCAACACTGAAATGAAATAATACGTCATTAATACAATTATCAGTCCATGATCAAATTGCAATATTTGTTTAATTCAAAAAATCTAAATGAATAATTCAAATGAAATAATTGCAATTAGTCTATCAGTTATTTCAATCAATTAAAATACTTAATGACAACTAATTCAGTTCAAATGAATTTGAACGGGTAATCTTTGAGTTTCAATTTCTCATCCTAGAAAACTATTTTGGATTTAATCATGCCAATTCTATGTCTTGCGCAGAAAACATAAATCTATTTTGATCTATCAAAATCAAAAAAAAACTCAATGAAAATGATTTATGAAATTGATATTTCTGTCCCATTTTCTAACAACTTTCCATCTACAAAAATTACTTTTTTTTTTTTTCACAAATGATAGTCTAATAAAGTTTTTATATATGATCATTAACTAAAACAAAAAAATTATAGGTTCACACTTGAAACTACAATACATATTATTAGTTAGCTAATAGGCTAAGTACTAGATGTAATTTTAACATTTTATATATGCTATTAATTTATGCCACATTTGGTATTATTTTTAAGATGTTGAAATTATATTATTAATTTTTTTTATTGATTGATAGTTTTTTAAAGTTTTTAATATATGATAATTAGCGGAAAACGTAAAAATATCTATAGGTTCACACTTGACACTAGCTAGCTAAGGCTAATATTATCTGTTTAAAGACACTTTTATTATATATTTGCATATTTAGTATAGAGTGTAGATATATTAATAAATAGATTGTATCTTTTTTAGTTTCAAATTTTAATAAAAAATTAAAATACATTACATTCTGCGTTTGTTCTATTAAAACCCTGCCGTAGTAAAGATCTAATTAGCTTTCAGAAAAAAAACAAAAAAAGAAAAAAAAAAGAAAAGAAAAAAGAGTATCATCTAGTTAATGTCTTCAAGTGGAGCATTAAAATTTTAATATAAAGAAGATAGAATAAAACTTATAATTTGCTGTAATTCTCTAATTATATTGTACTTTTGCAGAAGCAGGTCTTTTGATTTTGTATTGGGCTCTCTCTTATAAGATTAACTTCTTGTCAAAATTTTGTTTTTTTTTTTTTCCTTTTTTTGAAATCAACTCTTGTCAATTTTATGATAAAGTACTCTATTTCATTAATCAATTTCTACAAAGAATTTTAGACTAAGTACACCTTTGGTTTCTAAACCTAATATTGTAAAGTAATACATAGTAAATATGTTCCTTGATGGCATCATGAAAGTATCTATGATATGAACAAATTAACCGTATGAGATAAATAATGATTTTCTGTTAATTTTGTTTTGACGTTATGCTTTTTAGAAGAGAGTCCAATTTTAATTTATCAGAATTCAACGAACATATAGTAATCATGACGATGCACATGGCTTCTGGGCACAATTAATGTTCATAATTTTGGTGTCTCCTTTGGCTGTTTGATTTGAAAGACCTAATTAATTCTGTGGACCAGAAAATCATCGTCACCACAAGGACACTGATGTTACTATCTAAGCATTTTATTTGTAAAGTTTCAGAATTAAAGAAAACGATTTATAAACGAGAAGATCGTGTAAGATACGTGCATGGCTTCTGGGCACACCATTCATAATTTTGGTGAGTCCTTTGGCTGTTTGATTTGAAAGAAACGTACTTTGTTTTTTGGACACAGGAAATGTATTTTCACATAAAGACACTGAAGTTTATCCAAACAATTTTCTTCTAAAATATCAGAGCTAAACAAAACCAATTATGAATGAGAAAATCGTGCAAGATGATAGTCGGACAATTAATAAAAGCAAAACACTAAACGTTCCTTCATTTTGGCTCACATAAATCCTCTGGAAAAAAACAAAAAACTTGGAATCAAATGTCAACTTTTGTCTCCCACAATAATCATTCGTGTTCTTGCCCAAACCATACATGTCCTTTTCTCTCCCCATCATAACCCAAATCTTTTTCTGTAAAATATGCTTAATTTATAGGCAAGATACCATAAATAAGTAACGACATTAGTGCAGTAGTTAAATTTAGCCATCTACAATTTTTTTTTCCATTTTTACTACTCTAAGATAAAAATACTCCTCAATGAAAATTAAAAAGACTAAAAGAATTGTTCTATCTCATTTTAAACAATTTTTATTAATAATAAAATTGAAAATTAAAAAGACTAAAAAAAAAAAAAAACACACACAACACAAATTCACCGTCATGGACTTTGAGTTGGATTATCCGTCAATATTGACATGATGTTAAACTTTTATAAAATTTAGTTTGAGTGATGTACGAAAAAGTAAAAATATATAAGTTGGTCATCTATTATCTTTTATGGTGATGTATCACTAGATTATCAAAAGATTAACAAAAAAACAACGATAAAATCATGACTCATGGCCTCAGCATGGTGGGACATCCACTTCTGATGGAGAAGAACATAAATCATTATTCAATTTAAGTCATTTAGAAATCGTGTCTAATTAAAATATTTTTTTTTTATTATCTTTATATTTTTCCTTCTTGGCATCTATTTGGACTTGAAAGTAATGTCGAGCTTTTTTTTTTTTTTCCTTAAATTCAAATATATAGTTGTTGATGACTTTTATCTATATATAAGAGTTATATGGTTCAGCTACCAAGAACTCATCACTTAAAGCCCCCTCAAAACCTTTTAATGGTAATATTTGCCACCACAACTCGTAAGGAGACTGATACACCTTAAAATCCTAATCAAATGAAAGGTAGAATTTAATTTAGTTATATGAACAGTTTTAGCAAATAGCCTAAACATGATGAAATCAATCAAATGCCCTTCTTAATATTTGAGAGCGCATATGAATA
>CM038004.1:16109836-16164313 GCA_021234005.1 Nephelium lappaceum
TATTTTCTTTAAAATATGAGTAAATCTTTGTGTTGAAAATCAAATAATAGAATCAAAGAACATGTGGTGATATTATGCTTCAACTAAATCTAAATAAAAATCTAGATTAAAAAAAAAAAAAGCATTCTCACTTGGATAGTTTAAAGCAACTTTTTCTATGTACTTTGGAAGTAAGATATTTGGTAAATATATACATATATATGTATTTATATACATATATATGTATATCTTTTGCATTATCTCTCTTTATAGTATATGTTCAATAATAATATAGATGATATATAGAAAAGTAATGTTGGTTATTTTAACTCCTATACAAACTTATTTCCAAACTTTGATGTCACAGTTTATTTTACATTACAATTGATAAGTGAGATAGTACATCACTAATGTAGATCCACTTGTCAATTGTCACATTATAAGTTAGAATGCAAGTTAGGATATAAAGTTGAGAAATCTAATATTACTCCATTTATAAACATGGTTGACTCTTTATTTATGCTATAGTTGGAGGATTATTTATTACTGATAACTTTCTCTATAATTACAGAATGACAAGTCTTGTAAAATGGATTGAGATCATCCTTTCATATACAAAATGGAAAAAGGCAAGTCCTTGAAGGTTTGTGAACATTGCAGCTTATTATTATTATTATTTTTGAAGAGAACCTTTTGCTTGCTTAGGAATGTCACTACTGTTTGGTCATTGGAAAGCACATTTCATGAGAGTTGTGTAACTGGTGTTATTCATCATTTGTGGTTGAAATGGTGTATGTGAAATTGTGCACTCATGCATCATTTGAAGTATTCATTTTTCAATTTCTAAATTCTTTTGCACATGTAAGAATAAATCATGTTTGATCATTCGGCAAATTTCCATAGGTTTCTTAGTCATGAAGCTAATAGTTTTAAATGAGTACTTTTTTTAAATAGCACACTTACTAGGATGAGTTTTGCTACAGTTACTAAACTATTGTTTGATTATGATATTTTGGTTTTTTGGTCTTTGTTTTAATGTGCAATTTCAGATGTTTTTGTTTTTAATTGATTAAATTTTGAGTTTGTTGAAATTGGGGGTTTAATTTTCTAATGATTTTTAAATAAGAAAAAGATGGTTTTGTGTTAGAATAGTTTAGATGGTGAAATTGAATGTGAAAAAGGGTTAAGGAAGCCATTGGTAAGGAGTTGGCTCTGTTTGCATGTTTAAAAATGCTAAAGTATATTGAAGTGTTTGTAATGTTCAAGATCTATTTTCAATTTATTAGGACCTTCTTTGTGATTTTGAGCCCTAATCTCAGTTCTAGGGACCTATTTTTCAAGCTAGAACCTATGACCATTGTTCAGAGGACCTATTTTTAATCTTTGGGACTTATTTTAATATATAATACCAATTGGTCACGTTGATGCTAAAAATTGACATTTGCACCAACAAGTAAAACAAGGTCTATAGTCTCTTAGTTGACGGTAGAATACATCCTTAATAGCATTAGGGATGTTAGAACCAAGGGAAACTAGGTGGTCTCTTAAGGTCCTTTGACTCCCCTTCACTTGATAGTTACCATGCAAGAATGACCTCAAAAGTAGGTTAGGTCCACTTTTGCTCTAGCCTTCAATAAGGGATGAGATGGATTCCAAGGGGTTGGCATTTAAGCATGATGAGACTTAGGTTTGCAAGTACCTAAGAAACAAAGAAAACTGTCAAGGGCTCGTCGATGGGTTTGCCAACAAAGACCATGACCATCTGATGCTCGGGTTAGATAGGATGGATAAAGACAAACCCTTAGGACAAGTAATTATGGCATAAGTATATGAGAATTGTGGAGATTAAGAATACTTACCTTTATCATTTGATGGGGATCCTAGCTAGAGATTGACTTGTGACCTCTTTAGCTCCTTTCAATCAGAAAAGACACCAGAGCTTGAATTAGGGGTGATATGAATCCTTTAGTAGTGCAAAAAGTAGGTTTGGTACACCTAGATTTTCTAGGGTGTGATAAGGCTTTCTTGGTGAACAAATGTTTAATTATTTCTCCAACCTATGACCCTTTATATGGATATATGTCATGGAGATATCCCTCTTGTAAATAAAAGGGGGTTGAGATTATTTAAATTTCATAGAAGAACCCTAAAAAAGCTCTTCGGGTTTTCTAAGGTCTTTAGACCAAATCTTCCCCACTTATTAGTGTTGGAACAGTGTCTTTATATGTAGTCTCTTTGTTTCAACCTAATGCTTCTATGTCTTTTATTCTCGTTGGTTTAGACTACCTTTGGTCTTATCACTTTCTTCTCTAGTGTGTCTGGTTCTTTCACGTTCTCTTTAGTTGGTGGTCAGCTCCCTTTGTTGGCTCTTTTGACACAAGGCTACATAATTGACTAGAAAGGATCCGACAGGCTTGACTGGAAAGGACACTAGGGCTTGACTTAGGTGATATGAATCCCTTAATAGGTTTAGTGCATCTAGATTTCTTAGAGCATGATAAGGATTTTTTGGTGAGCAAAAATTTAGTTATTTCTCCAACCTTTGGCCCTTCATATGGATGGATATCTTGTAGTTATCCCTCTTATGGATAAACGAGGGTTGGGATCCCTTGAACTTCATAGAAGAAACTTTTAGAAGAGTTTTCGGGTTTTGTATAGGCCTTAAACTAGATCTCCCCCTAAGTGATGGAATAATGTGTTTATATGTAGTCTCCTTGTTTGATAATAGTGCTTCCACGTCTCCTCTTCTTGTTGGTCAAGGCATCATCTGGTCTTGTCTCTTTCTAATCTGGTATGTATGGTCCTTTTATGTCATCCTTAATTAGTAGTCAGCTCTCTTCGCTGTCCCTTCTGATGTAGGGTCACGTGGTTGATCCTTGTTCGTTTGTTCTAATGAAGGGTCATATGGCTGATCCTAAGCCCTTTTTTTTCTTTTGTAGCCTCGTTTGTCTTATCCTTTTCATGCTTTTCCTCGTCTTGCATTCTTTTGTTACCCATTCTAACGTTAGGACACGTGGTGTTCTCTTGTTTGTTGGTTTTGATATAAGGCTATATGGCTAATTCTAAACCCTTTATTTTTCCTCTACAGCTTGGGACCTAACATCCTTAGGGGTCTATCTCACTTAAAGCCTGCTGCCAAATCTAAACTCCTTATCCTTCTGATGGTACAAGGGTTGTTAGATGACGTGGAAACTTATTTGAATTTCAAAGTGGAGTTTTCTTTTGGTTTTTATTCCCGCCCCTTGTCAAAAGTATTTTGGTCATTTTCGTACTTCTTCTCAAGATAACTATGCTGAAGGTTATTGTGCCGCTTGGAGCTCGTTTTGGGCTTTCCTTATAGGCTTCTCTTACGAGTTGACCTTGAGTTTATCCCCTGGGCTTCCTCTTTGCATTTCTTCTATAGATTGAGCTTGAGTTTCTCCTTTGGGTTTATCTTATGGGCTGACCCTAAGCTTCTCTTTTTGATTTCTCTCATCGGTTGACCCTATACTCATCCTCTTTCCTTTTCTCTTACAAGTCGAACCTGAGCTTCTCCTTTAGGTTTCTCCTACAGGCTGACTCTAGGTTCAGCCCTTGCTTCTCATTTATAAATCTCCTACGGACTGACATTGAGCTTTTTCTTTGGGTTTCTCTTACGGGTTAACCCTAAGTTCACCCCTTTGGGTTTCTCCTACCGATTGATCTTGAGCTCATCCCTTTTGGGTTTTTCCTACAAGTCGACCTTAAGCTTCTCCATTGAGTTTCTTCTATATTCTAACCAAGGTTCATCCTTTGGGCTTCCCCTTTGCGCTTCTCTTACGGATTGACCTTGAGTTTTCCCTTTGGATTTCTTCTACGGGTTGACCCTAGGCTTTCCCTTTGCACTTTATAGTCTGTGCCCATTTTAATTTTATAAGGTTATTTTTCTCCCAAAATAGTAGCTCCCTAACTTTTGGTATGGAAAGAAGTAAGATGTTTGAAGCTAATAAAAATATCTTGAAATTTGTTAACTCTTTTTTAAAACATAGCAATCATCACCCGATTTCTTTTCATCAAGGTTCCCTTAAGGACGTTTTGCCTTCAATAGAATAATGTTGAGGAGCCCTAGTCATGACTTAAACATTAAGCCTTGAAAATGTGACTGTCATCTTCTATTTGGTTTCTTTTCACTGAAATATATTTTAGGGATTTTTACCTTTAGGAAAATGATGTTGAGGGGCGCGGTCACAACTTAGCCATCAAGCTTTGGGAGTGTGAATCATGTCCTCAATTAAGTTTTACTTTTTATTAGCTTATGACCTTATAGTATAGTAAGTTTTTACTTTGTAGTGGTTGTCCAAAGGTTCTTTTTACCTTTACAAGGTGTTTGTAAATGAGATGATTTTCGTCTATGATCGATACTTGAAAGGACGTGTACATAAGATAATTACATTTGAGATTTAATACCAATGGAATTTTTTCACCACCTAAAAGGTGTTCATAAATAAAATGATTGTTACCTAGGTTAATAGTCAAAGAGACTTCATATCTTTAAAGAGCATTAGAAATATGACATCTTCATTGGAGGTAATTCTCGAATGAGGGTATTCTTGCCTTTATGGGCATTTGTAAATAAAATAATCTCTCGGATGATTTCCAAAAGGTCTTCATATGGATGCAAATGTTTGCTTAGATGGCCTTTTGGCCTTGTGACTAAGATTTTTCGGTAGGAGTTTAGACTTCATGTTTGTAAGCGTTTCGTGCATTAGTTCGGATCACATAAATTGTTTAGGCTTTTATCCTCATAGCTCCGTGGGATGTAATCGAGCTTTCACCTTAAACTTTCTGTAGGGCTCTATTTGCTTTTGGATTTGAATGTTTTGGACCAAGGCCCATTTCGCCCTTGTTTGGATGTCGAGACATTAGGCACTCTTCACCCTTATTTAGATGTTAAGACATTAGACTCTTTTAGCTTTCGTTTGTGAATGTTAAGACATTGGGTCTTTTTAGCCCTTGTGTGAATGTCGAGACATTAGGCCGCTTCCTAACTTTAATGTTGAAACCATGGACCCTTTTGCCATTTGATTTACTGTCGAGACCACGAGCCCTTTCACCCTTTAGTTTGTTGTCGAGGCCCTAAGCTCTTTCATCTTTTGGTTTTGATGTTAAGATCATAGGCTTTTTCTCCATTTAGTTTATTGTTGATATCATGGGCCATTTCGTCCTTTGATTTTGATGTTGAGACGATTGACCCTTTCGCCCTTTGGTTTGTTGTTGACATCATTTTTTGCCTCTTTGGCTTTGATGTTGAGACTGGGGCCCTTTCACCCTTTGGTTTGTTGTTGATACTATTGGCTTTTCACCCTTTCGCTTTGATGTTGAGACCATGAACCATTTCACCTTTACTTTTTTATCGATACCATGGCCCTTTTCACTCTTTAACTGTGATGTTGAGACCATAAGCCCTTTCGCTCTTTGTTTTAATGGTTCTGCGGTGTCTATCATAGTAGCCCCTGTGGGCTATGTTTACATGAGTTTGTCATGGGCTTTTTCGCCTTTTGGTCTTTATTACTTAGAGATGTTTACCGTGGTAACCCCTTTAAGCTATTTGTAGGCATTCACCTTAAGGCCTCGTTTGTTACTTGGGATAGGATTGAATTATTTATATGGGATTGGATTGGATTGGATTAATTTAAAAATTATCCCATGTTTGGTGTGATATAGGATAGGATTAAAAATAGTGTGTAGCTGTGTTTGGTAAGTCATGCGATTGGACAAAATAATACAATCCCATGTTTGTTACAAGTCTAGATGGGATAATAATTGAAATAATATTTTAATATGCTTAAATTATTTTTAAATATAAAATTAAATTAAATTTGTCTCAATAAAATAAAATTCATTTATAAAGTAAAAAAAAAAAATATTATAGACATATGGGTGACCAAAAATAATTATTAAATTTTTAAATAAATCCATTTATTATAGATCTATCAATCCACAAAAATAATTATAAAATTTAAAATAAGAATTTTTTTTTTCTAGTAATTTAGATCCCATTTTTCTTTACAATATGAACCCAATGTGTTTCTAATTATAACTTAATTCTACAAAAAGTTTTAGAAAAAAATTATTGATGTAGAAATAATTTGCATCAAGTTATTGAAATCGACGGCATGACATATCTTTGACAAAGATATATGCAATTAGAAAGATAAGAAACTTAAAAATATTTAACAAAAAATTAAATAACATTAGAATAACACTAAATATACCGTTCAGACAACATATTTAAAAAATAAAAATAAAAACTGAAATAACCAAAAGCTAAACATAACATATTAACATCAAACTAATATAAAACATATACATTTAAATATAATCATGTAATCTATTGATAAATAATCTATGTTAAAACAACAAAAATATGTAATTAAATAACATATAAATAATAAGATATAGAAAAAGATAATGTATTAGTACATAAAGTCCACGAGTCACACATAGAAGTGTAAGTACAAAAATATTTGTAAATCAAGATTAAGTAGATGAAGTTCCTTTCCATCTATTAAACATTTGCATTGCTAAGTTATCTCTCCATGTTGTCCATTGCGGTGATGAAGACACTTGTCCAATGACATCATTATCCCCTTTATCCTCATTTTCATTTAGCTCTTGCTCCATCGGATCAATTGACATTTCTCTTCTAATAAAATTATGTAGAAGACAACATGCAACTATGATTTTGCAATGTCTTTTTATAGGATAATAAGATGGACTCCGTAAAATTGCCCAACGTAGTTTTAGTAGTCCAAAAGAACGTTCAATTACATTTCGTGCTGATGAATGCTTCATGTTAAAATATTCTTGATGATTAACAGGGGCACAACCAACTCTCCATTCAGATAAATGATATCGTGTTCCTCTATATGGTGCTAGAAATCCTTCACCATTTGAGTATCCACCATCCACAAGATAATAACAACCTAATAGTCACAAAAATTTCAAAAAGAATAAAACAAAAAAAAAATATTTGTATAACTATTGGTATACATTTTTTCTTAAAGTAATCATTTTATTAATGCTTACCAGTGGGAACTTTCAACCCAGTTGGTTTAGATAATGCGTCTCGAAGTACTCTAGAATCTGAAGATGAACCTTCTCATCCCGGGAAAACAAATGTGAACATCATATCTCTAGAACAAGCACCTAATACATTTGTTGCAATTTCGCCTTTTCTTGTTCTAAATCGTGGTTTGTCAACTTCAGTTACATGCACTCTAATATATGTCCCATCCAAAGCCCCCAAACAATTCTATAAATAAACCATAATGTAAGGGCAATGTATGATGAGAACATAAACTAAAATTAGTTGATAGTTATATGTATTACTTACCTCAAAGCATTTCTATCTTTCATCAGTGCAATTTTCAGGCACAGGAGTTGGTGAAACTAATAGATCTTTGTGTAGTTGTAAAACTGCACATAAAACTGAATTAAAGTATCGACTGATTGTCTCCCCGGATTGATGAAACCTACTTTGAATGGTTCGATTTTTAACATGGTGGGCAAGTATATGTAAGAATATGCAGACTTGTTCCTCAACGGAAACCAAAGCATTAGTCTTCAACTTCCCAGTGTCACGAAGCAATTCACATAGTATGGCAAAAGTTCTTCTATCCATCCTTAATTGATGGATACACTCCATATCATTGTTGCCAATTATACTATTTATATAATCAAGACGAGTTGAACGGTTGACAAATGTACGATTACTTAACAATCGTCTTTTATATTGATATTCTGCCATATCATGTATAATTGACCACATTGCGAGTAGATACAATCTTTGTAAATGTAATAGTTGTACAACTATGAACAAGATAATATCTTCTTGACCCATGTCATCCATAACTAGTTCATGAAAAGAATATGCATTTGTCATTCATTTAGACAAAAATACAATTGCAATAATTAAAGTGTGTCTCTATCATTTCACAAGCTTCTCTAATAAGTAGCCACATATAAAATTAAATTCATAGAGATAGTTTTTGAAAAACAAACACACTAATAATATTTAATTGGATGAATAACCTATAAAGTGATATCAATTAACTTAAACCAATAAAAAATTTCAAAAAATTTCAAAGTTATAAGCATTTCGTACCTTATTTTTAGTGGTGGAAAGTTTCCATTTTGATCTGCAACATTGAAATGACAAGACTTATGAGAATAGTGAGCACAATGATAAAATTCAATTATCTACCTCCAAATTGCAAATTCATGAAACATCTCTACATGGATTCCATCACTACACATTAATAATGCACAAAACTGAAACAGTGCTAGATTGAATTGTACAAACAATCAAACAAAATCAAGCACACAAATGGGTGGCTAAGACACTAGTATTGTATTCCTTCCTCATATTTTCCTGGCAACCAAACAAAACCCTCTTCAAACACATCGAAATTACCTTTCCTAGGAACAAAAACCAGCCCACTTCCTTTGTCGAAATCCGAACCAACATTGTATCTCTGCAACAAGTCTGAAGCAATACCAAATTCATTGGCAATGCTACTTAAATTCTCACCAAGCCTAAGAGGGTATGTCACAAACAACCCATAATCCTTAGAAACCTTCCGATCCCCACAAGAACAATTCACAACAACATTGACCTTTGCATCAACATCTGGTATGTTGTTCACATTAAAACTATTAAACCTCTGCAGCCACTCCACAGTGGAGAGATTTGTATAGTATCTCTCAGTGATTTTCCTATAGTTATCGCCTGTCTGTACCTAATACGAGAAGCTGTGACCAAGAAACTACCTTCCAGTGCAATCACAAGTGAAGGAGACATTGATTCTGGTACCAGTTTCGATGAAATCTTTGTTGGTCACTTCTAGATTGAATCTGAGAATGTTATCAATAGGAGTATCAAATATTGTCGACACAAAAGTTAGATTTGATTCTTCCAAAACGTAGAACGAAGCTAAAGCAAGATCACAACCAATTCTACACTTGGATTCGACCCTACTTGCCCCAAAACATGCAATAACTAGAAGAAACAAGTCATGCTTTGTAACACCCAAACTAATCTAACTGCATACTCTATCATGTTTTCAACATACCATGTTTTTTAGGTGTGTTTTTCTATTTAGTTATTTTTTTCTACTGGTTTTGAAAATACAGACTTCAAACACAGAGAGAAACAAAGAGGTTTCAAATCTTTAACAAATTTAACATCATCATTATCTCATATTTCAATGAAAACAGCTTAATCCATATGCACACAAAGTAAACAACATGCCTAACAACTTCCAAAACAGTACCAATCAATCAATAACCCAAAAACCCCCCAAAATTTTACATAAACAAACAATAAACTCATAAATTGAAAGATAAAATAGAAAACTAGGGCATGATTTCACCAGATTTTTGTCTTCAGTGGTTGAGCAAGAAATCCAAAGCAATAATCTAGGTTATTGAACAAAAAAAAAAAATTACAAAAAGATGGCAGCAACTCACCATAAACTAAAGGAAGTGGAGGTCACGAGAGAAAGCATTCAGCAGAGGTTTGTTCTTGAGGCAAGTGAAAAAAAAAATATTTAGTGAAGTGATACGAAAGGATTAGTGGGACGGAGAAAGTTGTGAAAAGAGTGGGATTATTTTTTATCCCATGATCATCAACAGGATAAGTTTCTCCCAAACTAGTGGGATAAAATGAAAGTGGGATAATTTTGTGAAGACCTATTTGCCTAAACCAAACATGGGTTTGGACAAAAAAATAGTCCAAACCCAGTCCAATCCCAGGCAACAAACAAGGCCTAAGTGTTTCATAGGCATTTTTCACCCTTTGGTTTTAATACTTAAGGATGTTTACCATGGTAGCATCTTTTGGGCCATCTTTAGGCATTCACATTGAGTTTGCTGTAAGCTTTTTCACCAATTGATCTTAGTACTCAGAGGTGTTTTCCCCTCCTTTGAGTTCCTAAATGTTTGAATCCTTGGCCGTTTCACATTCATAATCTAAAGCAAACAATAGTTGTACGCATATGTATGAATAAGGGAGACATATCCAAGAATTTGTAAACATAAGCAAAAGATTAATTAACAACCTATTTAGTTCAAAAGAGGCCAACTAAGCCTTACTCTGCGTTCATTAGGGGACAAACTCTTATAAAAGGTGTTCAATCAAGATGTTTCAATCGGCTCTTAGGGGCAACAAAATTGTTAAGGAATTCATGGCCTCAATTGCGCTGCAATGTACTTCTTGGAATTAAAACAAGTCATAAACGAAGTTGATCCTTAGGATAACGCTTGAAGGATTTACATGTCTCTAATTACGAGATAATCCTTAGGATGTTGCTAAAAGGGTTTTCACACCTCTAAGGGCATTTATATACAAGATAATCCTTTAAATGATGCTTAGAGGGTCTTTATGTCTTTATGGGCATTTGTATATGAGATGATCTCTAGGATGATGCCCAAGGGGTCTTCACGCCTGTAAAAGTATTTGTATAGAGATAATTCCTAGGATGATGCCTGAAAGGTCTTCATGCCTCTAAGGGCATTTGTATACGAGATAATTCCTGGGATTATATTCGAATGGTCTTCACGCCTCTTAAGGGCATTTGTATAATGTGGGTGCTTGCTTAGATGACTCCTAAGTCTAGTAAATTAGGTTTTTATGTTGAAAAGCTTTTATGCTGTAAATGGTTATACTGTAAGGAAACCTTCTGGGTGTAGGCTCAAAGATTTCTTCACTCAGATGTTCGTTTCGGGCCAGGTATTCGATTTAGTCTCTTAGACTGTAGCAATTGTAGGTGTGGTCTTCATAATCTTCATAGAAATTGCATTATTTGTGCTTGCGTTTTTGGTTCGGCAGTGCCACTCACTATACTTGGTTTTTAGAGGAGCCCATTGTGCTTTTTGACCGTAAAGGCTTGTCTTCATGTTGCAATTAGAAGAGTGTACTCCCCTAATGGTGTGGTTCTTGATTAGTCTCGCTTGGGAGGAGGTAGTATTGGTCCTGGTGATGACCCTTGTTTCGTTCGTCATCTATTTTCTTTAGCCCTTAGTGCAATGGTCATGGCTATCCGTTTTTCTATCCTAGCCTTTGTTTGGTTTCATCGAGGATCAATCCTCTTTTCTTCTACTATGATCATTTACTCTAAGGGATTTAGCCATCTCTTATTGCTTTTTGATTGAATACTTATCATTAGTTTGAACCTATTTTAGGGCCTCTGTGTATGCCACTTAGTAATTCCTGGGTTGTTTTCTTCGAACGAACTCCATAACCTTCCTATGCACAAGTTCCTCCAGAAGTTGACTATAGTGCCTCGTTAGCCGAAGACCCAAATTGTATGACCTGGTCATGATATTTCGTCACGTGATCCTTTAATGTATTATTTTCGAACTGCTTTTTGCACTAAAGGGTAGAGAGCTCCGTGGGCTATGGCTTAGCCCCTTGGAACTGTGTGATAGGCTCCTTTGCGAAGTTTGAGAAATAGCTTATGCTTTTCGTAGCTTGACCATCTAGTTTCTTAACTCTTGGATCGCTTTTTCTACTAGTTTGCCCTCAGCAATTTTAGAGCTTGAGTTGTGTCATTGAGCTCCTTAGGGAGATATTAAGAGAGGTCTACCTCTCAACAAGGTTTCCATGTTCCTCTACCAACTCCGTTGACTTGCCTCAAGGTTTCTAACCATGCTAAACACCTTGTCTTTGTAGGAGCCATGTTTTGCATCTCTTGAGATGGATTTACTAATTCTCGCTTATTACAAGTTCCTTCTTTAAGTGCGTGACGTTCAGGTTAGCTCTTCGTTAGCAATCGCCCATTCTCAAGTTGATGGAGGTCTCACTGAAAACTGTTGGGGTTTTTGATATGCTACCCTATGGTAACCCTTGGGTTGGATATTGTTGAGCTGTCATAGTTCAATTTATAACATTTAACATCCATGCTACTTTGTTCCTTAGTTGTTGCCCCTACGTGACACCTCTAATGTAAGGTCCAAATCCTAATGGTCCTAAAAGATTAATTTAAACTTAGTTTTATTTTATTAATTTGACCTGACCTAAGTTTTAGAAATAAATGGGTATTTGGATATATATTCACTAGGTGAACATTTTTAAAAGAAATCAAGAAAGTAAGGTGTGAATGGAAAAAGAGCATAGCAAAAGGTGGGATGCAAAATGCAAATAGGCAAGTCAAAAGTTGTGACAGATTTTGGTGGTCAACCATGAGTGATAAGTGGCATAATCTTTTGTTAAAAGGTGACAAGTGTCACATTCTTGATAACTAAAAACAAGGGTAAATTCTAATTACCCCTAACATTTGCATTAAAAAAAAAAAAAAAAAAAAAAAAAACCATAGCCTGACCTTTCGAAAACATCATTTTTCTATCTAGCTGTTAGAATTTTTATTTGAAAAAGTGGTTGTTGTTAGTGGGTTAAAGGTAAGATGATAAATGAAGCATTTAGTTAAACGGGTAAATAAGAAAATAATAAGAAAATAAATAAATAAATATATATATAAGAAATGTATATATATATATATATAAAAGATTAAGATTAAGATTAAAAATTTTAATAAAAAGGCTCTCTCTCTCTCTCTCTCCCTACCATCCTCCACCAAACCTACACCATCACCCCTTTGATGCCGACTGCCAGTCTCTTTCATCACCTCTTCTTCTCTTCTTCTTCTTTTTCTTCTTCTTCTCTTTTTCTTCTTCACTTTTTCTTCCTTTCTTCCTCTTTTCGTTCATCTAAATTCCATGAATCCATATGTCTGGGTTTAAATCGAACCCCATGACCCCGGACATCTAGGTTCGAATCGAGCCTAGTTAAGGTTTGATTCAAACCCAGATGTCTAGGGTCATGCGTCATCTAGGTTCGAATCGAATCAAGTCCAAAAATGAACCCAGATTTCTAGGTTCGATGATTTTTTAGGATGATTTTTTGATGAATTTTTTAAATCTAGAGATTTTTGATAATTTTTGGAGATTTTGGTTGATGATATTATAGATTATTGATGTTTTTGGGTCTGCATGTGTTTGAAGATTATGTCTGGATTGGTTTGATTGGAGGTAGATGAGTTTGATTGTTGATGAATATGATGTTTGATCTCTTGATTTTTGGAGGTGGAGATCCAATATCCAGATTAGATCTCTACCGTATATTTATTCAATGGACCTTAGAAGGGGTTGGGAGGGGAGGGGGGGAAGGGGGTGTGGGTGGGGGGAGGATCCATTGAATTAATAATAATAATAAATTAGGGATAGAGATCCAATCTGGATTGGATCTCTATCCCTAATTTATTATTATTATTAATTTTTTAAAAAGTTTAAAAAAAAAACTTTTAAGATGAATATTTTTTTTAATTAATCTTTACCGTCTATCTTTAGATGGAAGGTGGAGATTTGGTGGACTAATTTATTATATATATATTTATATATTTTTTGTTTGAGTTTTTAATTTTTTTCAAATTAATCTCCATTGTCAATTTTAAGACGGATGATAGAGATCTAATGAATAAATTTTTTATTTAATTTATTTAATTTTAATTAAGTCAAGTCAAGAGCAAAGAAGTTATTTAGTGCTCAGAGTAAAATTTTCAAATGAAAATTCTAACGGCTAGGGGTGCAAAATGTGTTTTTTTGAAAGGTTAGGTTATGTTCTCTTATGAAAAAGTTCGGGGGAAAGGGGGTGGAAGTGGGGGGCAAGAGGGGACAGATGGGATTGTAATATAGAAGTTACCCAAAAAACAATTCAAGCATGAAAGGATATTGAAAGCATGAGTGCTAGTGAGCGGAGAAGAGAGACAGAGAGACAGAGAGAGACAGAGAGAGAAGAAAAGGCCTATGGCTTTTATGTGTATATATATATATAATTGAGAGAGTTTTTCAAGCGGTTATATATATGTATATGTACACTATTAGAAGCCGAACACATATGCAATACTAAAACTATACAACAAAAGGAGAAAATAACAAAGGAAAAAAATTTGGTGAGCCGAAGCCAGAAAAAAAAAAAAAACAATTAAGGAAATTTTGGATGGGTAAACGAAATATTTGAGTGTCTGATTTATTCAGATAAGTTGATTTTAATTCAATAGGATTTGGAACCCAAAAATTATTTAATTTTTCTATAAATTTTAAATTGAGTTTATATGATTTTAGAGTAGATCCAAGTTTATAAAGAATCAAAGGAAACCCATTTTAAATCCACACACACACACACACACACACACACACATATATATCTCTATGTGTGTGTGTGTGTGTACTATTACAAGTCGAACACATGCAATACTGAAACTGCTCAGCAGAAGGAAAAAATAAAGAAAGAAAAAAATTTGGTGAGCCGAAGCCAGAAAAGAAGAGAAAAATAAGGAAATTCTAAATAAGTGAACGAAATATTTGGGTATCCAATTTATTTAGATAAATTGATTTTAATTCAATAGGATATGGGATTCAGAAAATTAGTTAATTTTTCTATAAATTCTAAATTAAGTTTAGGTGATTTTAGAGTAGATCCAAGATTATAAGAAATCAGATTTGAACTTGTTTTAAATCCAGATATGAGTAAATGAGTTCTATGAGTAGATTATTTTATTTTAAATTGATTTATTTAATTATAATTATTTATATTTCAGTATTTATTATTTATTGAAAATGAATTATGGATGATTATACGAATTATGTTTTACGATTGAAAAGAGAATTTATTACAAATTTATATATGTATGTATTAGAAATTCCAATCAAAATTTATGTTTTTAACTTGAATTTATTATAAGAAATTTTTAGAATATTTTTAATAATCTTATATTATGTTTCGAGAAAGAATATTTGTTTATGTTTTAGATAAAAGTATTTATTCGGAATTATATATATATATATATTTAGAAAGAGAATTACGTATATTTGCATATGAAAATTATTTGAGATTTGAGAGTAAAAATAAAGATGTTATCAGAATACTAAGGTTGTACCATTATCTCTAACGTTTCTAAATTATTTATATTTACATATGAAAATTGTTTGAGATTTGAGAATGAAAATAAATATGTTTTCAGAACACTAAAGTTATACCCTTCCCTCTAACGGTCAGACAAGTTACAAGTGTGTGAATCCTAGATTTGGCATGCAATTGTATGACAAATGTTATTCTTCGCTCTACGTTGGTGTTAAGTATTTCCACCACGTATGGTGTTTCTCCGAATACTAGTTAGTTTGATTTTTATATTACAGATGTTATATAATGAGGTTGATCAATACAGAAAAGAGATTTAAAAAGCACCAAATTAATAGAAAAATATTTTAGAAAAGTTTTACAGATTATAGGTTTTCAGATTACATATTATTTAAGTTATAAAGATGATTTATATAAAAGTTTATAGTGTTACTATAATATGAGATTTAAATTTAGTTTTATTTTTTAGTTATGATTGAATATGAATCATTTAGGTTTTATTTTTATTACCAACTTTATGTTATGCTAATTATTATTGAAAGAAATGATTTATTTAATTTTTAAAAGTTAAATCCATTCGCTGGGTATTAGCGCTCACTTTTTTATAAAATCTATTTTTTCAAGTATTTGTCGCAGGTTCATGCAGATTATTGCATATCATGAGCAGAGCTACATTGTGATGACAAAATGCATTAATATTATTTTTAAGTAGAAACATTTTTGCATCAGTGTATATTATTATTAATTAACCAGATTTCGTAAATATGCTTTTAGAATAGTTTTATAAATGAAATATCTTTAGTAGATATTTTATGAATATTTTGATTATTCAATCCAACGGTCCAACACGAGAAATGTATAATTTTTCGATTTATTCAAATTAAATTTTATAAAGTAACCATGAGATTTATAGTGGTTTTTCTAAAAGAATTTTATAGACGTCCAGTTTTCAATTAGAAAGATCTTAGTTTTGCGGGATCCTCTTAGACTCAAATAAAGAATCGGGATGGGTTCTAACAATTTTCACGAGATTCTCCCGGACTCAAGATATGAGTCAGGATAGGTTTCGTCATCTAACATCTTGGGTGACTTTTGCATTTCCTACTTCACACCAGTCATCCTAGCGCATTCACAGACAATGTTTTCGAGTTGCTTTTGGTGGTCCTAAGACTCGAACCCTATTGTCATCCCTCTCAAGGATTCGACCGGGGTGGGGGAAACGGGGGAGGGGGAGGGGGGTGCGGTTAGGCCTTAACGAAAGTAGTTCACTCTCCCATGCTGACCTAATTATGTTTAGGGGTGTTTATTCTTTGCTACTTAATATAGCTTTCTGGTCCTCTCTCTTGTAACCTTTACTATCCTTGTTAGCATATTCGGTCTTGTTGCACTTTTGGCTCTAAGACCCTTTGAAAGTTAGCTCTTTGGCCTATAGTTTTTACCTTTCAAATATGGGGAGAAATATTATTAATAAAATACACAAAATCTATATTTGAGTATAAAAATTAGAAAATAAGTTAGAATATTTTCATTTAGAGGTAGAGAATAGTCTTTTGTACAATTTCCCACGGACAGAACCAATTGTTGATGCACTATCATTAGAGATAGAAAATACGTTAGAATACTATTAAGGCCTCGTAGGCAGGTTTGCTGGCGAAGAACCTCCGACACTCAAATCAGATGAGATGGATGAAGACCAACCCTTATGAAGAGTGTTTATGCAATTATCCACAATAACTAAACTAATAATAAATACATGAGATTACGAAAGGAAGACAATCTACGAAATTAAAGGGCTCAATTTGGATCCCATTTCAACGTTTGGATCTCTTCGAATAAGGGGATCCTTTCCCTTGGGTGAAATGTTCTTCCCTTCAAGCAAGTTGTTCTTCCGCTCGAACAAGCTATTCTTCCTTTTGAATGAGCTATTCTTCCCCTCGGTGAATTGTTCCTTCCTTTAGGCAAGTTGTTCTTCCCCTTGACGAATTGTTTCTCCCCTCAAACAGGCTATTCTTCCCCTTAAGCAAGCTATTCTTCCCCTAGGGCAAGCTGTTCTTCCCTTTAGCGAATCGTTCCTCACCTCGGGCAAGATGTTCTTCCTTTTGGGCGAGCCTTTGGATCCATCTTTCTTCTAGCCATTAATAGGAGATAAGGCGGATCCTAAGGGAATAGCATCTGAGGATGATGGGTTCGAAGATTGCTAGTACATAGGAGACAAAGAAAACCGTCATGGGCTAGGCGGTAGGTTTATCGACGAAGACTCTCTGACACTTAAGTTAGATGGGTTAGACGAAGACAAGCCTTTAGGAAGAATAGCTATAGCATAAATATAAAAAAGTAGAGGGGATTGAGGATACTTTTCTTTACCATATGATAGAGATTCTAGTAAGAGATTGATTTACATCCTCAATAGTTTGCATCAACCAAAAAGGGCATTAGGGCTTCACAGAAAAATCCCCTCAGAGAGCATTTCATGTTTTCTAAGTCATTAAATTAATCCTTGATGAAATCCTTCTAATGCTTAAATCAGTATGGTTTTCAAAGGGAAATCCCCTCTCCCCTCCCCTCTCCCTCCCCCCTCTCTCCCCATCTTCTCCTTCCTTGGTAGCTATGCCAAAAGGGAAATATGTATAGAAGAAGTATGATGATAAGAAGGAATAAGAATCTAAAACACTATATGGTGAGAATCCTATAATATCAACTAATATTGGTAAGAAAATCTCTTATTAAAGGCTCCTTCACACATTAAAGAACCTTAGGATGTATCTTCACTTACATTTCCTTGCCTCCTCCTAACTAGTAGTGTGGTATTTATAGTGTCTTGGCCTTAGGGTTTGTCCTTTTTCCTCCATTTTCCTTGGTTAGCTCTCTTTTTTATGCTGGTCAAAACTTCTTAAGGTCTTGCCTCTTTCACCTCTAGCATGTGGTTAGTTTAATTTATTGTCCATTTACACACATGAACTTGTGGCGCTCTTTAGTTTGCCATTTTAATAAGGGGACCATGTGATCAGTTAGCCTTCTCTACTATCCGTTCTGACATGGGGACAAGTGGAGCTCTCTAATTCACCACTCTGACGGAGGGGCAGCTGGACTAGTAAGCCCCTTTCGCTATCCATTCTAACACAGGGATATGTGGGGCTCTCTGATTCGCCATTTTGACAAGGGACCACATGATCAATTAGCCTCTTTTTTGACCATTTTGACATAAGGACATGTGGCGATTTCTCACTCACTGCCCTGATAAAGGAATCATGTGATCAGTAAGCCTTATTTTTTACCATTCTTACATAGGGACGTGGTGATCTCTCACTCGTTGCCCTGACAAAGGCATTATGTGATTGGTCAACCCCTTTTTTGGTTGTTCTTACATAAGGACACATCGCAATCTCTCATGTGCTGTATTGTCAAACGGGCCACATGATCGGTTAATCCCATTTTTGATTATTCTATCATAAGGACACATGATGATCTCTTACTTGTCATCTTATCAAAAGGAGCATAGGCTTGGTCAATCATCTTTACAACTCTTTTTTATGCAAGGACATGTGGCACTCTTTCATTTGCCATTCTGGATGAGAGGTGACGTGATTAGTCAGCCCCCTTTGCTACCCTTAACTATTAGATGATAAAGAGATTTGTTTGACTTTTAAGATGGAGTTTCCCTTCGACCTTTCTTCCTATCCCTTGGCAGGGGTATTTTGGTCCTTGTCGTACCCCTTCTCAACCCTTCTCAAGTTGTTTGGGTTGAGGCCATCGCATCCCCTTTAGACCTTTCTATTAGGCATCCTCTTTGCTTTTCTCTTATAGCCTGACCCTGGATTTATCTCTTAGATTTCTCCTAAAGACAAACCTTGGGCTTGTCTTATAAATTAATGGTCTTTGTGTTTAGGGGTGTATATTCTTTCCTCCTTAATGCAACCCCCTGGTCCTCTCTTTCACAACACTTACTAACCTTGTAAGCATACTCGATCTTCTTGCACCTTTGAATGCAAGACTTTTGAAAAGAAGCATTTTGGCTTACAGTTGTCACCTTTAAAACATCAGGAGAAATATTGCTAATGAAAAATGCAAAATATATATTTGAATATAAAAGTTAGAAAATAAGTTAGAACAGTATTATTAAAGATAGAAAATAGTCTTTTGTACGATTTTCCATGGACGGAACCAATTGTTGATACACTATCATTAAAAATAGAAAATAAGTTAGAACATTATTAGGGCCTTACCGATAGGTTTGCCGACGAAGACTCTCCGATACTCAAGTCAAGCGAGATGGACGTAGAGAAAGCCTTATGAAAAGTGTTGATGCAAAAATTGCCCACAATAATCACACCAAAAATAAATACATTAGATTATGAAGGGAAGACAATCTAAGAAATTGAGGGGTTTGACTTGAATCCTGTTTCGATGCTTGGATTTTTTTGGATAAAGGGATCATTTCCCTTAGGTGAAACGTTCTTCCTTTCGAGCAAGTTGTTCTTCCCCTCGGCGAATCGTTTTTCCCCTTGGTAAGTTGTTCTTCCCCTCAGGCAAGCTGTTCTTCCCTTCAATGAATCATTCCACCCCTAAGGTAAGTTGTTTTTTACCTTGAGAGAGCCATTAGATTTGCATTTCTTCTAGCCACTAGTAAGAAATGAGGCCGATCCTAGGAGGAATAGTATCTGAGCATGATTGGTCCCAAGATTAAGAGTACGTGAGAGATGAAGACAACAGTCATGAGCCTGTCGACAAGTTTAGCAGCGAAGACCTCTCGACACTCAAGTCAGACGAGATGGACGAAGGCAAACCTTTAGAAAAAGTAGTTATAGCATAAATATATAAAGTAGAGGGGATGAAGGATACTGTTGCCTATTATCGTGTGATAAAGACTCTAGCAAGAGATTGATTTACATCCTCAATAGCATCCTTTAACCAAAAAAGGCATTGGGCCTCCATAGAAAAAGCCCCTTATAAAGCATTTCAAGTTTTCTACACCATTAAAATAGATCTCACTTTGATTACCTACCAAATGAGCATAGAGGTCAAGGGTCACGGAAGTTTCCCCGACGGTCAAGTCAGTGTGGTTTTTTAAAAAAAAGCATCTTCCCTCTTCCCTCCCCCCCTCCTCTCCTCACTTGGTAGCTATGCTAAAGAGGAAATAAGTATAGAAAAAGTATGACAGTAAAAAGGAATAAGAGTCTAGAACATTATAAGGTAAGAATTCTAGAATATCAGATAATATTGATAAGGAAATTTCTTATTAAAAGCTCATTCACACATTAGAGAACACTAGGATGTATCTTCACTTATATTCCTAACCTTCTCTTGAATAGTAGTGTGGTATTTATAGTGTCTTGATCTTAGGGTCAATCTCTTTCTCTCCATTTTCCTCGGTTAGCTCCTATTTCTATGCTAATCAAAACTTTTCAAGATCATGTCCATTTTACCTCTAGCATGTGGTTAGTTCCCATTATTGTCCATTTTGACACATAGACACGTGGCGCTCTCTAGTTTACCACTCTAACAAGGGAACCACGTCACCGGTCAGCTTTCTCTGCTGTCCGTTCTGACATGGGGACACGTAGCGCTCTCTAGTTCGCCACTCTAATCAAAGGGCAAGGCCACTGGTTAGCCCCTTTCACCGTCCATTCTGATATAGAGATAAGTGAGCTCTCTAGTTCGTTATTCTAACAAGGGACCATGTGATCAATTAGCCCCTTTTCTGATAGTTCTAATGTACAAACGCATGGCAATTTCTCACTCCTTGCCCTGACAAAGGGACCATGTGATCAGTCAACCTCATTTTTTACCGTTTTGACTTTAGGACACATGGCAATCTCTCACTTGCTACTTTGACAAACTGACCATGTGATTGGTTCACCCCTTTTTTGACCATTCTGAAGTTGAGACACATGACAATTTCTCACTCATTGCCCTGATAAAGGGACCACGTGATCAATCAACTCCATTTTTAACCATTCTGACTTAGACACATGTGGGGATCTCTTGCTCATTGCCTTGACAAAGGGACTACATAATCGGTCAGCCCTTTGTTTGATCGTTCTTATACAGGGACACGCGACGATCTCTCATTTGCCACTCTATCAAAGAGACCACATGATCAATCAACCCTTTCTCCGATTGTTCTGACTTAGGAACACGTGCAGATCTCTTACTTATCAACTTGTCAAAGGAAGCATGTGATTAGTCAATCCTCTTTACTGCTCTTTTTGATACAAAGACACGTGAGGCGCTTTTGTTTCACCATTTTGCTGAAAGGCCATGTGATTAGTCAGCCCCTTTCACTGCCCTTAGCTGTTAGATGATAAAGGGACTTGTTTGACTTTCAAGATAGAGTTTCCCTTCGACCTTTCTCAACCTTTCTCAAGTTGTTTGGGTTAAGGCCATTGTGTCCCCTTCAAATCTTTCTCTTGGACATCCTCTTTGGGCTTTTATACTGTCTGACTTTAAGCTCATCTTTTGGATTTCTCTAAAAGGCAAAGCTTGGGTTTGTCTTGTAAATTAATCGGCTTTATGTTTAAGGGTGTATATTTTTTGCTCCTTAATGTAGCCTACTAATCCTCTCTCTCGTAATCCTTGCTATCCTTGTTAGCATACTTGGTCTTGTTACACCTTTGACTCGAAGACCCTTTGAGCCTTTCGGGGCTATAGTTTTCACCTTTGAAACATGAAGAAAAATATTGCTAATAAATTATGCAAAATCTATATTCGAATATAAAAATTAGAAAATAAGTTAGAACACTATTATTAGAGGTAGAAAATAACCTTTTGTACGATTTTTCATAGATGGAACCAACTGTTGACTTTCGCCCTGCCTATCTCTTTTCGACTCAAAAGGACATTGGAGCTTGACTTAGGCAATATGAACCCCTTAGTAGCTCGAAAAGTAGGTTTGGTGCACCTAGATTTCTTGGGCGTGATAAGGCTTTCTTGGTGAGCAAAGTTAGCTATTTCTTCATCCTTTGGCCTTTCATATGGATGGGCATCATGGACTTGTAGATAAGAGGGGGTTGAATTTCATAGAAGAAACCCTCTAGAAGAGCTTTTCAGGTTTTTAAAGATTCTTAAACCAGATCTCAGAACAATGTCTTTATATATAGCCTCTTTGTTTAGTCTTAGCTTTCACGTCTTCTCTTTTTACTAGTCAAGACTTTCCTTAGTCTTGTCCTTTTCTCCTTTGATGTGTCTGGTCTTTTCACGTTCTCTTTAGCTAGTGATTAGTTCCCTTTGCTGTCCGTTTTGACATAAGGCCATTTGGTTAATCCACGTTCGCCCGTTTTGATAAAAGGTTACTGATCCTAAGCCTTTTTTTTTTTCCCCTCTATAGCATGGTCCATTCTTTCCTTTTCATATTTTTCCTTGTTTTGCATCCCTTTGTTGCCTGTTCTAATGCAAGGACACATGGTGGTTTCTCATTTACTGGTTTTGACATAGGATCATATGGCAGATCCTAGGCCCTTTCTTTTTCCTCTATTGCCTTAGGCCTAACATCTTTAGGGATCTGTTTCACTTAAGCCTACTGCCAAACCTAAACTCCCTACCCCTTTAATGGTATAGGGCCTATTAAATGGGCAGAAATCTTATATTTAGCAACTGTTTCATTCGATACAAGGTTTTGATCAAACTTTTTCCTTGTCGTAATCGAGTGAGTTGCAATTGTTCCCACCAAGCTGAGACACCTTCTTTTTAGTTTGTAGGAAACTAATTTGACTTTCCTACATTCTATGATCCTCATGTACTCAAAGAAACATTTGACCTCTGATATCTAGTTAAGGAAATCTTCTATTCCTAAATATTTTTGAATGTGGAGGGGGGGGAGGGGGGTGGGGGGTTGCTGGTGTCCAACTTCATCTAGTATTCATTTTCTTGGTGTTGGGGTTCTTTTTGTTGATTCCCTAGAATCACATCTTTTGTTTCTTCATCAATCGAATAATTATTTGGAGCAGCATTTTAAGGAATGTGCCTCACTCTAGCATATTCAAGGTTAGCGCATTGTTGAAAGCTTCGATGGTCTCGCATATCCAAGATCAAAAGTCATAGTTCTGTGACTTGTTGACAGACCCCTTTCCCTAGGCGATCTGCTGGCACCCTACGGTGACCCTCCAGCTAGCCTTTTCGCTCAACAAAAGGATCCCCCGCAGAGCTAAGCTATATTCTTTCTGAATCATTTTCA
Organism: Nephelium lappaceum; assembly: GCA_021234005.1. Taxonomy (NCBI): domain Eukaryota; kingdom Viridiplantae; phylum Streptophyta; class Magnoliopsida; order Sapindales; family Sapindaceae; genus Nephelium; species Nephelium lappaceum. The sequence goes on from CM038004.1 coordinate 16,132,921, forward strand.
ATAACAGCGGAAATGAGGGGAAATTTTTCGTTTTTATTTTAAACCTTTACAGAATATTTTATAAAAATTTGGGCAGCATCTCATCTGTTTTTCAGACTTAGTCACCCTGTAAATTATAAAATTTAACACTTTTAAAATATCACAAAACATTTCCCCCAAACTACAGAGCCTTAGGCTCTCATTTATCAACACAACCACAACCATAATTTCATATTTCAATTTATCAACTAAATCATACGTCATGCATCAATTTACTTCAGAAATACAATTTAAATCCATAAAAGGATATTTACAAAATCATGTAGAGGTAATACAATATATACATCACTTAGTCTCAAACAAAAATAGAGATAGGTAATCACATCAGTACTATCGCCGCGGCTGTCTGGTATCGTCTCGGGGAAATCCGCAGCTATGGTATCTGTGCCTTGGAAGGTTTATTTAAAAATACAGAAAATATTTAGGTGAGCTTTGAAAGCCCAGTGAGTGTCATATAGTATTATTTGAAATTTCATTTTTATAAAAACCTCCCAAAAACATTTTTGATAATTCAAATCAATTCCATTTATTTTAAAACAAGTTTCATGCATTAATATTATAAAACACATCTTGCACGATTTTCAATTTCATAAAGGGATCTCCTATGGTTGCGGGGTTTTTATTCTAAAACTCTTTTTCTTTTTAATGAAACGAACTGGTCCGACTCCGCTCGAAGGTGTCCTACCAACTAGTCGTTTTCATTATCATAAACCGGATATGGTCCGACTCCGCTCGAAGGTGTCCAGCCAACCAATCTGGCTCCCGCCAACCTATAGTGACCCGTGCCTCATGGCACCCTAGTATAGAGCGGAATCCTACATCGCTCTATCCGGTTCATGTAGCGGAATCCTACATCGCAACAGAGCGGAACTCTATCTCGCTCGGGTAAGCTAGCTAATAATATACCGTTCACGTGCATTGGGCTAATCTCTTGGACATCTGACTGACATGACACCTTGCGGGTATCTCCCGCGGTTAGTATAGTTAGTGACATACTGACACTACAACTCTACCAATGCACGCTTCGGGTACTCAACCCAGATCGGTAATATCTAATACTCTCTAGGTAAGTCATAGGTTTTATTTTCATCTTTATAAAATTACAATCTCTTTCATATATATCATTCAAAACAAGAAATTATTGGTTTAATGAAAACACAAAACCATATTCTCTGTTACTGTGCTATTTATCATTTAAATCATATTTTGCTTTCATCAAAATATCCAAACATGCATGAAACATTCATTCATTAATCAAAGTAACACAAAACATATTAAAAATCAGTTTAACATTTCACCTTAGCTATCACTTTCGAATAGCTCTCCGGAAGGCTCTAAACTGCTCCTTATCGTTCTTCCATTACTCCACCAGCTTATTCGTCATCTACACAACATATATATACATAAATTTATGTTCGCGTCAACTTCTGAAAACTCAAAATATATAAAACTACATAATCGCCCCTACATGACCCTTTTTAGGCGCAACCCTCTATTTTTGGTTCCTTAATTTAATCTTCGACTTTTAATAATCTCAATACGCCTAATTAAATTTATTAGGGCCATCCGAACTCTCAACGGACGCCACATGGGCCATTTTATGAAATTGTCCTTTAAACTAATTTATTGGGCGATTTAATTTTTCTCTAAATCCTTGATATTTTCTTGGTTTTCTAAACTCCCAATATGCTTAAATTCACTTATTTTTCAACTTATTTTTTACTCAAAATTAACCAATAAACAAATCATAATAAAGTCCATTTCGAACTCAACTTAAATTATCAATAAAATCATCAACGCGAATCAATTTCAAATTGAATAATTTACCCCCTTTTTCCTTTTGCGTTAACTTCGCTTTGAGATTGTTTTTGGTGATAGATTTGGGCTGGGTTCAAGCTAGTTTTCTTCCTCCTTTCTTCCCTCACGCGATCCCTCTCTCTCGCAGTTGATTTCTCTTTCTTCTTCCCCGATCTACCTTCTCTATTCTGATTTCAGCTTCGGCTACACTTGGATCGGGTTTGAGTGGCGGTTTCGAGCTGAAATCGAGCTCAGTTGAAGCTGAAAATGGCGTGAATCACGGGTTTCACGTGTGGGTCTGCAGGGTGATCAAGACAGCAGCTCATCATCGCCGGTTTCGCTCTGATCTGGTCTGATTTCGTGGCAACAAGCTCTGGTTCTAGTTTCGTCTTGGTCTGGTGCACGTTGGTAGCTCTTCCTCGTCATCGTCGGTCGTCGATCTTGGGCGATCGAGTCTAGTCTGCAGATCGACGAGCTCGGTCAGCTCCGGGTCAGCTTCTACCGTCGTTCAGCCTCGTCAACGATCTGGTTCTGCAACGAGTTCTGCCTTGCTTCAACTCGAGCTCGGCGATGGCACTGCTCCGCGGCTGGTTCGACGACGGTAGCTGGTCGACGGCGAGGTCTTCTTCTTCTTCTCTTCTTCTTTCTTTCTTTTTTTCTCTTCTGGTTCGGCGAAGCTCACTGAGTTGATTTTTATGAGTCAACCAACTCTTTGGCTTCTATTTTCCTCCACAATCAATTCTAAAAATGACAGTCATGTCCCTTAACTTTTAGCTTAATTTCACTTTAACCACAAATATTAAAACTTATCTTCGATTTAGTCCCTTATTTCCTTAAATATTTACTCAATTTCATTTACCATTTTATCTTTCCCGTTTAATCTCCAATCGAGTTTAATTCAATCCCTATGGATTCTCTATAACATTCAGCGTTTCCATAAACCATTTAGGGTCTCTAATTGATACTCAATGACTATTCCTGGGAAATCCATAAAATCAAATTCGATGGCTTACACTTGTCGAGTCAATTGGATCAAATCATCCTTAGTTGCAAATTTGGCCTCAATTTAATTCATAATATTTGAACTATAAGCCATTTTTTATTTTTTATTTTTTATTTTTTCTTTTTTTATATATTGTCTTTCCTTCTCCTTTTATTTATATATTTTTTATTCGATATCATAAAGAAAGGACTAGATCAAAATAATATAAAGGATTAAATTAATATTTTACACATGCAAAGGCTAAAACAAAATTTAGCTAGACTCAATTGCCATTTTGTGGACTAAATTGTAAAAAGCAATTGATTTTTTTTTTTTGGTTGAAATAATACGAAATAGTGGGGGTAGTTTTGTCTAAGGGTGGAAAGGTTGAGGGATAGTTTGATCATAAGGTAAAAAACCTTTTTTCTCTTAATCATTTCAAACCTGATAAAAAGAAAAAACGAATGGAAAAAGTGAGGCATAAGGAGGGGAGAAAATCTTTTATGGGATGTTGAGTTGGCATGCCATGATGATATTGGTGTGTCATTCCAATAATATCGTGACATACGACATTTCTTTTTCATAAAAAATAAATAAGAAAAGATACCAACATTATTTTTTTATAAAAGATGAATGTCATATGTCACATTGTTATTAGAAGGGCACATCAACATCAACATAACACGCCAACTCAGCATCCCATGAAAAATTTTCTCAATGAAGAGAGAGAGAGAGAGAGAGAGAGAGAGAGAGAGAGAGAGAAGAGGCACAACTTGGAGGAAAGAGAGAGACTTGGGTGGTAGTTGTTGGAGGAGACCATTGGTCCCTCGACTGTCAATTGGTCACCAACCAAACGGTGTTTAGGTTTGAGTACGTTGATGGTGTGTTTCTTTTTTTTTTTTCTCTATTGTGGGTTTTGGCGGTGATGGAAATGAGTTTTGGTTACAAAAATGAAAGATTTTGTTTAATGTTTTGGTAAATCTTAAGAGGGTGTGGAGATGAGTTTTTTATTTTTTATTTTTTTTTGGTTTTTTCCAATGTTTGGGGAACTGGTGGTGTGAAAGAGCGTTTGAAGGTCTATAATTGGTGTTCAATGGTGACTATAGGTGAAGAAGATGACTGAAGCAACAACATTGCCTCTTCTTTATTCTTGTTTAAAAAAACAAACAAACAAATTATGGGTAAGTGGGTGTTTTTTTTATTATTTTTATTTTTAAGTTTGTGGGGATTTTTAGTAGGTGAGCTTTAGGTGTACAAGGTGATTTTTTTTTTGGTAGATTTATTTTTGGGATAAATTTAGGTTTGTGCGTAGTGAGGGTTTTTTTCGGGGGTGTGGGCAAGGCAGAGTGTTTTTGGGTTGAATTTGTGGATAGAAGGGGTTCTAGTTGGGTTTGGATGGTAAAGCAAAGAGGAAGACTCACTACTCGATATTTGGAGTAGAACTTCGATTGAGGGTTAATTGGCTCAAAATTAATACCAAATGATGCGGGATAGTTTTCAAGCAACGTACACTTGCTCTTAAAATTATCTGATAGTGAAATCCATTGATACATTTTGTAGGTTATCTTTATTTTACGGGAGAACTTTATTTTGGCCCCTATTTTTTTGGGAAACATCTTCTTTTTAATTGTGAATGTGTTTATGCCTCTCAAGGTTTCTCACGTTTCAAATATTCATCATTTTAGTCCCTTGACCAGAATTTGAAGGGTTAAAATTAATAGAAAATGCATATTGACTATTTTACCCTTAGTCTAAAATTATCAAATTACCCTTTATAAAAATGAATAAAATAAAAAGAAAACTTTTAATCTCAACCATCGATCAAGTTGTGATGGATGATAGAGATTGACTAGAATTCTAATGATCCACTAGAATTTTATTGATCAAAACTAACAGAAAATACATATTGACAATTTTACCCTTATTCTACAATTATTAAATTACCCTTTATAAATATAATAAAATAAACTTTAAATCTCAACTATCCATCCAGTTGTAATGGATTATCGAGATTTAATTTAAAAATAAAAAATAAATTAAAAAATATAATTGAAAATTTAAAATGATTTTTTAAATGACAAAGATAACCCTTCCTCCGTTATGGTTGACTAACGATTGACCAATGGTAGAGACTAAAATCATATATATTTAAAACGTAAAGGACTATGAGAGATATAAATGCATTCTTAATAAAAAAAAAAAAAAGGAAAATTACACTAAAGTACCTTCACATATCACATTATTACATCAATGGTGTGAGTTTATCGTTAATTACAGGTAAATACCCTACCGTTAGTTGACTTAGTCAAACTTAACAGTTTGACAACATTTTTAGAATGAAATGACACAAATGCCCTTATCATCTCTGTTCTCCTTTCTCTTCTGCTTCTTGTTCATCATCATCTTCTTCTGGGCATCTGGGTTTGAACCCAGATTCGACTGGGTTCACAGTCATGAATCCATCAAACCATCACGAAATCCCTATCACCCTGAATCACGCATCCTCCTCATCACCACACAATCACCAAAAATACAAAAGTTTTGAACCCAGTTTTTTCGAACCATGACCGTGAACCAACCATTACCACACAATCACCACACAATCAAGCAACCAACCATTACCAACCACCCACCACCACGCAAAAAAGGAAAAAAAAAACAAGAACAGAAGATAACGAAGATGACCAATAGTTCTGGGTTCGAAGGAACCCAGTTTCTGGGTTCCATTCGAACCCAGAAACTGGGTTCGAAAGGTTCGATTCGAACCCAGTTTCTGGGTTCGAATGGAACCTAGAAACTGGGTTCCTTCGAACCCAGATGTGGGATCGAATGGAACCCAGATCTGGGTTCCTTCGAACCCAGAGAAGAAAAAGAACAAAAAAAGAAGAAGATGACGAAGAGAATCAAGCAACCAACCATTACCAACCAACCACCACCACGCAAAAAAGGAAAAAAAAAAACAAGAACAGAAGATCACGAAGATGACCAACAGTTCTGGGTTCGAAGGGTTCGATTTGAACCCAGATCTGGGTTCCAATTCGAACCCAGTTTCTGGGTTCGAATGGAACCCAGAAATTGGGTTCCTTCGAACCCAGATGTGGGTTCGAATGGAACCCAGTCTGGGTTCCATTCGAACCCAGAAACTGGGTTCCTTCAAACCCAGAAACTGGGTTGGAATGGAACCCAGATCTGGGTTCCATTTGAACCCAGAACTGGGTTCGAAGGAACCCAGAAACTGGGTTTGAATTCGAACCCAGTTTCTGGGTTCCTTCGAACCCAGAGAAGAAGAAGAACAGAAAAAGAAGAAGAATAAGAAGAAGAAGAAGAAGAAGATGATGATGATGATGATGATGAGCAAAAGAAGAAGAAAAAAAAAGAAGAAGAAGAAGAAGAAGAGAGAGAGATTTTGTTTTTTAGAGAGAGAGAGACACATTTTGTTTAAATAATATCCCAAATATTATTTGATATATAAAAAGACCAATTACCCTTGAGCATTAATTTTATCGTTAATTGGTCGTTAGTCAAACCAAGTCAAAGGTATTTATGTGTAATTTAGATAAAACTCGCATCATGACTGTAATAATTCGATAGGTCCGGGTACTTTAGTGTAATTTACCAAAAAAAAAAAGAAGTTTTTCAAAAACATAGGGACCAAAATGCAGTCCAGCATTTGTTTTTTTATACTTTCTTTTTATTATTATTATTTGTAGCATGTTTTTATATAATAATTTTTTTAAAAAGTAATTACTTGATGAATTGAGAATGAGAATGGGAAATGTGAATGATTGATAATGTTTACTTATTCTAAAATCATTCTACAATGAGAATGAAATGGTAGGTGATCTCACATGAATTCGGGGTTGTGGTCCTTGTGGAATTAGGAATCTCATTTCCCTCAATCCATTTGGAAATTCCATTCTCATTTCCTTTTTCAAATTAAAAATACTTTTAAACCCTTTATTAAAATTTTTTTTTGAAAAAATTAGTAGCAATTTGTTAATCTAAAGATAATGCATAATTTGAAATCACATTATAATTTCTTTTTTCATTATAATACATTCATTTGAAAAAAATAAAAAAGTCCCTACACATGCTTTCTCACTTGTTCGCATGTTTGGCTTCACATCTGCTCGCACAACGAGCACATGAAGACAGCAACTGCTGGCCCATCGTAATTCTCAGGCAACTTTGGCAAGACATTAGCGAATGATACTTCCTACAAAGTGTAATGATAGCACATCCATGAGTTCCTAGTTGTACCTCCAACTTTTCTCATCATTATTAGGCTCCAGGTTTTTCAATGCACGCATCCACAATTCACAATAATCTGTTTAGAATAAGTGAAAAATTCACGTATTACTGCCCAATAAACAAATTGAGTAACCTAAATTAGGTAGCCATCCTCGCTTTATTTTCTTCATAGCCATCAACACTCTTTCTTGCCTGGCCTACCATTGAAACAACGCTTCAGGGTACAAGTCTATCTGGATTTTTTATGCCTCAAGGGGAATTTTACAGTCATTGTCAAGAACACCTTGGACATAAAAACCTACAAAAAATAATGAATATAAATTGTCTGTTGGTACTCACATCACAAGAAATTAGAAGGAACACGTTAATCATAGTTGTAACTTATAAGCATCAATGAAAAGCTAGAAAGATTGTGTTTCTTTTTGCGAGTGTCCTCCCCTTTTGCCTGCTACATAAGACAAAAGCCTAAAGTCCGACCAACTTGGGGTGCCATGAATCACTTGATAGAGTACGAATACACCAATGTGCTCTATGAGAAAACATCCCATGCCATCAAGTACTCTTTCACCAGCCGTGACTCCCATATAGCCACCTAGTTCTTATCATTGCACCTATAGAGAAAAAGATGAAGCATTATTAGCAATTATGGCTTCACACCATCATCCTCTGCTACTGAAACTCACCGATAAGTAAGGTTGCCTTAACAGACTCTACCTAAACAACATCATTGTTGAAATATATCATGTGGAAACCGTTCTCAACTGCCGGGGTTCAAATTAATATTAATTTCAGTCCAGTTATAAGGTTAAACTCTACTTGAGAAAACCTTGTTACTTCTCTTGGTCCCTACTAAAAATGCATCTCTTATCGCTCAAACCACCATGGTGTGATTCTCTTAAAAGCAACTTACAATCACCCTAAAGAAATTTGTGACATTACGTCCGTAGAAAATGCCCAAGGCGAGTTCCATAAGCCTCCTTTTCTCTTGTCCACCTATCGTCAATGATGTTTGACAGGGCATTGCTTATTAGTTCTAACAACTTGAAAGGGAAGAGTTGGTTGATTACTCCCCAAAACCATCGACCCTCAAGTTTCTTCAACCTTCTTCTGTAATCACCATCTAAAAACAAATACATAAACTAGCAAAAATCAGTAAAAAAAAGAGTAAACACAATAGTAGCAAGAGATCCCAAAAGCAGCCAATAGGTCTTGTATATTAAAATAAGTCCCGAAGATAAAAAAAATATATCCTCTGAACAATGGTCATAGGTTCTAACTTGAAAAACAGGCCCTTAGAACTGAGATTAGGTCTCAATATCACAAAGAAGGTCCTGAAAATTTTAAAATAGATCTCAAACATTGCAAACATTTCAACAGACTTTATCATCTTTAAACATGCAAACAGAGCCAACTCCTCATCAATGGCTTCCTCAACCCCTTTTAACATTCGACCTCTGATATCTAGCCAAGAAAATCTTCTACTTCTAAATATTTGTTAAATGTGGGGAGATCCAACTTCATTCGATATTCATTTTCTTGGTGTTACAGTTCTCTTTGTTGATTTCGCAGAATCATATCTGTTGTTTCTTCATCAGTTGAATCATTGTCTAGAGCAGCATTTTGGGGAATAAGTCTCACTCTAACGTCTTCAAGGTTAGCACGTTGTAGAGAGCTTCGGTTGTGTAACATATCTAACATCAAAAGTCGTAATTCTATGACTTGTTGGATCAATTGGATCAAATCATCCTTAGTTGGAAATTTAGCCTCAATTTGCCTCATAACATTTGAATTATAAGACATTTTATATATATATAGATATTCCTTTTTCATATATTTTTATAGATTTTATTTTCTTCTCCCTTTTTTATTTTTTATTCAATATCATAAAGGAAAGGATAAGATCAAAATAATAAAAATGATTGAATTGATATCTTACACATATAAGTGCTACAACAAAACTAGTTGGACTAAATCATAATTTTATGGACTAAATTGTAAAAAGAAATTTTTTTTTTCGTTTGAAATAATAGGAAACTGAGGGTGGAAAGTTTGGTCATAGAATGGTAAAACCTTATTTTCTCTCGATCGTTTTACAAATGGGCGAATTACTCAAAATCCTTTGAAAATATGTATTATTATAAACGAAAACTACGCTTATCTTTTATAACGGTGTTCTTTCTTATATTAACAGATTGAATGTGATCAATTGTGAAAGTTGATTATAGTAATGGTATCTGAGTTATTTTATTTTATTTTTATTTTTAATTATATTAATTAATATATTATTTGGATCCCTTCCATTCAGATGGACAGAACATTCATTTAAAATAATTTAAAATTTTAAAAATTATAAAATAAATTAAAAGTCAAATGATTTTGAAATTAAAAAAAAAAAAACATAATTTTAAATGTAAAAAAAAAAAAAAAAACATGTTCTTATGAATAAAAATAATAGATCTACACCATCCATCTCTAAAATGGATGGTGTAGATCAAAAGAATTTAAAAAAAAAAAAAGATAACAATTAAAAGAAAAATTAGATGAAGATCTTCTTGTTCATAAGTCTTCTACTTCTTCACCATCCATAAACCCAGTTCTTCTTCTTCACGAGTCTTCTTCTTCTTCTTCTCAGAAACATAACGTCTTCTTCTTCTTCACAAACCAGTGGAGACCAAAAGCTCATCTGAACAACAACCCATTTTCTCCCTCTGTCCAAAAACCCTAATAATGGCGGAGACAGGCGAAACTCTGCCGATCCCGCCGATGGATCCCCTCTTCTTCTCGACATCAGATGATCTGGCCTTTGACTTAGACGAAAATTTCGACTTCGAGTTGACCTTCGACGGTCTCGTTAACACCTACTTCCCCTCCGAGTCAAAACCTGTTCTCCTCCCCTCCTCCCCTCCCGTCGCCGCCGCCGCCGCCTCCTCGCCCTAGTCAGGTTTCTCGACATCGCGGAGACCAGAACTGGAATTTCATTTTATGAATTTTTTAATTTTTTATTGATTTGTTTTTGTGATGTTGTGATGGATTTGTGATGTTATGATGCATTGGGTAAGTTGACTGATAATGAAGAAGGCTGAGGTTGACGGAGAAGGTGATGGATTGGGTAAGGCTGATGAAGAAGGGTGAGGTTGATTTTTTTTTTTTTTCATATTTTGAAGGTTGAAGATCAAGGTTATTCATCTTCAACTTTTTTTTTTTGGGTTAAGATTTGTTATTAGTTTGGGTGTCAGAGTGATGGTGGGTTCGGTTGATTGATTGGCATAAATGGTGGATATCCACTTTTTTGTTTTTTTGGTTTTTAATTTTTTTTTTTTAAATTTGTTTCAGTTGTTCAATTTTTTTCTTCTGTTTTTTTCTCAAATTGATCTTGATCATCTATTTTGTAGGTAGACGGTTTAGATCCATTTAAAAAATATTGTTTATATTTAAAACTACTTTTTATAGTTAAACTTTAATTATTTTCAAATTTTAAAAATAAATTTATTTTTTTCTTTTCTTAAATTGATCCATTTTAAAAAATATATTTTTTATATTTAAAATCAAATAAATCTCAATTGGTTATTTTTAAGATGAATGGTTGAAATTTTTTAAGTTTTTTAATATTTTTCCATATAAGTGGGGTGATTAAGTCATTTTACTCAAAAATTAGTTAGTTAGGGACAATATCATCTTTCTACTCGATTTTGTCAACCTTCAATTTTCTCAAACGGTCAAACCTTAATCCATGAAAGGATACTGTTATAAAAAAGTAAATATGGTTTTTATTTGTAATAATGTATATATTCAGAGAGTTTTGTATAATTTGGTCATTTCAAACCTGATAAAAAATAAAAAAATTAAAAAATTAAAAAAGCCAAACTTGACGAGTCCTTTGAGTAGAAAGCTCCTGGTATTGTTGCCCTTTATCAAAGAGCAACCATAACAAAATTCAGCAGTTGAATTATTATCATAAGTAAATTTTGATATCCTACCTAAATTTTTAGCTATTGCAGGCGGGCACATAAAGCACATCTTTTAGAATCAAAGGTTTGGAACTGACTAAAGGAGATTGAATGAAAACATTACCAATGTGAGAAACTGTCAGCTGCTGACCATTGCCAACTACGAGCCTGTCATTTCCCCTACATATATTCTAAAGCCATGGAATGATTAGCCAAGTCTGAGGTCACATGGTTTGCTGCACCTGTGTCAGCATACCATGGACTGGTGAATGTTGGCCTGATGAGAAAAAAAAATTGTCCTGTGTTTGAAGAGTTTCTTGAATGATTCACTTGATACATCAAGTTGCATGGCTGAGTTAAGTTGTTGAAGTCGTTTTTCATGCAACATTAAGAGGTATTGTGCCTCTTGTAAAGTCATTGTTTTCTGTTGAGAAGAGATCAACACCACCATTAAGGTGTCAAACAATAGGGTCAAACTATACAAGCTGATATGGTCTCAGGTCTTGGCAAGTATTGCACTATTCTTGCCTATCCAGTAGGTGTGGTCCATCACAAGCTTATGGTGAAAGTCAATTGAGGCGGTGTGATCATGCTGATGATGGACGATGCATAGGTAGTTAGAGCTAAGTCAGCATTCAGTTGTTTGTGCCGACATGTCAAACTCTCAGGGATTCGAGAAAGAGTTGGTTACAGTTTGTTAAGAGTCATGAGAAAAGTGTGAGCTGAGAAACGTAGAATTAATAGAAATCTTGATTGTGATTGAGTGTATGAAAAATAGTGTATAACAGTTCTTCTCTCATTAATCAATGTAGAGCTCAAGTTCATCAATGGAGGTTTTGCTTTTCATTTAGGCTTTTTCATCAAACAGCTTTATAATTTCATCAAACACATTTCTTCTTCTTCCTTTTTCGTGGTATCAGAGCCAAAAATGAACTGTCAATGGCATCAAGTTCAACAAACGTACAAAGTCGAAACGAGACTCAACAACAAGAAGCAAGGGCTGATGTTCTCCTTAACAAGGCGATTTCTGTAATTCCTTGTGAAATCGGAAATGACGTGTTAATGTAATCAAATGATGTTGATATCATCATGATAAGTTCAGCTCAGCCATTACAGCATACAGTGTAGAATGAAGGAAACAGAATTAGTGATTAGTTTAATTAACAAACATTAAATCAATTGTTAGATGTGTGATCTGCCACATCATTGGAACTAGTTACTTGTTCTCCAGGTCAGCATTTTCTTTTATGAATACACACTGTACATTGGAGGCATTATATAAGTGAAGAGATAGGCATACAAAGTGAGGTCATTTTGTAACAAACTCAATCCAGAAGAAATCTAATGTGACGTTTGTTTGTTTGTTCTTTCTTTTTTTTTTTTCTTTTTGTCTTAAGTATTAATAGTAGGGTTGGGCTAAAAAGCCTATAAATCATTGAATCGAATTGGATCAAACCAAACCGCATGGTTTGTTTGGTTTCGTTTTTTTTTTAACCAAAAAAAAATAAAAAAAGCATGGTTTTATTATTGCAAAACTGCATGGTCCTATCTAGTTTATAATCCAACTTTATTAAAGGGCAAACTAAACCGAATACCTTGAAAACATATTATATGTTAACTACATGTTACTCCTAATATTTTAACTTAAAATAGTAAATAAGATATAAATTGCATTTAATACTTAATGGACCTTACATATTCATTTAAAATGAGTTTAAAAATGAGTCCAACATTTCATATAAATTTTAAATTATATAATCATAATTCCTCAGTCCAAAATCCAAATTAGATCCACATTTATTAAATTAAACCAAACCAATTCGGACCAATTTAATTTGGTTTGGTTTGGTCAAAAATAAAAATAGGTCCAAATTGGTCCTATATTTTTCAAAAGAAAGAATTACTTCTAACCTACCTAGAACTTTAACAGTCATAGATGCATATAACTTTTTCATTTATTTGCAGCGTTCTCTCCTAGACTAACGGTTGATTGACTTTGACCGTTAATGGATATGTTTGATCGTGTAAAAAACATTGAAAGACAAAATTACCCCTGAATGAATTCACTTTTTATTTTTCTTTTAAATAAATTTTAAAAACTTTAAATAAATTAAAAATAAATTTAATGAGCACCAAATGAACAATGAAGATTAATTTAAGAAAAAGATTTAAAAATCAAAACTAAAAAAAATTAAAAAAAATTCTAAAAATAAAATATGAAGATTCATTTTCATCTTCATCTTCAAACAAAACAAAACTGAAAAATAATAATGGGAATTTAGCAAAATTACCCTTTTTGAAACCTTATTTACATAATTACCCTCTCAATAAAAAAATTGCAAGATTACCCTAAATTACCCAAAATACCCCTAATAAATTAAAACCAACTCATTAATACAAACCATTAATTATTTACCTACCTAATTAAACAACAATAAAATAAACATCATATAAATACCATCAACCTACATTAATCCATCCTCCATTACAAAACTACTCCAACAACAATCACTTTATTTATTATTTTTCAAATTTTAGTTTTGAGTGAAAGAATATTTGAAGAAAAGTTGAAGAAATTTGCATATTAATAAAGGTTAGTGTTTATATTTTGAAAGTTTTATTTATTTATTTATTTTTTTTTTTTTGAAAACCTATATTTGAGTTTTTTTAGGAAATAGAACTGATTATGGTGTGAAAAAATGAAAAAAATTAAAAATTCTAGTTCGGGTTAGAAGGCGGCCCGGAATCGGGTCGACTCGATTCCGGGTCGCCTTCTGACCCGAAGGCTTCAGACTGACCCGAAGTAGGGTCAGAATGAAGCCTTCGGGTCAGAAGCAACCTGAGTTCTGGGCGACCCGGAATCAGGTCGACCCGATTCCAGGCCGCCTTCTGACCCGAACTAGAACTTTTCATTTTTTTTTTTAATTTTTTTCAAACATAATCACCAAGTCAGGTTTTGGTCGCCTTCCGACTTGAAAAACAAATATTGCTAATTATATGTTATTAAATTACTCTTTAAGTCGTTTAATAGTAACGATTCTATGTTATCAAATTTTCAGGATTGAGGATGTCTACTGTACAATTATTTTTCAATTAGGGTGGACATTGGAAGAGCGATCGTGGGGTTTACTGGTATGAGGGTCAGAGAGCAAGGGCTTTTAGATTTCCACGAGAAAAAACTTTTGAGCAACTATTGGATAAAACATACCACGTCACAGGTATTGATAAAAACCATTATCGAGTTGTATTAACTACTGTTACTCAAACCATTTGTCCAAGTATGTCTATTGAGATAATTGATAATGATGATGTTGCATTATTGCTTGGCCGTGAGAATGTTGACCCTCTAGTTTATATAACTATTGATGAGGTTAAGCATGATTCAACAGATTTGAAGGATACTTGTCAACTAGAAATTTCTTGTGAACCAAACCATACATTTAAATTTGACTTCCATCCCAATTTGGAAACAAAGAATGTGAATGATAATAAAATGTCCAATATTAGTCCAACATATCAACCAAACTCGGGTGTCCATTTGGATGTTGAAAGGTATGTGATTGTTGTTGGTTGGTTTTGAAATTTTTTATTGATAATGCTTAGTTGAAAGCCTTAAAAGTGATTTATGGTTGTGATTTTATCATTTATAAGTGTGATCTGCAAGAAACTAAAGGAAATCAAAGAGCCCGTAAAGTTCTGGTATCGGAACCGGGTTTTATGGGGGTATTTCCTATTCCACCCTTAGCCGCTAGTATGGGACCTATTAGGACCTCTCGAAAATGTCGTCTTTATGGTGCGACTGGACACACGCGACGTCGATGTGATCAACGGTTTCCTATTCCACCCTCAGCGGATGATGAAAATGGTGGTAATGATTTGCAATGAATATATTGTTTCAAATTTTCATTTATTATTTTCTTCGCTTATTTTCTTCTTATATGTATTGTATTGGAGAACTTTGAACATGATGGTTGGTATGTAATGCAAATGTTATGAAACCCGGATAATCAAAAGAGGTATTTTTGTAAACAGAAGTTTTAGTTAAAAATTACTATAAGCACTCAGTGAGCTTTCATAGCTTATAGTTTTCCTTTTTTGTTTAAAAAACCTCCTCAGGTGTTGGCGTGGATGATCGAGAAGGGAAAGCTCCTCCAAAAGTATAGGTGGGCGTGACATATCAATGCTTCCATATAATTCATATTTTGCATATTTTGTAGCTTAAAGAAAAAGGATCGTAAATCTATTCTTTTGAGTTGTGACTGAGTGGTTCATGAAGTTAAAGTTTAGTTTTTAAACCATTGTGGAAGTTTGTGAATGAATTGCTTTTTAAATTCATGTTTTTGTTTTTGATGAAATAGATAAAAGATTGGAAATGTGATTTAATATGCATGTTTGTGGTAAAAAAGTTGAGTGGTGATTGAGAAATATTTTAGAAGTGTGAATTTCCCTTTTATAGGTTTTGAAAATGTCAAAAATGCAGCCGTTATGCTGCTGGATTTTAGTTTGAAAAAAAGTGAGATTTGGATTTTAAAATGGAATTGAAATTTTAGTTTTAAAACAAAACCAACCCAACTAGTTTTGAAAAGAAAGTCAACACATTAGTATCGCTGCTCTCAAAATCCATATCTTCATATCTGTTGGATTTTGTTAAATAAGCATCGCTGCTCTCAAAATCTCTCAAATAAGGCAACATATAAGTTATATATATATTTTTATTCGAAAGCAACTGCATTTTTTACAACAAAAACAACCAATTGTTTTGTTATATCCCAACCTTCAGGTTAAGATTCAACCTTAACACATGCTAAGAATCTCAACCTAAGGTTAGTAATCCCAACCTCAATGTTAAGAATACTAACCTCCAGGTTGAGATTCCTAACCTTTAGGTCAGAAATCCTTACCTCTAGGTTAAGAATACTAACCTCCAGGTTGAGATTCCTAACCTACAAGTTAAGAATACTAACCTCCAGGTTGAGATTCCTAACCTTTAGATCAGAAATTCTTACCTCTAGGTTAAGAATACTAACCTTCAGATTGAGATTCCTAACCTACAAGTTAAGAATACTAACCTCTAGGTAGGGCCCTAGGGGTGTTTTTTATCTATGTATTTCCTGTTATATTATTGTCATTGACTTTCTTGACAGAAAGCATGTGTCTTTATCAATACAATGTCTAGTGTCTGGTGTTGTCTTCATTACACTATAGTTTTTCTGTTAAGTGGGGCGCTTTTGGGAGGGAAAAAAAGAAGGGTGATGATTCATACATTACTCATTCAAAAATAAAATCCCCTTCTGAAGTGGGTGGTTCAAGTAATGGAGTTGGTATCAATGCGACCAAACGAGGCAGGTAGTGTTGTGATCCCTTATTCAAACAGTGGTGTGGAGAGTGGGCCAATGGAGTGACACATTGCTCTCGTTAGTTTGGACTAGTCCTATAATATTTTTTTTCAGGTATTTGAGCTACATAAAAAATTGATTACTTCAAGTACTATCTTAATTATCGAATTATTATCTAATGCATACGACAAACTTACACTATAACATTCAAAAAAATTCTTTGTTCTCACTGTGGCCCTGGAGACTTATTCTTTGCTTTGCCTTTACATTACATATTCTTTGACTAGCCCTAATATAACTTTTTTAGTAACCATGGGCTTCAATGCAATATTTAAATTTTATTCATACTATTTTAGTTTGGGTATGTAAACATTTTCATGCTATTTTAGTTTGGGTTAATGAATTATTTTGGTTTAAAGAATTATATAGATGGAGGTTTGCTTTTGAATTTTGGCAATAATTATGCAGCTCACTTTGTGCCAATAACATATCATTATATCACATTTCCATTCCAATTGTATAGAAAATTACTAACCCATCAATCTTTAGAACTTAGTTGTTTGAATTTATTATTTGTTTTCTCTCTATTATATACAAATAGATTTTCAACAAATGGCCTATTAACAAAATTTTAATCTGTAGCAGCAGTAGAATGGAAGTAATAAATAACTGAATTGAGTCATCTATTATATAATAATTCATAACACACTATAAGGCATAAATGACATATTCATTTACTGCAAACCAATCTAACTACTGCCAATGGGAGACAACAGAAAATTGATGGGCAAATATATTAACATCCCAAACCAAGAATTGGCAACAAAAAAAATATAATCAAAAGTCTGACCAAATATTAGAACCTAGAACATTAAATCACAATTATTCTAAACTCTTTTATACGTAAATTGTGAGTATGCTAAACAAAATTTGAAAAAACTCTTAATTGGTACAGGATCAACATTTGAATGGAAGACAATGATACCACTCTAAAGAGGGAGAGTTACACTCAAAGTCAGACTTTTGGCAACCAAAAAAATATAATATGTGCAGCAAATTTATACTCAAATTCAGTCCTGTCAGAGGGACAACAAACTTTCCAACACTAAAAACAAGACAACAAAGGCATGGACTAAAGCAATATTATGTACAACCAAAAGTAACAGATTAAAAGAAAAAGAAAAACAAATGCATGGACTAAGGCACATGACAACCGAACATAATTTTCTGACTTCAAGAAACAATTATATTGAGCTATTCACAATGATATACTTGTACCATTGCACTAATAAATTTATGAAAAGAGAAGCAAATCAACCATTTACACTTCAAGTTAGATTCAAACATTCCTCTTAGTTTCATCAAAACACAAAAAAAGTGAAAATAGTTCTCACAAACATTTTCACAAACACTTTGTATGCATAAACCTTAGTATCTATAACTCTCCCAAACCACAACTCATTTTCGCTCCAACACAGAATCTACCCACTTTTCAACATAGTTTTGCTCTTAAACGACACCCTAAATCATCAAAATTCAAGACCCCATCAATAACAACAGCTCCAAGCCAACACACAAACCGTGACAATGACAAAAAGAAAAAGATAGAGAGAGCAAAGAACCAACTTGAAAAATGTTGTTGAAGAACTAAAAGAAGAAGATATGTAGGAGCTTTGGAGAAGGAGATTTCAAAAGAAACCTTAAATGTGAAGTGAACACCGAAGAGATGGTTTGAAGGAGTTGTTGTAGAACGCCGACCAGAGGAGATGACAATGGCAACAATGTAGTCGTTTTCGCCGTTCGAGTTCAGGGGAGTTGACGCCGCTGTTGACGAACACGATGACATTGCTATTCGGGTTGGTGTGGTGTGTATCAGGTTGGTGTTTTAACAAGATCGGGTTGCCGTGGTTGAAGACAAAATGAAAAGGGCTAATATGATTCAAGGGCAATTTAGTAAATTAAGGGTAGTTTTGCAATTTATTTCCTCTAAGGGATATTTACGTAATTCTGATGTGTATTTATGGCATTTTTGCTAAATTCCCAATAATAATTAAAAAAAAAAATTTAGGTTGAACAAAATTAAAAAAAAAAAAATCAAAATTAAAGAAAAAATTAAAGTTGAGTTAAAACAATTTTTTTAAAAAAAAAAAAAAAAAAATGAAAGATCTAGGTTGAATCAATGTTTGAAGAAAAATAAAAAGTGAATTTATTCAAAGGTAATTTCGTCTTTAAATATTTTTACATGGTCAAACATATTTATTACAGTTAAAATCAGTTAACCGTTAGTCTAGAGGTAATTCTCCCTTTTTCAAAGCCCAAATTTTTTGTTTGGTTTGGTTCTAGTTAAAACTAGACCAAACCGGGCTATTCTAGCCCTACTTAATGGGACTTAATTTAAGTAAGATTTGAATAAGTTTATATTTAAAATTTTGGGACTTGTTTGTATTTTATTTTTGGGATGACTTAATAATAATTTAAAATAAGTTGGTTTTTATTTTTATAACCTGCCATTGATATTAGATTAAAATTAATCTCATAAGTATATATATTAGATAACTATTTGAATTAATTAAGAAAATAATAATTTAATAATGAGTTTTTATTAAAGAAAAGTAGTAACTATAATTTAAATTTTAATAAAATGTATAATAAAATATAAGAAAAATGAAAAAACAAGAATGTAGGAGGTCGATCTCTGACATTCCTTGGCAGTAGAAGACTGACGACTTACTACAAATGAATGGAGGCCACCGATAGCCTACAAGAGGTCATCACTAGCCTACAGAAGGCTATTGGCAACCTTCATACATAGAGAAGGCCATAGCATCCTATCCAATTCGAATTGGAGGAGACACGACCTTCTCTCATCAAATCACGAGGAGGTTGGTCAGCCTCCTCCTAATGACAAAGAAGAGCAACCGATCAACCTCCTCCAATCACAAATTGATGATCGAGGGTGACGTGGTTAGGTTTAGGGCTAGGGCCATGGTTAGATTCGAGTTTGAATGGAATTGAGTTTTTGTTTTTTTTTTTTTAAGAATATTTTGATAATAATATAATAATAATAGGTTAATTTAGAAAGTTAGCATAAATTTACCAATAAAATACTTTATAAGTGGGAAGTTTTGACTTTTTAAATAAGGTATTCTTTAATTTTAATTAAAATATAAGTAAAAGAACAAATAAATTGAAATCAATTAAACTATTATTTAAGTGAAAATGATATTTGTTAAAGAAAAACCAAACAACCCCGCATTCCAAAATTCTCACAAATTTTCTCATTCTTTCTCTTTGATTTTCTTGAGAGAATTTACAACTAAATAAGCTGCCACGAAGGTCTGCTTTTTTTTTTATTCTTAGGATTTTGCTATTATATTGTAAATTTCATGGCAAGAAATTCAAAGCAATCAACAGCTATTTATATTCATCATATAAATTCCACCATCCAAGCCAGTGATGCAACTGTCATTCAAAAGTCATGCACTAATTTATCAACATTGCCTGAGTTCTCTTCAAGAACCAAGGTCCCGATTCCGATCTGCCTAACAACCGAAAGCAAGACAACAAGTCATGATGACGATTGACGATAGACAATCAAGGAGAAGGTATTTGCCCACTAGTTCCATTACAATGAGAAATTTATTGTTGACCATTTTTTATGATTTTACATATCTAATAACAAATATTGAACCCCATATACTTTCTCTTCATTTAAACGTGGGGATATTATGAAAAAACCCTCAAGAAAGTAAAACAATCGGAAGCCACCCTCGGTTTTTTTTAGTATTAGGTGCATCACCCCCTACTGGTTAAAAAAACCGGTTGTTGATAAATTTGAAGGGTATACTGATAATTGGATGAGTAATTTATTTGTTTTAATTTCAAAAAAATAAAAAATAAAAACCAAAACAAAATGACTTAAAAAAAAAATTAAAAATCTAAAAATTTAAAAAATGAAGATCTTCATCTTCAAACAAAAACAAAACAGAAAAAAAAAATAGAAAAATCTGGATTTAACAAAATTAAAGAAAAAATTAAAGTTGAATCAAAACAAAACAATTTGAAAAAAAAAAAAAAATTGAAGATCTCTTCAAACTTTGAAACCAAAACAATGAATATCAACCTAAAAATTATTGAACATCTTTTTGAACCAAAACAACCAATCAAAAATTCATCTTGAACAAAACTCTAAGAGAGTCCAACCAACCCTAGATCGAAACCACCAGCAAAATTACCAAACCAATTGATTTAAAAACATCATCAAAATCCAATCAACCAAAAACAACCCAAAAAAAAAACCACAATCAACCCAACCCAATGGAACCCAGATCTGGGTTCCATTGGGTTCAAGAAGAAGAAGAAGAAGAAGAAAAGAAGGAGAAAAAGAAGAAGAAGAAAAGAAGGAGAAAAAGAAAAGGAAGAGAGAGAGAGAGAGGAGAGAGATAGTGACTGGTTTGAAGAAGAAGAAGAAGAGAGAGAGTGGAGAGAAACGAATGATTTTGTTAACTAGGTTTCCTAGTTTTTGTGTTAATTCGGTTATTTTTTTAAAAAAAAAAATTGTGTTATTTTTTATTTAATATTATCATTAATTAATAATTTAAAAGATATTTTAGTCATTTCATAGATTTGAATGGTATATGAAGAACTTTATAGGATCATGATTAGAGTACTTTGGTTATTTCATGATTTTGAATGAAAAATTAATGGTAGAGAGCAATTCACCTAAAAAAAAATCGAGTGTAGTTCCCGATTATCTTACTTTTCAGAGGAATTTTTCACAATATCCCTTTAAACATATGCAAGAGAGACACATAATATAATAATTGGGCTCTCCTTGAAAAGAAATTGTGCCTGGAAAATGTCGAGCTGATAACGCAATTGAACGGGGATAATTGCAGGGACTACTTGCTCATAATGCATCAAAACTACAACATACAATTTCAACTTCTTAAAACAATGAGTACCTAGCATAACGCATACACCCCAAAATTAGAGAATAATTTTGACAAGGGTAAATATCATTTCATTCATATATTTTGGAAAATGTCAAATATTTAACTATGCTTTGAACATGAATCAAATCTTTTCTAAAATTTCAAAAAAGTATCAAACTAGTCATTCCCACCAATCAATTGATAGTCAAACCAAACAAAAAGTAAGAAAATACTCTTTTGACCCTCATTTTAGTTACAATGCATACAATGACTGTTTTGCCCTTAATAAAACTAAAAATTACAATTAGTTAAAATAGAAATGAAAACTCAACCCTAAAAAAAAATGAACTTAAAAATTAAAAAAAAAAAAATCAACCTCTACATCATCATTTTTAATCCAATCACCACATCAATCTTCATCTTTAATCAAACAACACCAACAAAATCAACTTAATCTCTCATCCATCAGCACTTAAATAAAAAATCAATTGAAAACCAAAATAATATCAAGAAAAAATTCACAAATAATAAAAAAAAAATCAATATATTTGAAAAACTTAAAGAAAAATAATATTTAAAAAACCAGAAAAAAAAATAGAAAATCTGGTAAAGGTTAAATATAATTATAACAAACTTAAAAAATATAAATATAAATATAAAAAGCAAAATATAATTATAACAAACTTAAAAAATATAAATATAAATATAAAAAATAAAAAAATAAAAAATAAAAAATAAAAGCTAAAAATAAAAACCAGATTGACGACAATCTAGTTACCAGATCATTGCTGATCTGATTATTGAACCAGATTATCACCGATTTGGTAACCAGATAATCACCAATCTAGTGATGAACTCAAAGTCGGCCTCAAACCGTGTTCCTCTGAGTGCCCTCCTCATCTTCCTCATCGTCATCTTCAACCTCAAGGCGCTTGAATTGTCTTCAACCTCAAGTCCTCTTCAACCTCGAACAGATGTGGTTCGTCACCATCATCACAGACCTCCATCGCTGGCCAAACCGTCACCACCACAACATCACCAATCAAACTGCTTCGAACCCAATCAAACCCAAATGAAGATCTGGGTTCAAACACCTTTGAACCCAAATCATCATCTAGGTTCAAACAATAATGGAACCTAAATGACAATTTGGGTTTAAACACCTCCGAATCTAGATGATAAAACACCTAACTGAACCCAATAATAATCTGGATTCAAACAACGTCAAACCTAAATTTTCATCTAGGATTAAATTGGCTAAAATCAGGTCACTTTGAAAGATCTATTTTTTTTTTTTTAAATTAATTGTTTATTCTTTAATTTTTATAATTTTTATAATTTTTCTTAATTTTTTATTTTTTTTTAATTTTATTTTTTTTAATTTTATTCTAAATTATCTAGTTTATATATATGTCAAGATCCTGGATTGCAATTAAAAAAGACAAAATTACCTATATCCACCAAGTTGTCATTTGGTTTGACTATCAGTTTATTGACGGAAGAGATTAATTTGATATTTTTTCAAAACTTTAGAGAATGTTTGATACGTTTTCAAAACATAATTAAAATTTTGACACTTTCCAAAGAGATAGCGACAAATATGATATTTACCCTTCTAACAATAATCAACAAACAACACATCAGTCACCAAATTCAGCTGCAGCATTCCTTAAACATTGAGCCAAATTCATCTTTGCCTAAATTCATCGTGACAAATAAGACAATAAGAGTATTGCACAAGGAAAATACTTTTATCCTAACATTTTACTCATAACCTGGGTATCATATAATTTGTTCTGAACTCATACATTCACCAAATAAAATTCAACAATATATGAACACATATTGGTCAGTTATCTATCTAAACATATCCTAGTAAGAAATGTAAGTGTAACACCCATTAAAATCTTCATGAATTGGCTGTGTACCACCACTTTTATTTTTTTTTAAAAAATACACAAATGTTGTGGGGGCCTCACCACTTTGGTGGTATTCCCTCTTGGTTTTTAAGGTTTGAACTTTCTTTGTAATTGAATGGTAGATGAGAACAGACATGCACAAGTCCATTTAAAAGTCTATATAATACATTTAATTTACAAGTCAAGTAAGTTCAGGAGAGAACTCATGGTTTTAAAAATGAAAATGTTGAAAACTCATTAACAAAACTGTGTATATTTCTTATAAATGGAAACAGCTTACCCATCACGAAACAAAACCAAAAGTTTATTCTGGGTTGTAACCCATGGAGCATGGATTTGCTTGGCACTGCTCTCTCAGAGAAAATTAGGCATGCATGGTACAACCTTCTGCAGTCCTTTTGGTAATAAGAGCACTTGAGAGCTAAGAACGAGCAGTACCAAAAGGCTACCCACTAATGAAGAATATAGGCTGTCATTAGTTGTGCTGCCAGCCTCTATCATCTCATCATAAAATCTTAAAGCTTCATCTGCTCTCCCCTGCTTGGACAGACCCAAAATTATTGCTGTGTAGGTGCAAACATTAGGTAAAAAGCCTCTATGCTTCATTTGACTAAACAATTTCAAAGCCTCGGCTGACTTCCCGGATAATAATTCACCATGCATCAGAGATGCATATGTGATTACATCTCTTATAATCCCTTTTGCTTCCATCGTGTCATTTTCCTTTTCTTGCAGTATCCATCAATCAAAGCATTGTAAGTAATATTGTTTCGTCCCATTTCCGTATTCTCCATCGCTTCAAATAACCGCTTTGCTTCCTCTAAGTGCCCGTTCTTACAATACCCATTAATCAAAACATTGTAAGTAACATCGTTAGGTTTCACTCCCTTTGCTTCCATATGACTCCATAGCTTAGAAGCTTCCTCAATCTTCCCGTTCTTGCAATACCCATCAATCAAAGCACTATAGGTAATAATGTCATATCTCACTCCCCTTTTCTCCATTTCTTCAAATAGCCTTTTTGCTTCCTCTAAGTTCCTTTTCTTGCAGTACACATTAATCAAAGAGTTGTACGTAATAGTGTCAGGTTTCACTCCCCTCACTTCCATATGATCCCTTAGCTTATGAACTTCCTCCATCAATCCTCTCTTGCAATACCCATCGAACAAAGCATTGTAAGTAAATGTGTCATATCTCACTCCCCTTTCCTCCATCTCTTCAAATAGTCTCTTAGCTTCCTCTAAGTTCCCTTTCTTGCAATATCCATTAATCAAAGCATTGTAAGTAACAATGTCAACTCCCACATCTCTAGCTTCCATACAACCTCTTAACTTATGAGCTTCATCCATCTCTCCTTTCTTGCAATATCCATCGATCAAAGTGTTGTAAGTAAAAGTGTCAGGTTTCACTTCCTTATTCTCCATTTCTTTAAAGAGCCGCTTCGCTTCCTCTAAGTTCCCTTTCTTACAAAACCCACCAATTAAAGTGTTGCAAGTAACAGTGTAAGGTCTCACTCCCCTATTCACCATCTCATCAAATAGCTGTTTTGCCTCTTCCAAATGCTCTTTCTTGCAGTAACCATCAATTAAAGCACTATAAGTAACATTACTAGGTCTCACTCCCCTTGATTCCATATTACCTTTTAGCTTGTGAGCTTCCTCCAACTTGCCTTTCTTGCAATACCCATCAAGCAAAGTTGTATAAGTAATAGTGTCATATCTCACTCCCATTTTCTCCATCTCTTCAAATAGCCTCTTCGCTTCCTCTAAGTCTCCTATCTTGCAGTACCCATCAATGAAAGCATTGTATATAGCCATGTCAAGTTTCAATCCCTTTGTTTCCATATGACCCCTTAGCTTATAAGCTTCCTCCATCTTCCCTTTCTTGCAATACCCATCAATTAGAGCACTATAAGTAACAATATCATATCTCACTCCTTTTTTCTCCATCTCATCAAATAGCCCTTTTGCTTCTTCTAGGTTTCCTTTCTTACAATACCCATCAATCAAAGTATTGTAAGTAAAGGAGTCAGGTCTCACTCCACTCTTCTCCATCTCTTCAAATAGCCGTTTTGCTTCCTCTAAGTTCTCTTTCTTGCAATACCTGTCAATCCAAGCATTGAAACTAATAACATTAAGTCTCATTCCCTTTTTCACCATCATTCCAAATACCCATTTCGTTTTCTCTATGTTGCCCATCTTGGAAAATATGTTAACCAAAGTATTGAAGAATACAACATCAGGAGTAAGCCCCTTGCTGATCAAAGCGAATGACCACATTTTCGCTTCCTCATACCGTTTCAATTTACAAAAGCCACTAGCAATCGTATTATAAGTAACAATATCAGGCTTAATTCCTTTCTGTTCCATGACAGCTTTCACATTCAAAGCTTCATCAGCCATGCCATTAATGAAATACCCATATATCAGCATGTTATAAGTAACAACATTAGGTTCTATCCCCTTCCTAACCATTTCCTCCATCACATTCTTAGCCCTATCAACCTCTCCTCTCTTACACAATCCATCAATCACAGTCATCGTGGAACAAACCGTAATCTTCACATTGGCCTCAACCATTCTTCGAAAAAAACTATAACACACATCCATTTTATCACATCTCTTCAAAGCAAGCAAAAGCACCATGCACTGCCTCTCACGAATCTTGATCCCAGTTTTCTCCATATAATCAAAAACCCCGATAGCCTCTCCAAACAACCCCTTATCAGTAAACACCCTAAACAACATGGCACATAACTTTTCCAAAAACCTGGGGACATCAGTCCCATCTTCAATGGAGGAAACCATATTAGAAATCCGACTTCGAACATTAACATCATTTGCAACGCAATTCAATACAAATGGAATATCACTGAACTTCCTCACGTCATACAGTCTACGAATGAGGGTCAAACAAGCAATAACATCGGGCTTACTAACCTGGTTTTCGCAGAGGAAGCTGAAAAACGCCAAGCAAGAACGAAGAGGGAGTTCCGGGTTGGACAAAACGAGTTGGACTACATCAGAGTTGAGAGTGGAGAGTTCAAATGGGGTGTGGTTTAAGCGGTCAATGCGTGCACTGGTCAAGACTTGAGCGATGTTGGAAGCTGTCTGTTGGTGTGGATTGCTTGGTGGTGGGTGATAATGTCTTCTAGAAAAGGCTCTTATGAGTTTCTGAGTTGAGATTCTTGGTTTCATATTCATAATCATGCAAATAATCAACAAATGCAAGCTCAATTGGGAACCTTTTGACAATTTGGCCACCAAAATCAACAACAATGATGGATTACAGGCCCCTTCAAAAGCAGAGAAGCTGAGATGGAGGTTGAAAATGGAGGGCTTCAAAGGAGGTAATCGAAGCACAAGCAGCGAACGTGAGAAAGAGTGATTTTGGCATAATACGACGTCGCATATCTGTTTTGACTTGGTCTGGGTTGGATCCGGCCCACTAATAGTTAATGTCAGTCCGACAAAATTAGAGTGGCAAAGTTTTAAGGTACACCCTTTTTTTTTCACACCCAATAACAAATTTTAAATTTTTCTAATTTATTTTTAACCCCCTTTATATCAAGACTACCATTTTCTCTTTAATTTTATTGTATATATTTTTGTAAATATATCCCTTAAATCAATTACAAACAAACTATAATATATGTTATAAGTAGATTCAATGTAAATTATTTCGTTGTCACCCGTTAATAAATTTTTATTTTATCATTTAAATTTTTTTAACACTTTCATTGTACATGAGAAACAAAATCTATACTGAGCAAATAATTTTATAAAAATTCATTTAACCCATTAACTTTTTTCTTTGAAAAAAAATTAGAGATTTGTATATAAAATAATATCTATTTTATTATTTTACTCTTTCAAACTCTATTTCTTTTTATATCATAAAACTTGCATATTTAATTAAATTATGATCGGATGAATGATTAGAGACTTACAGAGTTAGGGTTTGATGATGAACCTTTTTTAATTTTTATGATTAAAGTCATAAACCTTTTTTACTCTCTTAAAACCTATTTTTTTCATTTATATTATAAGACTTACATGAATGATTATCAAATAATTTTATAAAACCATAAGAAATATATTTTGTATGATAAATTGTGAATATTGATTTAAATCTGTAGCTTTTGGATTATTTGAGGCATACCCTTTTGCTTGTTTGTTGATATATTGAGGAAATTAGAAGAAATTGAGTGACATTTTTATTTGGTTTGTGAGAAAATCTGATAAGAAAAGGGAGAAGGCTGATGTAGTAATTGAATGTTTGGCAATTTTTTAATGATTAAATTAGTATTATATAAATTATTGGAATTTTTTAATTTTGATGAGGAAAATTTAGGGTTTGAAAAAGTAACAAAAAGAAAAATTAGGGATTGAAAAAGTAAAAATGGTTTATGATATAAATTATATTTTAATTAATAATTGGTGGGTGCACTTATAAAATATTTATCCTTTTAGTTATTTTACTCAATGGTAATATTGTACACTAAAAAAAAAAAAAAAACAACTAATGTGGGGTGTATATACAATTTTTGAGGGGTAAAAATATTGTCACTCTAAAATTATCATAATTTTAGATAATTGATTACTGTGATGATTAACGGTCACTGTAGTTTCTAACAATAAGTTAGAGTTTGATCAATGTCACCACTCTTATAATTATTTAAATATTCATATATTAGAATGGGGAAATGGGGATGGTGTCCAACACCCAAAAATTCAATAAATCTTCTTTCAAATATGGATGGAAATTTGAGGATTTTGAACATCGAAGAATGTTTTGGCATGCGATAGCTACAATATTGAACTCATAGTTTTACACCAAGAAGACAAAAAAATATAATATGCATTGAAAGTAAATGGAATTAAATCAAAGGACTTGGCTTCTTCTATATATACTACTTTATGCTTCTAGGTATGTTGGATTGAGCTCCACACTTCAAGCAATGGCTTTCAAGAAGTGCTTAATTGCTCTGGTGATTTTCTTGGGTTTTGTGCTTCTAATTTCTCAAGTAGCTATAAGGAAACCTTGAATTGTTAGTCCTGGTTAGTTCACCTTGCATAATCCATTTTGTTTGTTAAGAATTTAGAACGCATTTTTCAATCTAACCAAATTTTGTAGGGCAAATTGAACAAACTCACTAAGGTTTGGCAAAATTGCACAAATATGATGATATTTAGATAATTTGTATTGACCTCCCCTAAGGTTCCAAAAACTTAGCTCAAACCTCTCATACTGTTAGTTAACTATTATTCAACCTTCGTTAAGTCAAAATTATCAAGGGTAAAATGATCAATACATTGTTTATAAATATTTTAATTTATATATATTTTAAATTTAATTAAAAATAAAAAAATGAAAAAAAAAATAATAATCATCAGCAAGTTTGTCCATCTTCTTTCACATTATCCATCACCCAGTTCATCAACAATCTGTAATCATCATCCATATAGCATCATCAACATCATCAACCCACATTTTTCAAATGACAGCATCATCAACAATCATCATTCTACATCATTAGCATATCAACATCATCTCCCCATTCCAAATTTTTCTAGGTTTCTAATGACTGGAAACCTTGAAAATTCTAGGTTTCCAGGAAACCCAATTATTATCAATCCAAAAAACAAAGATTCCTCACATTAACCCAATTATCAATCATCAATCAACATCAATCTCCTCCCACCCTCTACTAAAATAATAATAATAATAATAAATCATCAACTACAAATCAACAATAGAAATCTTGAACAACGAAAATTGAAAAAAAAAATCAACAACAAAAATTGAAAAAAAAAAAAAACCCAGATATTGAAAACCTAAAAAAAAAAAATCATCATGTTAATAGATGAACCTAAAGGTTAAAAAAAAATTTGAAAATTGAAATATTCAAAAATCATCCGGGTTCGTCGATTCGAACCCAGATGAAGGGATTCAAACCCAGATAAAGGTACTTGAACCCAGATGAACCTTCATCTGGGTTCGAATCGACGAACCTAGGTGAATCGAGTGAGAAGGAAAATGGTGATTGGATGATGTGAGAGAGAAGGAAACGAAACTAGTGGAGAGAGGAAAGTGAGAAGAGTGGCGACAGAGATACGAAAGGAAATTGAGAGATTTGACTTCTAAGGGATGAAGATATCATGATGGTGAAGTGGTGTTGGATCTGTTGTGAGACAAAGAGAGAGAGAAGGTTGAAGGAAGAAGTAGAAAGAGAAAGAGAGAGAGACGGTGCAAGAAGGAAGAAAGACAGAAAAAATATATATGCTTTTTTTTTTTTTTTAACATTTTTTCTTTTTTTGTAAAAAAAAAAATTCTTAGATCTCCACCATCCATCTAGATGGATAAACGGTGGAGATCCAACTTGATTGAATTTTTTAATTTCTACTTTATTAAATTTTTAATATATATTAAAATTTTAATTTTTAAAAAAATAATAATCTCCACAGTTTGACTTTTAATTTAAAATATATTATTTTTTTCACTTTATTATTTTTTTTTTCATTTTAATGATTTTAATTAAATTAAAAAATATATCATGTTAAATTTAAATTTATAAAAAAATAGGATGTTGACTTTAAATTTGACTTGATGGGTGCTTTAGTCTTTTTGCATATTTGATCATTAACCGTGAGAGTTTAACTGTGGTTTATTAATAGTAGGAGAAGTTTATACTGAATTTTAGAAACTTCAGGGAAGATTAGTGCTAATTATCCAAACATGGTCATATTTATATAATTTTATCAAACCTCAAGAGAAGGGTTTGTACAATTTGCCCAAATTTAGAAAAAAACAATATGGTTTTAAAAATAGGTGAAGACCTTTATTGGAAGGATTTTGTCTAATGACGTGGGGTTTTTGCTTTTTACCTAATTTTGAAATCTTATTTACGGTTTCAATTTGATCAAACCATTGAGAAGTTTTTCAAGTTGCATATATGTATAAACCACACTATATGGCTTTTTTAAGTGTTGACATCAAAAAAGGGTCAACACCCGAATCTATGCGAATGGTGTTAATATGGAGATTTGTAGGGGATTACAATGAAATATAGCTAGTGGTGGCCAAAGTGTATGGACTGATTATGCTAAAAAAGTGAATAACGATAGAAATCAATAATGCAAGATAAAAGATAAGAAGTGGAGACAATGAAGCAGACATATAGAGTTTTTAATGTGGTTCAACCCCATGTGTAATGTTTACATCTAGGGTTATATTATTTATGAAAAGGGAAGACTATGTTAGCAGAGTTTTTACTAAGGATAGAATGACTATTGAATGTTGTATCTTGTAAATGCCAAGGACCCATTTATATAATGTTATGATTTCTTATTTACACTTAATTCAATCACTATAATATAGGAAAGACTAAAGATCTTCTTTCCTATTTTACCTGAAATTGCATTAAACACTTAAATACTAAATCAGATTGCAAGTAAATGTGGCTATATTCGACTTGTATTACAATTCTAGCAGCTTAGTGTTCAAATAGATCTTCTATTCATTATGAAAGTCTTCTTATTTGGTAAGGTTCTTCTTCCCTTTCCTAGAGCTTCGTGGAATTAAAAAAATATGCTAATGTCTACTGCTTTGTAGAAGAGTTTTTGCTTTCAGATCCTTATGCTATCTATGAAATAGCAAGCTGATAACACTTTTTGAGCCTGTTAGGTTACTGTGGCCTTGAGTTACCTTCTATGCGACTTACTTAAAACCAAGTTCCTTCTCTTGCTTGGCGTAGCCAAATATGGTAAATACTTTCTGTTGACATGGCGTGCGTTAACATGTCATAAGATTATAGGCTTTATATCATCTCAGCATTGTTTCGAGCTTGTTGGGCCTCAAAGCTTGTTGGTCTTGTTAGGCCCTATTTGGGCTTCAGTTTGAGTGCTATTTTTATGCACAACATAAGCTCGGATGTATTCGCATTAGTTTTATCACACTAAATAACTGGACAACTAAAGAGAGGGAAACCAAGTTTGGCAAACAATGTCAAAAGCCAAATCACTTCAGTAGCAGCACTTGCGAGAGCCCTCTATTCTGTTTCTATGCTGGAGCGAGCAATAACATGCTGCTTCTTAGAGCTCCATTAACTAGATTATCAACCAAGAAAACACAATAGCCTTAGGTAGACTTGCGATCATCAACACAAGAAGCTCAATCTACATCTAAA